>CM052722.1:33783188-33801101 GCA_028551405.1 Uromys caudimaculatus | reverse complement strand
TTTTTATCACTACTGCTCTGTAGTACAGCTTGAGATCAGGGATGCTGATTCCCCCAGAGGTTCTTTTGTTGTTAAGGATAGCTTTTGCTATCCTGGGTTTTTTGTTGTTCCAAATGAATTTGAGAATTGCTCTTTCTAAGTCTATGAAGAATTGAGTTGGAATTTTGATGGGGATTGCATTGAATCTGTAGATTGCTTTGATCAGGATGGCCATTTTTACTATAGAAATCCTGCCAATCCATGAGCATGGGAAACCTTTCCATCTTCTGAGGTCTTCTTCGATTTCTTTCTTCAGAAACTTGAAGGTCTTGTCATACAGATCTTTCACTTGTTTGGTTAGAGTTACACCAAGATACTTTATATTGTCTTTGACAACTGTGAAGGGTGTCATTTTTTAATTTCTTTCTCAGCCTGTTTATCCTACGAATATAGGAAGGCTACTGATTTGTTTGAGTTAATTTTATATCCTGCCACTTTGCTGAAGTTGTTTATCAGCTGCAGCAGTTCTCTGGTGGAGTTTTTCGGGTCACTTAAGTATAAGATCATTTCTGCAAATAGTGATATTTTGATTTCTTTTTTTTTTCCAATTTGTGTCCCTTTGACCTCCTTTTGTTGTCTAATTGCTCTAGCTAGAACTTCAATTACTCTATTGAATAGAGAGGGGGGCAGCCTGGTCTACTCCCTGATTTTAGTGGGATTGCTTCAAGTTTCTCTCCATTTAGTTTGATGTTGGCTACTGGTTTGCTGTATATTGCTTTTACTGTGTTTAGGTATGGGCCTTGAATTCCTGATCTTTCCAAGACTTTTATCATGAAGGGATGTTGAATTTTGTCAAATGCTTTTTCAGCATCTAATGAAATGACCATGTGTTTTTTTTTTCTTTGAGTTTGTTTATGTAGTGGATTACATTGATGGATTTCCGGGTACTGAACCATCCCTGCATCCCTGGGATGAAGCCTACTTGATCATGATGAATGATCATTTTGATGTGTTCTTGGATTCGGTTTGCGAGAATTTTATTGAGTATTTTTGCATTGATATTCATAAAGGAAATTGGTCTGAAGTTTTCTTTCTTTGTAGGGTCTTTGTGAAGTTTTGGTATCAGTGTAACTGTGGCCTCATAGAACGAATTGGGTAGTGTTCAAAAAATCATCAGATCCTACTACAAAAGTCTGTACTCAACAAAACTGGAAAATCTAGATGAAATGGACAATTTTCTAGACAGATACCAAATACCAAAGTTAAGTCAGGATCAGATAAACCATCTAAACTGTCCCATAATTCGTAAAGATATAGAAGCAGTCATTAAAAGTCTCCCAACCAAAAAAAAACCCAGGACCAGATGGGTTCAGTGCATAATTCTATCAGACCTTCAAAGAAGACCTAATACCAATACTCTTCAATCTATTTCACAAAATAGAAACAGGAGGGATGTTTTTTACTGGCTTGCTTCCCCTGGCTTACTCAGAGTGCTCTCTTATAGAACCCAAGACTATCAGCCCAGGGATGGTCCCACCCACAAAGGCCCCTCCCCCCTTTATCATTAATTGAGAAAATGCCTTACAGCTGGATCTCATGGAGGCATTTCCTCAGCTGAAGCTCCTTTCTCTGTGATACTGCAGCTTGTGTCAAGTTGACACACAAAACCAGCCAGTACTGTTCCTTACCTCAGAAGTCTCCTACTTATAACATGGAGTGGAAATAAAAAAGACTTATCCTGCTCTGTGCTCATAACTGAGCCAAACATGTGAGACAGTGGTTAAACATTGTCCCCAATGGAGGAGTTAGAGAAAGGACTGAAGGAACCGAAGGGGTTTGCAACCCCATAGGAAGAACAACAATATCAACCAACCAGATCCCCCAGAGCTCCCAGGGACTAAGCCACCAACCAAGGAGTACATGCACATGGAGGGACCCATGGCTCCAGCCGCATATGTAGCAGAGGATGGCCTTGTCAGGCACCAATGGGAGAGACTCTTGGTCCTGTGAAGGCTTGATGGATGGCACAGTGTAGGGAAATTCAAGGGCAGGGAGGCAGGAGTGAGTGGGTGGGGGAACACCCTCAGAGAAGCAGATGGAGGGGGGATGGGATAGGGAGTTTGGGGTGTGGGGAACTGGGAAAGGGGAGAACATTTGAAATGTAAATAAAGGAAATATCCAATAAAAAAAGAAGTATGAGATAAAAAATAATTGGAAGAAGTATTTAACTGAACATATCAGTTAATAAATTCTATAAGACAACAATATTAAATTATGAAAACAAGAAAAATTGCCTCTGAAAGAATGTCAAGAGCAGAAATTTATATGTGTGCACGTGGGTGAAATATAAAAAAATGGTCAGCTATATCGGGCTCCCGTCAGCCAGAGCAGGACCAATATAGATGCTGATGTACAGAGCTAGACATTGTACTGTGCATGGGGACGTTAGAGCAAGGACTGTAGGAGCTGAAGGGATTTGCAACCCATGGGAAGAACAACATCAACCAACCAGACCCCCCCTAAAAGCTCCCAGGGACTAAACCACCAACCAAAGAGTACACGAGGGGGGGGGCATGGCTCCTGCTGGATATGGATCAGAGGATTGCTTTATCTGGCATCAATGGGAGGGGAGCTCCTTGGTCCTATGGAGGCTTGATGCGCCAGCATAGGGGAATGCCAGGGCACTGAGGCAGGAGTGGGTAGGCGAGTGGGGGAGCACTCTCATAGTGCAGGAGTAGGGAGGAGGGGACAGGGAACTTGTGGAAGGGAAACTGGGAAGGGGGGATAACATTTGAAATGTAAATGAATAAAATAACCAATAAAAATAATGAAAACAAACAAACAACAATAACAAAAATAGGTCAAATGGTATAGACACTTCAAAAATCTTGGCATGCATAGGGAGAACGCAAGAGTCTATGAGCTACAGGAATGACAGGAACAGCAGTGTAGTGTTTAGAAATGATACTGGAGTAGATGCGGCAAACAAAAGAAAGTCTTGGTCACTTTTAGGAATGAAGACTCACATTCTGATTATTTAAGACTTAGTACAGGCATTGGCATTAGATATTTTTCAAAAGAGAGATTATGGCACCAAATTGCCAATATGCTATTGTCTATGAATAGTCACACCCTTCAGCTGACTTATTTGTTCAAAGAGATCACTAATAATATTTAGCTCACAAGATTTTTAATATAAGTTGATATAATTTATGTAAAGTGCTTCAGTTCTTATATTTTAAAAATAATATTTAGTGAATAGATATCCAAGGGTATAAAGGAACAGAGAGAGTCAAAACAATGAGCCTTGAAAACTGATACATGCCAGATTTGACAGATGACAGTGCACACTATTTTTACAACTCTAGATAGGTTTAGACTTCAGAAATCCCATTTTCATGTTGAACCTAAATTTACTGTTTGTCATACAAAGGATTTAATTTCTACTCCCTGGCCTTTGTCTTAGCAATCACCTTGTACATTTATATACAATACAAGTTTAGAGGTTACATGTCTCCTCCTTTATATCCTTTCCATTTTTTGAATGAAAATATTGTAAAAGAGTTTGACATTTCACTTATAGGTAGTCTTCAGAAGAGGTCCAAGGTGAGAAATCTCATTTGGAAGTATTTATAATTCAAAGAGACCCAGAAAGTTTCACAGCACACCTAACCTCTAATGTCAGGGCAGAATGTAGAGTAGCAGGCAAGTTCAGGCAAGACTAGACAAAATCTTTTTTATTTATTTATTTCCATTTCAAATGTTATCCCTTTTCCCAGTTTCCCCTCTGCAAACCCGTATCCCACCTCCTTACCCTGACTCTATGAAGGTGCTCCCCCACCCACCTATCCACTCCCACCTCACCTCCCTACCATTCCTCTACACTGGGGCATCAAACCTTCACAGAACTAGGGCCTCCCCTTCCACTGATGCCAGATAAGTCATCTTCAGCTTCTACAGTCCTTCCCCTAACTCCTCCATTGGTAGACCAAATTTTTTAAAGTGAAAAAAATTAAGTTCCTTTAATGATATCCCATGTTGTTTATAAAATTATGTTTCCCATGTATACATTAATGTTTAAAATCTAGGGCAACCTCAACATAAATCCAGATTATTTAGCGTAGAGCAAAAATTATATACTATCTTATAGGAAGATATCCTGATGGTTATTTCATGTCCTGATGTCTACCAGTCCACAGTTGAAAGATACTGACATTTATTATGAGTGCTCCATAAGCTACAAGCTACTTCAAAATTCATTTAAATTAATTTTTTTTTTGGACATCTTCACTGCCAGACATTGTCTGAAGTCTGGCTTTAAAGTGTTAAAAACACGAGAGTCCCTTACCCTGCCTTTCTACATTTCCCTTGATTACCTGCTGCCTCTCTATCAAATCTTCACATTTTCAAATAAATAATAAATTTAATGTTTCAAGGTCATAAATATGCAAATAGATGAGTATTTGGAAATATAGAGACATAAATATTTAAACAGTTATTTTTACATACATTGAGACAGATTTAAATGAAAATTGGGAATCAACCTATAATATAAGAAAGCAAAGCAGGTCATCTTTTTGAAAATACTTTCTTCCTGTTGCTCCTTAAAAGGCAATATTGTGACAATCTGTTAACAGAACTATATCTTATATTCATCATTTGTGTGTTTTCCAAAACTCCAAGTTGGAAATACTTTCTTTTTAAACTTCTCATCATGTCTTTTCTATAAATGGGGGCATGTTTATAGAAATTAATCAAAATTAGTTCATTCAATGCTTGTCTGCTTCTTAGAATTGGGGATGTAGTCCTGATATGTTAATCTACTATTTTGTTAAATGCTACAAAATAATTACATGTAGCTTAGTCTTGTAGCAGGGATATCTATTCAGTGCCTCACTGGTAAGGAGGTGGTCAGACAGCACAGACCAGTATTAGCTTAAAAGGCAGATATTGTTGATATAAATAAACAGGTGGGAGCATGTAGTCTGTAAACATTTTATAGACAAAAAGAGAAATCTAATGACATGCATTTGGCCTTTGCAAAAGATACATTTGGGGCATATTTCACTTTATAAAGGAGAATTGAATCCAAACATTGTTCATAAGGGAACACTAAAGCTCTAACAGTACATAATAAAGCCAAGTCTTACTTTTTAATATTTATATGTTCTTTTAGGGAAATTGTTCTGGTTCCTGCAGATGATTAATATTACCTGCTGCATTTGCATAATTCATGCCTCTAAATAATTAATAGGATTATAATTATATTCATAATTCTTTATCAATTGAAGTTAATAACTTTTGTTTTCTGTAATGTGGTATGTTACTGAACCAAGATATGTACATCAAAACAATGGCTCTATTTAAGATTAGCACTGTACATTACATACCTAACTCTGGTTATATGTTCCAGTCAATTTTACCAAACTGAGTATATGGTTTAAATACTTAATATTCCATGAGAAGAATAATGACATTCTAAAACTGGGAAATCTTACTGTTTTGAATCAGATGCATAAATACACACTGAGATAAATTATACATATATATATATACACACACACACACACACACATACATATATGCATATATAATGCACACGCACACACATGCACACAGACGCGCGCGCGCATACACACACACACACACACACACACATATGACTTTTTTAGACAAGGTATTTCTGAGTCGCCTTAGCTGTTATGAAAATCACTCTGAGTTCCTTTGGTGATGAACAGCAGCATGGAAGTGTAAGCTCAATAAACCCTTTCCTCCCCCCCCCCAAAAAAAAAAAAAAAGAAAAGAAAATCACTCTGTAGACCAGTCTGGCCTTGAACTCAGAAATCAATTTGCCTTTGACTCTGAGTTCTGGAATTAAAGGTGTGCAATACCACTGTCTGGCCTATATTTCTTAATAGATATAGCTACACATGCATTTTTGAAAGAGATGAGCTATCTTTTATTTCAGGAAGATGACAGATAGAAAATAGAACTTATGTGAAGAAATAATATAGATCTACAAGGTGAATGAGTTTATATAATACCATGGAATACTCATTGGCCATTTGATAAAATATTTAAGTCACTGGATACGTTACTAAATGAGTACTTTTAAAGAACATTTATCACCTATTTATCTATACACCATTTATCTAATTTCTATATTGTTATAGTAAAAAAAATGCAAGTAACTGACTGATCTCAAAAGGCTTCAGACTGGCAAGGTGACTCAGCATGTAAACAATTGAGATGAAAGCCTGGTGACATGAATTCAACCCCCAGAACCAACAAAAAGTTGAAAACTGATTTCACAAAGTTGTCCTTCACTCTCCACATGAATCCTGTGGGAAATGTACTGCTACAGAAAAACATTGGAGGGAAGTGCAAACATATAATCAATTAAATACAGATATCTGTAACTTTTTAACTTTATCTACTCCTAAGTTTGGCTTTAATGACAATGAACTTTGGAAATTTTAGAATGTTTTTCTTAAAACCCCTTATCTGAGACAGTTCAAAATGAGAAATATAGGAGATTAAAAAATCATGAGAAAAACTTCCATGCTTCTCCATGACTTGTTCTCTATTCAAAAAGGTTATATTACAAAATTATCTTGTTTTTGTCTTTTAAACTACAATATTAAGAAGATATTTTCAATAGAATAATTAATTTCATTTATATAAATTATAGTAAAAATGCATGAAGCCTCTTGCAGCTGCTTAATGATTTTATGATGTTTTTGAAGGAACTTTCTAAGTTCAAATTCTTAATTGCTAATTATGAAAGACTAAATATTTTACATCAACTAATTAAATTGATGAATGTAACCTGCCACAATCACAATAGTCCAGTAGATTGCAGATAATGAGTCAATTTTACTCTTTATCAAGAGCTCGTTTTTAGAAAATTAGCAACATTATTATATTCTGAAATAACTTATAAGGTCTACAATAATATTGAAACAGTGCTTTTTAATAAATATTTCCCACGTTCTAAGGAAGGTTCCTTTCTTAAAAATTTGGATTACAATGCAGAGAATAGTATCTAAGTTATTCATTTTAATTTCTGAGTTTTTTCATAGTAGGTACAGAGATAAGTAAATTTCCATACAAATATATCCTCATTGCACTCCATTTCTAAAAATGGGGGAGGGTGTTCTTTCCTTTCTTGTCTCTAAATGTGCAAGTTCCATAAAGTCTAAAAGAAATTAAAATTTGAAATCTACATTTCAGATTTTAATTTAATCGATATTTTAACTAAAAACACTCTATGAAAACACAAGATAGATCTCATTGGAATATTAACAATACTCAATAGATCTAGCATGAGGGTGAAAAAGATATAGGCAAGGAGGGTACTTCTATGCTGCTTCAAAAGTAGAATAATAATACTTATCAATTTTCAATGAAGGCAGGCAGACTATAAAAGGAAGTTTGTTCTTTTTGATCCCAAGTGTTTTGTTTTCCAGATGAATGCAAAACTATATAATTTTATAAGCAGATATATTATTTATATATACACCTATATACATATCTATAATATATGGTTATGTTTTATCTGTGAACACTACACACATATAGACACTTTAATGTGTCTCACATATAAATACTTCCATCTAGTTACATGCACACACAAGTGTGCACATACATACATACCTTCCTGTTCCATTAAAATAATTCAAATGATCCTGGAATAGTTGGAGTGATTGTAGGTTTTCTGTCTCAGTTGTCAGAGTAGTAAAAGGTTCTACAGTGTATTAATACCTTTGGTTTCTGGCCCCCATTGCTCCTATGTATGGCCTTGGTTTAGATATAGGTGTAAAAGACAAGGACATAGATATAAGAAAAAAATAGGAAGTGCCAAAGAATGAGTTTTGGAGGATAGAAAATGTTATTGTTGCTATGACTGATAAAAAAGTCAAATGAATACAATTAAAACTAGATGGTCAAGAAAATCAATTCACAGGAAAAGCAAGGGAAAAGAAAGACAAAAGACCAGACGAGGTGTAAAATAAGATGAGAAAATAAGATGATGAGAAAGTACAGGTATTCTTCAGAAAAGGATTTAATCTGATTAGAATCTTGTGTGATATTCACTTAAAAAAACACAAAATTGTATCCTAATTAACTTCATGATGTTACTGGTACTGATCAGACAATTTTTAAACATTATAATGAAAAGTAAAAGATTAAGCAATATCATTGGGACTTTTGCTAATACATAACTCCATTTATTTCCTACAAGCTCAAATATAGCAACATGATAAACTTGGAGAAATTCTAATTAATTTTTCAGTTCAATTGGAAAATATAAATGGTAGTTGCACAACCACTATAGTACTATAACTCATTCTTGAAGGAAGTCTTATCTAACACAGTTTTCCCCTCCTCCATCACAGCATATTATAGACTTCTTCAGCTTAGAAATCACACATAAAAGGAGTCTGTTTCTGACTCAGTTGTCTGCCATTGGATCTCTGTCCCTTACTGGAATCCCTAGTTGGGCCTCAGTGGGGGAGCATGTGCTTAGGCCTAAGGTGACTTCATGTGGGCTGCGACCCAATGAGAGCTTCCCCTTTTCTGGGAAGGGGAGAGGTTAATGGGGGGAGGGATTAGTAGAAGGTGGGACTGAGAGGAGAGGAGGGACAAGATCAGGGCAAGATCTGGATATAAAGTGAATAAATAAATACATTTTACATTTTATGCTTGAGAGCCACATTTCCCAACAATATTTCCAACAAAACATACAGAATCATAGGAAAAATAGATTGCAAATATAACCTTGTTTTATTCCTTGAGACTTGAAACAAGAAGCCAGAATATCATTTTGTCTGATTTCCATTGGGAATGAAATATCAAGTCTGTTCTATAATTTTTAAAAATTTAAATATTTATTATATTAAATTATGGTTTGTGTGTGTGTGTGTGAGAGAGAGAGAGAGAGAGAGAGAGAGAGACAGAGGCAGAGACAGAGACAGAGACAGAGAGACAGAAATGAGAGGCATAGAATCCCTGGCACTGGATTTTTGGGCAGTTGTAAGCTTTCAGACATAGGCTCTAGAATCTGACTAGGGTCCTCTACAGGAATAGTAAGTGTTCTTAATTTCTGAGCTATCTCTCCAACTACACTTCAAAGATTTTAACTGATTTTTACCTATCAGTGAAAGTTGTAAAATTCCTGTGAGTACTTATTTGGGGGTGGGATTTACAAATAACATAGTATATTTGGAGAATTCACAAACATGGGTTCTGGAAATAAGAACAACTACCCATATTAGTGTGTTGATTAAATACCCCCTTCTCCGTCTCTTTTTCATAAAAAAGAAACAAATATTGTAGATCTTTTCCTTATAATAGTTTTCAAGTTCACACACAAAATAATGGCCATTATTATGACATCTTTGTTAAAATAACTTGTCTCCATTTGTTCTCCTCACTGCCCACGTTCACTCCACTGCGTCTTGTTGATTTCCTTCTTCTCCCCTCCTCAGTAGTCCTATCTTCAGCTTTCCTTTCACATATATGCCACTATCCTCTCATTTTTACCCCCCTTGAAATCTTCTTCTCCCCTCATAGATCCCTTTTTACTTTTATCAGTCATTCACACTCATAATTGTCTTTCTCTGTGTGTACATACTTAAATCTAGAGCCTACACATAAGAGAAAACATGCAGCATTTTCTTTCTGGACTTGACTAATTTCACTTAACAGAAAATGACTTCCAGTTGCTTCCACCTTGCTGAAAATGTTTTGCAGTAATTTTTCCATACGGCTTCTTAAAATTTCATTGTGTGTACACAGAACATTTTTGGTATCCATTCATATGTCAATGGATACCTAGGATAGTTCTATCTCCTACCTCATGGACTATAAACAGTTCATGAATGAGCATAGAAGTTCACATATCGCTTTGTCTTAGAAATGGTAGTTTTTTAATTCAGGTTTTAAAGAAACCTTTGTACTGACATGAAGTAACTGAACTATATTTACATTCCTACCATCAGAATATTTGCTCACATCCTTGCCAGTATCTGTGGTCCTCTGCTCTATTCATGACAATCATTCTGATTAGGGTAAGGCTATCAAAGCAATTTTACTTAATATTTTTCTAATTGCCAAAGAAATTCAAACACTTGTTGATTATTTGAATTTCTTTCTTCAAAATCTCTCTACTGATTTCATTGGTTCAGTTTTTGAATGGATAGTCTATAGTTTGTTACTGTTGATATTTTTGATACAAATGCTTTATGTTTTTTTACCTTCTAGGTTGTAATATTTGCCAAGAAACTGAAATTATAGGTGCATGTGTATTGTTACCTTTTTCTAAGTCTCTTTTTAATTTCCCCTTCCCTGGGTGAGTGGTGTGTGTGTGTGTGTGTGTGTGTGTGTGTGTGTGTGTGTGTGTGTGTGTTTATGTTGAAGAGTGTGTCCTTCAGTGTGTTGACATGTGTATAGGCACCAGAGATCATTAATCAGGAGCCATCCACCTTGATTTTGATATAGGGTCTTTCACTTGTAACTAGATCTTAATGATTGGGATATCCTGATCATTAAGGATCAGATACAAGAGAACCCCAGGAATCCACTTGTCTCTGATCACACAGAATTGGCAATGTAAACACAGGTAGACAGCAAGTAAATTGAACTTAAGTCTTTGTGCTTATGTGGCAAATACTTTATTTTGTATTATCTGAGCAAAGACAAACTGCTGTACCAAGATGTATGCAGAGGTCATAATATGCTAATTTTGGCAGGCACTATGGTTAAGAAATAGTTAGCTAGGTTATATTATAATGCAAAAATAAAGATTTAAACATAATTATACTGCATAACTAGAACAAGAAAAGGTGCAAGATACTTCCATTAACATTCTTATTATTACCTGAAAAACTGTATTATTAATTTACTCCCATACAGTGCTACTTAAAATATCACTGTCTTCTTGTTAGTCAAAGAAGATGTAGAAAAAAATGCAAAGAATATAATAAATGAAGCAAATACAAAGCTGCCTTTATAAAAAGCAGAGCTTGCAAATGTACTGTAGGTGTAGTTTACTTCCAAATAGGTATGAAATCCAAATTTTCATAACAACTGTCAGTTTGTATACCAAAACCTGTTCATCAGTGAAATGAAATAGTTAGATATACATCTGCCTTGATGATGTTTACCATGAATTTCATCATTACAAGTCAAACCCAATGTATTCTGTTAACAAATTTGTGAGCTGTCATTGGAGAAAGATAGAACTCAATGCAGGGTGATTTTACGTCTTTAAGTATATGTACTTGTGCATCTGACCATTTGTGTCTTGAGCTTAAGACATACAAGCAATAAGATGAATTGTTAAAATGTATGCTTTTAGGCAACTCAAAGATATACACATTTGCACACACATACACACCCACTGTTATTTGCATAGAATATATTCTAAGACTCCCAATGAATCAATACATATTTCTGAACAGTATTTAGCTATTTCCTTCTACACACCTACCAACCATAAATTTTATTGTACAAATTAGACATTGTACTAGCAAGTAATAAGATGAAGACTATTACAACAATATACTGTAATGAAAGTTACATGAATGTTGTCTCCCTAGCACTTTCTCACAACATTGCCCTACTTGTGGTGATTTAAGATGATCAAGTGTTTCTGTGATGATACAAAGTGAGGTGAATAACATAAAGCAAATCCATTCTGTGTTTCTTGACTACAAACACTTTGATATTGGGATAAATCATTTTATAGAAATGGTTTCTGGATTGCCAAATGGCCACCACAAGTAGGATGGATACACTGGACAAAGGAATAATTCACACTCTGAGTGGGAAAGAATAGAAAGCAGCAAAATTTTGTGAAACTTCTGGAATCTTTTATCACGTACAACATAAAACTAGCTTACTTGTTTCTGGACTTTTCTGTTTACTATTTATGGACTACAGTTGACTATGGGTAACCGAAACTTTGGACAGTAAAACCATGAAAGAAGAGTGGAATGTTATATTAATATACGAGCATACTTGAAGATGTATCCTCCCCAAGTTATGGTAGCTTCAAGAAATGATTTTCCAATGCTTTACAATCATGCAGATTTAATGAAAATTTGCATTTCAGGTTTTGAAAGCTGAACAAGGCCAGTGCTCAATTCCTAGCACAGTAAAATAAATTAATAAAAGCTAACATATTTTTATTTCTCTCTTCCCCCCTGGGCTAGCAATATGTAGCAGCATTTTTTTGTTCCGAGACAGGGTTTCTCTGTGTTGCCCTGGCTGTTCTGGAACTCACTCTGTAGACCAGGCTGGCTTCGAACTCAGAAATCTGCCTGCCTCTGCCTCCCAAGTGCTGGGATTAAAGGTGTGTGCCACCACTGCCCGGCTCTGTAGCAGCATTTTGCTTTGTAGTTTTTAATAGTAACAGCATGTTGTGATCTAGTCAGCCACATTAAAAAAAAAAGAAAGAAAGAAAGAAGGAAAAAATAAAACAAAACAAACAAAAAACCAATAACCTATTATTGAGTAGCCCATTGGTGGTAGTACTATGGCAGGCGTTGAAATGGCAGGAGTAACTGTATCACTGAGATCCTAGCCCTTTCCTGCTACTATTCTCTTCTTTGCTTCTTGGTTGCCATTCAGTGAAGATCTCTGCTCCACCTACCTTCTCATATGATGATGAGGCTTGTTCAGGCACAGAAAGCAATAGAGCCACCTAACCAGTGACTAAAAGCTCTGAAGCCATAAACCCAGATAAATCATTGTATCTTTTAAATAATTTCTTGCAGATCAGTGAGAAAAAGAACAACAGTGCAGTCACTTTCTTGAGAAGAGTGAAATAACCATGGTGAATTGTGGCCTGTCTCTCTTCTGAGATGTTTCTATTTTCTAGTATGCGGCATAGGAAGACTAGACCATCATTATTCCAAAGCTCACTCTATCACCAAGTGAGCTTTTTTGTGCAGACTAATCTTTCTCTGAAAACCTTTTCCTTCCTTTCTTCAAACAAGCAGATTTTTGAAATTTTTAAAATCTTCTTTGACTCTCTGATGAACACAAACTCCTATAATTTTTTTCTACACTCTAAAATTTGGTACCTATTGAGTAGAAATCTATCTCCCCACAGTTTCACCCATTGAAACCAGGAAAATGAAAAAGACAGGGTAACATTGATACACCCATGCTACCAACACTTAATTAAAATATCCCATGGAGTCTTCACCTTTTCAAACTTTTAAAGTAAAAATGACTGCTGAGAGAAGGAGACTCAGTCTCCCCAGTGATGAGCCCTCTAAGTGTTAGCCCAGTACCAAGTTGTCTTAGTCAGGGTTTCTATTCCTGCACAAACATCATCACCCAAGGAAGTCAGGACTGGAACTCAAGCAGGGCAGGAAGCAGGAGCTGATGCAGAGACCATGGAGCGATGTTTCTTATTGGCTCGCTTGCTTCTCCTGGCTTGCTCAGCCTGCTTTCTTATAGACCCCAAGACTACCAGCCCACAGATGGTACCACTCACAAGGGGCCCTCCCCCCTTGATCACTAATTGAGAAAATGCCTTACCTCTGGATCTCATGGAGGCATTTTCTCAACTGAAACTCCTTTCTCTGTGATAACTCTAGCTTGTGTCAAGTTGACACACAAAACTAGCCAGTATGCAAGTGATCAGTCCTAACAGCATATACACAACAGCAATGCTACACAAATCCAGAAGGATATATATATATATATATACATTTTCATGTTATTATAAATACATATATCTAAGTATAACAATTAAAGAAACAGAGGGGATGAATTTGAGAGGAAAGAAGAACTTCAGAGGAGATTAAAAAGGAGGAGATTATGGAAAAAGGAAAGGAAAAGAACATAAAGATGGAGAAATCTTAAATACATCTAACTGTTCTGTCTGCTAAAATTATTCATTAAACTTGATAATATTTAATTAGTAGTACACAAACAAATAAGTTTAGGATTTAAAAAACACAATACTCTTCAGCATAATGTATTGCTAAGCCATGATATTCAGTAGGTTAGGCAAATGTAGTGCTTATTTGATTTATAATACCATCAGCTTATGATAATGAGATTCTTAGAAGAGAATCAGAAGTCCTGAAATATCTGTTTCAATCATATAGTATCAGTTTTCTACTGTCCATATAACAAATTATTATAAACTTTTTGACTTTAGTACATGTTTATATACTGTAGAGTCTGGGACATGGAAATTTCACACCATGTTAAAATATTGGTGTCAGCAAAGCCATTATCATTCTACAGACAAAAGAGAAGAATCTATTACCTAGTGTATTCCAGTATTGAGCTGCTCTTGTTGTTTCCTTGGTTCATGGTCTCTTCCATCTTCCAAGCTAGCAGCACATCATTTTCAACTCTCATTTGCTGCTTTTCACTCTCACACAGTTTTCTTGGACTCCATGAGGGATTTTTGTGATCTTACTATGATCTTCTACATAGTGCAGGAGAATTTCCCCATTGCAACATCCTTAACTCTATATTCAAATTACTCTTTGCCATCATCTAATAAAATATTAATTTACCAGTCCTAAATTTTCTAAATACTGCACAGTTCAAATGGGGATCTAATTTTTTCAACTGACTTAACTCCTGAAAACCACTAAGTCCTGGGACTATCTGACAGTCCACATTACCTCTGTATATTTTAGGCCTTAGTTATAGTTAAATATTAATGATATAATTTAGAGTTTGAATAATAAACTCTGGAGAGGTTAGAGATAGTAACTAAGGTCAGTTATGAATCCTGCCTACATGGCATGATCCTATAAAATACTGCTTACCAAGACTCACCACTACAAAAAAATGATCAAAACTGTCTTGGATCATAATCTATCTGTCTGTCTCTCTGTGTCTCTATTTCTGTATTTCTCTCTCTCTTTCTCTGCCTCTACATATCCGGTGCACATAAACTACTGCAGGCTCACATACATACACCCATAAACATAAATAAGAAATAAATAGATCTCTAAAAGAAGTGTAGAAAAGGGTATTCCTGAGTTCACAAGACTACATTTTCTCAAAGAAATTGTACAAATTTCTTTTTAAAATGTACTACCTTGAAAAATTATGTGTTGTAATTTTTGAAAATATTTTATTCAGTGTGTGTGTGTGTGTGTGTGTGTGTGTGTGTGTGTATGTGTGCGTGCACGTGCATACACAAGCACACATCTATGTGAATGTCAGAAGACAAGTTGTGAATGCCGGTTTTTCTCCTTTCTCCATGTGTGTTCAGCATATTGAACTCCGATTTGCAGGTTTGACATCGAGTACCTTTACCTGCTGAGCCATTTCACTGTTACAAAATTACCCGTTTTGCATACTGAATGAAAATTAAAAGCAAACATAGATTTAAAGTCACAATATTTTTCATGCTCCTGTAATAAATGATCATATATCAAGAACTATAAAGCAATGAACAATGAAACACATTCTCAGTATTTACTTAAGAGTGCAAGAGGCAAAACAAGAAAAGAGAGGACAGTGCAATATGCACCAGAGATTGAACAAAAATCTGTTCTGAAAACCACGCTATCCAAACCCAAGAGCAATATCTTTACAGGAATAAATAGTAAAATATAACTTAAGATGAAAACGCACTTTCCTTTGAATAAGGCAGAACATAATTACACACACATAAACATACAGATTTTTCTTTTATGTTTTAAATTTATGTCCATGATTTATTTTGAATTAATAGTTAAATAGAGTGTGAAGTTTATTTGGAGGTTTATTTTTCTGGTATGGATATCTATTTACTCCAGTACCACTAGTTTCTACAATCTGTGTTCTCAAAAACGAATGGCCATCTGCAATGTTTTGATAAATCATTAAAACTATATTTTATATAAAATATGCTCCTAATACAAATACTGTCTCATTTTATATCATAATTTTAAGGCAACAGCTATTATGAACAGTATTATTTTTGTCAAATGAGACACAGTAATTAAATAACTATCATTATTCAGATTTCTGTGCAATTTCACAATTCATAAGACATTTACAATTTAATAAACTATGTACTACGTAATTATACTAAAAATGAATGATTGTAGAAGGAATAGAGGAGTAAAGGTTATAGTACTCATTTTGAATATTGTATTTTATATCAATTCTTTTTTCCATTTGATAATTAAAAAAATATTACATGACATTTGACAAACTTGTCATAAAGCTATATAGATAGGTAGTAGCCAACTGTCTTTTAGGAAAGGCCATTTTATTTTAAGTAAATTGAATTAAATACAGAAAAACATAAAATTTACATCCACTGTTAATTCCCAAGTGGTATGTTTCTTTACAGATCAGTCCACTACTAATAGCACAAATATCACATGATAGTAATGTTATAAAATGGAATATGTATATTATATAATTTTCATTATAGGAAATACCTATTTTGTGGACTAAAATGATTCTATGTTGTTCTCTAGAAATTTATTTATTTAGATGTTTCTGGCTATTACTATACTAAATAAAATGATAATATATTAGCATCTTATCATCCCACTAAATTAATATCCTACTTAGCAAAACTATTGCAAGCATAAAAATTACTTAGGGGTCCAAATAGTCATATTATCCACTTTACATTATTCAACACCTACATCTTAGATGTACACATTATGATAATATTGAGTGATGAATGGATTTCAATATATATTTAAATTTCAAGTGTTTAAGACATATTTAAAAGCAGACAGTTGCACGCTTTTTTATTTTATTGGTTATTTTATTTATTTACATTTCAAATGGTATCCTCCTCCCAGTTAAACCCCTATTCCCTCCCCCATTCCCCCTGCTTCTATGAGGTGCTCCCCCACCAACCTACCTCCCTCCCCCATTCTCCCTGCTTCTATGAGGTGCTCCCCCACCAACCTACCTCCTCCCACCATAGCACCCTAGCATTTCCCTCTGCTGGGTCGTCAAATCTCCACAGGACCAAGTGCCTCCCTCCCCTTGATTCCAGATAAGTTAATCCTCTGTTTGCATATTTATATTGTTCATTTTAATGGTTGTCTTCCTTTAGGAATTGAGGTAATGGTTTATATTCCATCCCCCAAACTAATATTTCTTTATTTTACATACATATCATCTACAGAACTTTCCTAATTCATTATGCTGGTTTCATCTGCATTATTTTTATGTTCTAAAAGTTTTTTGTTCTTTCAAGTCCTTTTTCTATTTTTACTTTTTATTGGATATTTTCTTTATTTACATTCCAAATATTATCCCCTTTCCCAGTTATGCCGTCCCGCCTTCCAGTAAACCTCCTATCCTATCCCCTCTCCCCCTGCTTCTATAATGGTGATCCCCCAAATGAGGTCAAAGGGATACAAATTTGAAAGGAAGAAGTCAAAATATCACTATTTGCACTATGATGGTATACTTAAGTGGCCCCAAAAATTCCACCAAAGAACTCCTAAACCTGATAAACAACTTCAGCAAAATGGCTGAAAATACAATTAACTCAAACAAATCAGTAGGCTTTCTCTACTCAAAGGATAAACAGGCTGAGAAAGAAATTAGGGAAACGACACCCTTCACAAAAGTCACAAATAACATAAAATATCTTGGTGTGACTCTAACCAAACAAGTGAAAGATCTATATGACAAGAACTTCAAGTCTGTGTAGAAAGAAATTGAAGAAGACCTCAGAAGATGGAAAGAACTCTCATGATCATGGATTGGCAGGATTAATATAGTAAAAATATCCATCTTGCCAAAATCAATCTACAGATTCAATGCAATCATCATCAAAATTCCAACTCAGTTCTTCACAGAGTTAGAAAGAGCAATTTGCAAATTCAGTTGGAAAAACAAAAAACCCAAGATAATGAAAACTATTCTCAACAATAAAAGAACTTCTGGGTGAAATCACCATCCCTGACCTCAAGCTGTATTACA
>CM052722.1:33734052-33782688 GCA_028551405.1 Uromys caudimaculatus | reverse complement strand
GGTGGGAATATGGGAATGGGTGGGCGGGTGGGTGGGAGGAGGAATTCCCTCACAGAGGCGGGGAGGGGGAGGGGACACGGGGTTTCCAAAGAAAAGGGGAATCATCGGAAATGTAAATAAAGTATCAAAAAAAAAAAAAAACCACTTATATAACAGCTGGATTCTGTCAGGCTCAATGTGCTTTTTAAAACCCAGGGGATTCAATTCTGCTACCTGTAAAAAGAATTGTATTTAATGTTAATGAAGTATTAATAAAATTGATGTGAAAATCATCAAAATAGATAATTAAATATACATAACTCCTGGCATGTGGCATCCTGACACAGAGATTTGTAATTTTAAAGAATGGATACATTTCAGAACCAATTTGTTATACCCTTATGCATCTTAGAGATTTACTCTCCGCAGAGATCTTAGAGATTATAAAATAATGAATTGGTTCAGGTCTTTATTAAGTTCCCATCACAGAGCTGTGCATAAGACAAAGTAGGTATTAACATGTCATATCATTTGACACATCTTTTCAGTTTTTATTCTTTGGAATCTTGGGCTACATGGGAGCTTGTAGACTGTCCAGAGTGAACCAAAAATTGTTTGTTTTGCTTTCCTGTTGCTGGTACTGTACATCCTCTCTTGGTAAATACATCAGAATGTAGTTCTCATTTGGGTGGGGTGTAAAATTAAGGGAGGAAATGGAGTAGTAAACATACTTCAGGTTTACCTAAGATAATCATGCTGCATACCATAATTTGGCAATGGGTACATACCATTATTTCCTATTAGTGAGGAAAGAAGATGGGGGGGCACAATATGTCTGTTGCTCTCATGACCTTACAGTAGCGGTGGATACCTGGAGAAGAATTTCACAAGGCTGGATAAGAGTTTGCTTGCAAACATAAAATCATGGATGGGAGAAGGGTTCTTGAGGCCTTCATTCTTCGCTAGGAGCTACAGATTTTTGCTACAGATAGTTGCTGGGAAGAGTGGGAGTCAGATTCCACAGTAGTATATCCTCCAGTAAATTGCATTTGCAATTAAGGTTTTACTAGAAATGATGAGCCTAGCAGCGCTGTAAAGTATAACCCGAGAGAAACTGGACTAGATAGTATAGAAAACTGCACCTGCCAAGTTAAGAGAAATTTAATATAAAACAATAGAAATTAGTTCTACTTAAAGGTCATACTTCAAATATCCTTTTAATGTTTTCCATGTTGCTTACCTCACTTGTTTCTTATATGAACAAAAGAAACATAAAATTATTTTTGTTCCTTTTAAATCTCTTTTCACAAACTTATGCTCTAATTGAGCCTTTGGTTTACCAACATTTCCTTTGTTCATAAATAGTGAAAATATAATTATAATTTTAAAATCTGCTTCTTTTAAGAGAAAATAACATGTGATATACTCATATGGATTCCAATTTGTTAATGGAAGCAGTACTGTCTATTTTGCTATGAAGGCAGGACAAAGGAATACATTGTAACCAAGGGTTGAAAGCAAAGGATGGGGACCAGGCTGTTTCTCAGGTATCCCAGGAAAAGATCTTAAATGCATAGCCAGAAGAAATATCTGGAATTAAAATTCTATGCTTAAAGAATAACAGAATATGCTTCTGTATAAAATCAAGGTCAGAGGTTAATTAATGATTTACAACAAAAATTCAGTTCCTATCTAGTTTCTGGGTACGAACATTCCTGTCAGTATTAAGGCTATGTATTAAGAAAATGTTCCTATCAGTGCTTCAGGTTTTTTTTTTTAAATAAAATGAAATAAAAATTAGGGTCTAAAAGATGCTTCTCTGGTTACTCTCTTGAAAATGTAGATAATGTGCTAAGAGAAAGGGCATACCCAGGGGACATCTAGCAGATACAACAAAAAGCAGGTCATAGTATAAATCTTTCTCCCTACATTTGTTTCCTTCAGGTGCCTCATTAGCACAGTAGGTACTGTGTCAGTCTCACACATCTGTTTCCTTCCATGTGGGCAGACACAGATTGTATAATGAAGGATATGTCAAAAGTCTGATAAATCTGGTTCAACATCTAGGTGTCTATAAGTATTCCAGTTCTCCAAGGCATAGATTCTAGATCTAGAAAGTATAAATAACAAAGCCCAGCTTTGGGTTTATCTAAGTAACAGATAAAAATAATTCATGAAGCTCATTAAGTACTGTAACTAAAATGCAAGCATTCACGAAATGGCCGGTATTTTCAAATTAGTAATGATGTTTCATAATACAAATTTCTTTAGACATAAAGACAAATACTATAAAAAAATCTTTCTTTTTAGTTACTAAGAGTAACTGGAATTTAAAAAATATTATCAAAATTGTAACCAAATTTAGAATAGAAACCTAGAAGCAAAAACGATGAACATAAAAAGCTGAATATAACAATAAAGTTGCTGGCCATGATATTGCATGCCTTTAAACCCAACACTCATGAAGCAAGGGTAGATTCTGTGTGAATTCAAGACCAGTCTGATCTACCTGGTAATTAGAGGCCACCCAAAACGACAAATCGAGAAGCTGTCACATACAAACAGACACACAAACAACAAGAATCAAAATCCAATAACCTTATGACAAATTCAATGTAAAACTTTATGAAAAGTGAAATCCATGTTTAAATATTGCATGCTCTTGCAATACAAAAGTTGACTAGGTATGGAGATTTTGTTAATGGGATCAATGAAATGAATTATGTGTTCCTCCATATTTGCTATTGTAATTATATTAAGGTTTTCTTTAGCTTTCTCAGGCACAGAAAATTTTTAAGGCTGAGGTTAGTAAAAATTAGAAATGTGAATAAACGGAAAAAAACCTCTCTGAATTATCAGAAAATTGTGGAGTTTTTTTTTTCCCTCTGTAGTTTCCTTTTCTGTCAAACTAAGAAATAAAATGAAGTATATTCTAGCATCTCTGACCTATAAAAATTTAGGATTCTACAAATATTTTTCTATTCAAATATTTTCAAAACATATAGTGAACACAGAAAAAGCGTATATTATATATGATAAATGAAGTAGTATACCAATAAAAAAAAGGGCATGCAGTGGGCAGGTGGATGCCTTGGTTGGTAAAAGCATTTGCCCTGCAAGTGTGAAGACCTGAGTTCAGAAATCATAAGCCATGTAAATAGTGACCAAATAGCTTAAGCATATGCCTAGTGCTTCTTTGGGAAGATAGGAGATAGAGACAGGAAGCATGCAGAGCAGCCAGACTGGTATGCATAGTGAAAAACAACAGAGAGACCATATTTAAAACAATGTGAAAGAAGACGACCTTCACACACCTCCATGTACACATACCTCACACAGACATACATACACACACACACACACACACACACACACACACACACACACACACACTACTGAGAGAAATAATTGGCATGTGACTATAATAGGCTAAATAATATACTCATTACAAACATATATAGAGTGTATCCAACTCATCAGTCGTAAGACACCGTGCATAGAAACCCCAATTCAGTACCATACCACAATATCCAGAACACTGTAAATTAAACACAAGTAATACTAAGAACTAGAAGCTTCCATCTATAATGTTTTTAATAAGCATTTAATCTACAGTGTTTATAGAATGATTATGGTTCAGTAAGCATTTTAGCTACCTTGAGAATCTGCATGGCATTACCATCTAAAGGTGATCGTTCGGCTTTCTATGATCTAACTCTTTCATTTTTAGTATCATGTAACAAAAGTAGGAGCATTCATGCAAAATAATTATAGGTTGGAGAGAATGCTGTCCAAATGCTCACTCAGCATACATAAACAATTGCTGTTATATTTGTACAAAGGCACATGATACAATTGATCAAACAATAACTAAAAACAAATACATGTCCAGTTTTCAAAAAAAAACCCTAACATATACTCAGTCAATATAATGTCTTTTGGGGGAGAGCATCGGCTGAGAAGGTATAAAATTGGGGTTTTGATATGCTGGCAATATTCTTTTCTTGTCCTTGGTAAATATGGAGCTCACTGTGAAAATGTACTTATTTATTACATTACATGTGAGCATCTATTTAAAGTTCAATAAAACATCTTAAATAAATGCAAATTTCATTAATGTATATTGAGAATTTTATGTTATCTTATTCTCTATCTAAATTACTTCTGTGACACACATGGATAAAAATATAGGCATCTGACATGAAGACACATGGAAGTGCTTGGGGAGAGGGAAGGGACAACCCAATTGAGAGAGGAAAGACAAATGAGGGTAATGTAATGTGTGGCAAGACTGGGCAACAACGGGTGTACACATGAAAAAGTCATCATTAACCCATTTTACAGGAATTAAAAATAAATAATAACAAAGAAATATAAGCCTGCTCATATACATTAACATGCATCTTATATATGGGGAAAGGATCTAAGAAGTGGAAACTAGAAGAAAGTACAAGACAGATATTTGAGAGACAATTTGTTTAAATATGTGCTCTTTGGGAGAGTGGAGACTGACTTTCTGGAAATTCCTAATTTCTGGAATTTCAGAAAATGTTCAATTTATCCCACAATCCAAACTAAAATGTAAATTTATGTCTAAAAATGTGTTCTAGAAGCAGTTATATCTGAAAATGAAGTCCACATAAACTGGGCTATAAAATTGTATGCCTGTTAAATGTTCTCCCTGTTAAAAGTATACAGGAGCAGGCCTAACCTATTGATGACCCCATCCCTCTAGCCTTTATAATCACTCATGCTCTGATGGATTTAACCATAAACACTGATAAGATATTTTCAGTTAGCTTCTAATTAAAACACCAAGTTAAACCAATGTAAAAAGCTTTTCTAAATATAGCATAGGAAAGAGTGTCTGGGGATAGAAGCACAAAGTACCAGTAAGAGGAATCACGTTTCCAGTCCTCCTGAGACAAACACTGGAAGCCCATGCTCAGTGCACAGAGAAAGCTATTTATCTGATTGTCTGTAACTGACTTGCAAGAGTTCCCTCCTCTCCTTCCAGGTTTGATGTTTAGTGAAACTGAGCAGAAGCTGTTAGACAAGCCTCTCCTTAGTTCATGTGACCCTTCAGATTTGTCATTTCACTCGTTCCTTTGAATGATCGTTTTTCATCAAATTTGCTCTTTTTCCTTTCAGTTCTTACTCTGTCCTTTTATGAACTCCCAAGTTTTTAGCATATCTCTGAAAGTAGGAACCCAGGAAGCCTGTCTTTTACTAAGCTGGCTTTTTCTGTCTGGCTCTGCAGCTGCTGCTACTCCCTAGAAAGCTGTCACTGTAGATATTTCCCCCCTTTTATCCACAGAAAGCACATTCGTCTATAAATCCTCAGGGACTGTGTCTTAGTCCATAGCTCTAGCACCAAGCTGGGCTGCCAGACTTTACTCATAAACATTTGTTGGATGAAAGGAAACATCCTGTCACTTGAATCAGTGTACTCTAATCATGCTCTGGGTCACCTAATGGAGAAATAGCCTCTGCTTGGTGTCACTGTTAAGGTCCTCTGTGAGTGGTTAGGCAGTGACAGGGAGGTAAACTTGCAAATCCTGGTCACTAACCTTCAGGTCATGTGTGGGCCTTTCCTCAATATTTTCTTTTCATACATGTCAGAGAAAATAAATGAGTTCTGTACTTACCCCGAAACCCACAAAATATCAGAGTAGCATTAGTGTCACTTCCCAAAATCAACTTTATTGTCGTTGGATAATTCTACCCATAATATATAACGAGGAATCTGTGCTAGTGAAAGCAGATTATGAAGAGTTTACCATGCCTGATCCCGCGTGTGTTGCTAATGAGTGGCAACAAGGAACAAGGACTTGATCAGAAAAGAATGGTACTGGCAAGTTTATTCACACGACTGTTCTCAGTCCTTTATATTTACAAGTATGTCATTAGGTATCCAAGTAACACTATTTATTTTTGGAAAACTTTTGACCTTCAAACGTATATGGACATTTTCTGTACTGCTCAAATATGTAAGTTAGCTATTTCTCACCTTCTTTAAAGTGATGCTGGGCACTAACCAACTATTTTCTTCTTTGCCGACTGCTTTGTGCATGCTATCATTTTACTTATGTTCTTCCTTCTTATATTAGCCTTTTGGCCATACCCTCAAAGCCTAACAACAAATTTTGTGGTGGCTGTTCATGTTACATGTAAATTATTTATGCTCCTTAGTTATGTTGAAGTCTAGTTTCCAATAGTAGTGCATATATTTAGTGTTTAAAGTATACTCTCCAGCCTGGTCTACAGAGTGAGTTCCAGGACAGCCAGGGCTATACAGAGAAACCCTGTCTCGAAAAAACAAAAACAAAAACAAAAACAAACAACAACCAAAAAAAGTATACTCTCTACAGAAATCATGTTTTCCACGGGAATTAGTACTGCTTATAGGTTAACATGTATGGAGCTGTAAAAGAAAAAAAAAAGATTTCCTATAAAATGCTTACTTTTAGATATTACCCAAAGTGTCACTGAAATACTATAGTTACCCATTTTTTAAACATTTATTTCAAAGTGTGAACAGGTTTGACAGACATCATCTTATCTTTTATTAATATACAGTCAGTGGATTAATTTGTGAAAAGTTATGTGTGCAGAACTTCTATAAATCTCTTCTGGTCAGAGCCTAAACAATGAAAGGACTTAGCTCAGTTAGTTTAAAGCTTTTAACATTATAGCCTGCTAGTAATAAATACAAAGTAAATATCTGCTAATTTAATCTTAAGCATTATGACTTTGATTATAATTTTCAACCCCTAAAGTATGTTTTTTCTTGATAACATTATGAATATTCTCAACTTTGCAATGATTGCTTATTTGCCTTGATACTAGAAAGTGATATCAGTGTATCATGATGTCACAAAAATCAGTATTAACAGTAAATCTATGAGAGATGTAATCTATATAAAATGCAACTAATTTCAATTATATATAGAATTATATAGTACATATATATATTTATGTATGTATATATATAGATATATATATATTAAAGATGAAGAGTTACATTTATGTCTGTATTTTCTATGAAGAAACTAAGGTAATGAAAAAGTAAAGTGATTGACTTGTGAATCAATTACATTCAAACTTCTATGTGATTTTTTTTCTTAACTTGCTTTATGTTTTGGTGGTACTAAAGATGGTCCCTTCGGTCTCATAGATGGTTGGCAAGTACTCTATCACTGACTAACAACCTGTAGTTCCTTTTTATTATTTTAATAAGACAAAGTAAAACTGCCACAATTCAGTATACGGGAAACATGCTCAGTTTTCAGATAAACAATACTTTTTGACATATTTGGCTCTGTTCTTTAAAAACACAACTAAAACAATACACTGAAGGGGCACTGCACTTTAGTAATTCCATGTGATACCCCAGTGACTGTGAGAAATTTCAACTATTGTTCAATACTCTAACTCAGGGAACCAAGACAGAGAAAATCCCTTTAAAGATCACAGTAACAACAACTGAATTTGCCAGAGGTCCAGCCTTCCTGTTATCAATTTCAGGGAAGATGAAATTTTCTTTTCTAAATAGCAAAAAGCAAGTCTACTAAAAGAAAAATCTGTGTGACTTCCATTACACAGATTTAACTGGAGATTGAAAATAACACTTTAAAAACTCCTTTTTTTCTTTCCCTTAAAAAAAAAAAAAAACAAGTTTACAGTGTGTTTGTTATTTCCTTTTGAGATGGATTAAGAGGTCATGAAATTGTTTTCATACAGACACCGAAAAACTCCCTGTGTCAACTTTTATTTTTATTTTTCAGTTGGCTTTTTTGCTTTTCCCTGGCTCCATCCTCTTACTGTGTGAGTTTTCTTCATTGCTCCATATTCCAAAGCCATAGGAAGAAGTTTCCTCAGACCCTTAAAGGCTTGTATCTGTTACCATAGAGACAGGCATCACAAGATAGCTGTTCGTAACATTCTCATGGAAATAAAATAAAAATCCTAAGGGTTTTATGGGAATTTTCAATGTAACTTGTAAAAAAAAAAAAAGATATTGTTATCTTCACCACAAAAGTCAGGATTTCAGTTTCAAAAAGGAGAAGTAAAATGATTATAACCTGTGATGGAATTGCATTATATTTATGCTTATAATCTTACTACAAATTATCCTATAAATCAAACAAATCTTTCTCTTCCTAAATTCAGGAATATCTCTTTGCTGACTTTTATATAGCATATTTTATTAATTCTTTATCATCACTGTAACCTGTGTATTTATTCTTATCTTGATAGTCTTTGTCATTCCTAGAACATATTTCATTAATCATTTAATAACAGTAAATGAATCTCAGAAATTGGCAATATAAGAATCCCAGCAAATTTATAGGGTTTGGAAGGAAAGAAGGGGTTATTGCAAGATATGATGTGGTTTCCACTCCTTCTAACATGTCTGCCATTGACATTTTTTAAAATCTTAAATTTTAAGGCTGAAATTACACACTGGCGGAATAACAACCATTAATACTGAAAGAAAAAAAAATCAAAACAAAAGGTGACCCCTTCCTCAACACCTCTGCATACAAGTAGATGCAGGGACACAAGTCAGTCACTGCAGAAACCTTCTATTGCCCCACAGCAACAAAGTTTTCTCCATAACTATAATCTTTTAATAAGTTACTGTAAGTATCATCCTACCTTTAACTATCACACTTAATATTTGAACGACTTTTCAAAATGATTGTGGCGTTCAATTGACATTTGATTTTCTAGATATTTGAGTCAATAAAAAGCCTCCAAATTTTTTTCTTTTGTCTGTATAGAGTGTAGGCAAGCTTTTACTATTTAGGGCCAGAGAGTAAGTATTAGGCTTTGTGGCCTATATAACTTTTGTCATCACCAGTTAATTGTTGTTTTAAAATAAAAGACACCATAATTTCTGTAAAATACAAATGTATGTGGCTTGGGAGCCTTCATTAAAAATTCACAGGCTCCCAAGTCGTGATTTTATATGTCAAGAATAGTCGTTTTATTTTTATTTTATTTTTTATTGGATATATTCTTTATTTACATTCAAATGTTTTCACCTTTCCAGAATAGTCTTTTAATTGGGAGACCCTAAGAGGACAGGGACTCCACAGGAAGACCAACAGAGTCAACTAACCTGGAACCTTGGGGGCTCCCAGAGACAGAATCATCAACCAAAGAGCCAACACAGGCTGGACATACGTAGCAGATGAGCAGCTTGGTCTCCATGCGTTCCCCCCCCTCCCCAAAACTGAAGCAGGGGCTGTCCCTGAGCCTGTTGCCTGCGTACCTGCCTGTGGATCCCTCGGCTGTAAATGGACTACCTTGTATGACCTCAGTGGGAGAGATTGTGCCTAGTCCTGCAGCAACTTGATGTATGTGGAGAGTTGACTCGCAGAGGGGGGCCTCCCCTTTTCAAAAGAGAAGGGAAAGGGGGATGTAGCACTTGCTTGAAGGGGTACTGGGAGGAGAGGAATGGCTGATAACAAGTTGTAAAGGGAATAAATAAATAAATTTAAAGAAAATAATAATTTTTAAATAATCTATTTAGAAATATTAAAAACAGTCTCAATTGGATGGTCAAATGGAAATTTGGGTAACATATTCTCCCATTATATATGGCTCAATTAGAGCAATGAAGACACTCAAATTATGCCTCAGAAGAGAATGTTTTGTTGTTTTAGTTGTTGTGTCATAGAATTGTCAGTTTCCTAGCTACTTAGCATTCAAAATGATTTTAGGCATGTTAAAAGAAAACACTGTATTTTATGCATAGGTGTCTAAATATACATGCATATATGCTTTTACATGCCATGTGCGTGCAGAAGCCCAGATACTTAGAAGAGGGCATCAGATCCCCCCAGAGCTGGAGTTACAGGTAGTTGTAACCCACCTAACTCATTGTGGATCACCTACTTGAAGAACTCATCTGAAATTCATTCTTGACTGTTCCTTCCACCATTCTTCAGCCTTTCACCTTTCTAAGTATAATCAGTGTCTGTTGAGTGTTATAGTTTCTAGAAACTTTCTTCAGCCATGGTTTTCTTTCTTCTTTTTTCTTTTCTTTTTCCACTCAATTGCCAACTTTATTCAGAGCATCAGACAATATACACCCAGAGCTTTAATAGTCACAGAAAAGTGTCCAATCACAAGGAAGAGCTAAATGTGGAAGAAAAGCTGAATGTTGCAAGAATATGTTTTTCCATAGAGGCATATAAACAAGTAACAATAGTCAGCTGTAATGAATCATTAAAGCAAACTCACCCCTACCCCGTACACCTGGGAGGGGCACAAAAGCACATTCTAGGAACAATTCTGTGTTTTTTAAGAAACTGGGGTAACAAGACTGTTCTTGTCTTGTTTCCTTGGAGTTTTGTTTTTATTTTTGTTTTTCTTAAAAGCACTCAGAATTCCTTTTTACATGACTCTATTCTTGGACCATGTTCCAACACCTCCCAAGTGATAGGACTACAGTAATATGCCACGAAGTTTGGCTTGTATATATAATTTTTGTACTGATCTTTTTTTCTTTGTATAAATTATTACTCTTTAATCCTTTTTACAGTCCAGTCATTATCTCCCTCCTGGTCTGCCCTCTGAAGGCTCCCCCTCCCATACCTCCCTTCCCTGTCTCCCCCCCACACCTCATCCATGCTTTTCTAAAAACGGAAAAAATTACAAATATTTAAGTTGGGCCCAGTTTTGTTTTTTAAGACACTGTTTCATACTGGGATCCAGGCCAGTCTTGAACTCATAGAGCACCCTAGGCTGATCTTGAACCAATGACAATATTTCTGACTCATCTTTCCAAATGCTGGGCTACAGATGCTTTTGTTTACCTTTTCAGTATACAAGCTCAAGTTTACTTTTTAAGATTGAATTTTGTAACCATGTAAGATTATGGCCATTTAATCAATGAATTATCATTAATTAATTAATTAATTTTTATTTTTTTACTTATTCACTTTACATCCGATTACTGCTCTCCTCCTGCTCATCCCTTCCCACAATGAATCATCATTAAGTTTTAACTCTCTCACATAGAGATGTTTTGAATTTAATTTAGGATTTTACATTTATTCATATTATATTTGTCATTGGAGGAAGAGTATGACCAGTTACCTGGAGGTGAAGGCACTTTGATCCTAGCCTGGGCTAGAGTGAATCTGCTACACAGAAACAATCAAACCCAATTTGGATTTTTGGTTTTACCAGGTTCTTTAGGTAGCTACTTTGGTTCTCTTCAAATTCAGTGTATTTATTTGCTCTCCTTCACAGTAAGGTATCTATTTAGAAATTTTTTAGCTCCTTCATACTAATATTTCACAGAACAAGAAGGCCCAAGGACATGATCAAAAGGCATATTCCTACAGATGAAGTTCAAGTCATATAAAGCCAGTTGTCTAGAGCTCTTACCGTTCTCCTATGTGAAGTTTTCTTTCTGATTTGCAGTGCTTCACTAGTGACACAGTAAGTGCAGGACAATATAACAAGCTTATATTTATTCACCAGACTATTATATCAAACAGTAAGCTTTTCTTCACCCTATCTGTATGTGCATCAACAGTAACTTGACCAAGTCAAGATAACATAACTTTGAAGAATTGTGTATGCTATTCCTTTTCCCAGATCACCACATCTTCTTCAGAAATGCCCAGTTAACACTAGTGACAGAAAATATTGTTCATTTGTCAAGAAAGTCATTTCCAGTTATAAGCAGTTATTTACTTTTCCTATCTTATTTATGTACTTTCCTTTTTAAGTTCTGGCTTGCTATCTTCTGGACAAATTAAAAATTCTGTGCTTTCATTTTTAAAGAGAAAAACTTCAGCGTTGTGTATATGCATCTCTCTCTCTCTCTCTCTCTCTCTCTCTCTCTCTCTCTCTCTCTGTGTGTGTGTGTGTGTGTGTGTGTGTACACATGCACATATAGTCTGTTTCTTTTAGCCTTTTCATTCGTAAAAGATGGATGGCATGAGAATAGGAGACTAATAGGATGGAGGAAAACAAACCTTCCAAAGCGTATTTCTTAGCTGCTCGTGTCTCCTCCACCTTATCTTTCTGGATGAAGTACAGCACACTGAAAGGCAGCGAGTGTATCACAAGTGGGAGATGTCAGTGGACAGAGTCCTCCCCGAGAGGGAACCAAAGGGAGTTTTTTTAAATTGGAGAACACATAGTGGTGTTCCATGAGAGTTTTACTTAAACAAATAATTGCTTTTCTCATACAAATGCTGTAAGGGGAAAAATACAATGTGTGCTTTTACAAAACAGAAGAAAATCAACAGCCATTTATAAAATCTATCAATTTTAGGGTTTGGAAATGTATGTAAAGATGTATATCCTATTTCATTTTGTCCCACCCGTCTTTCACATTCTCTGTTTTTATGCATTTGTTTCTTTCTTTTTTAAAAAAAATCTCACTTCCCCCTCCGTATCACTACAGAAGCCACAGAATTAAGCAGTTGGAATTTGGAGACTGCACATGGCCTCACTTTGCATCCTGACTGTATTCCAGAGCCAGAGAGATCGGCAAGCATTTCTAACTCTTAGGATGCATTTATCAGAGAGGGTGTACTGCCTGCTTTTCAGGTGTGTGGCCCAAAGCCTGTAAGATTTCATTAATAATCAACAGCTGGTGCCACCTAGTGTCTGTCCTTTCCATTCATCAGTAGAACCAAATAGCAAGCGCTTCCTAAGTCACAAATGAAGGAAGCATAAACTACAAACTAATAAAAGAATTCACAGTTTGGGGAGTGCACTGGCTGATTTAAATTACATTATCTTCATTCAAATACCCCCTCCACGTTCTGTAAGTAACTATGGTAACAGCAGTGCAGTATGAGGCATGCAGGAAGCTCACATATTTTCCATAGGAGACAATTCACAAAAGAAGAGTTCTAGTAAAGAATTTAAGAAAAGAGTGTCACCCCAACTGCCACTTAAAATCACAATGAAAAGTTGAGAGATGAACATGAGAGGGGAAGAAAGTATTTTAAACAATAGTTAGATACAATTTAAGATTTTGGCATCTACCTCAAATCAATATTGACTTGGATGCAAAATTCTGTCAGTCTTTGAGCACCTCAAATATCAACCAAGTGTTAGGACAGACCATACAGGACTCAATCGTACTACAAAGAAATAATCTGTGTTTTAAAAACACAGTATTAAAGTGTGTTGCTGCTAATTGCACATCTTGGAAACTATTTTCATTGCTGCTATATATATAAATTATGAATGACATAGCTGACCCCATTCTGTATGCTTCAAGGTTAAAAAAGTACTCTTCAAATTCTTGCTTATTTTTCCAAACATATGCTAGTAATTAATTTGAATGAATACAAACAAGTATAATTAGCCTGCCAGTTTGCAATTGGTTCACTGATATTTAAATACATGTTGTTAACTCACTCTAAGAGAAATACGTAATTGAAAAACATGAACTAACATTCAGGAAAAAAAAAGTTACATAACAGCCAGTGGCGTTCTTTAACCAGTCTGGCTGGGATATTACAATTACTAGAAAAAGGATTCACTGCCTATGAGCAACACTGTGTATACTAAAAGGTCATGTAAGATATTTGTGTATAATAGTCTATCAACTTGGTAATTTAGCAACTTGAGCTACTAAGGAGATAGAGTAGATAGCTGAAAGCTTCTGTATTACTTAGTGAAAAATCATGCTTTTGCTATTCAAGAAAATCTATTTATATGTTATTTGACATCTATTTTAAGCAATCACTTGTTAAAGACAGCTTTGAATGTTTTATTTTCTTGTTACCCTAGTGGTGATAACATTTATTTCAGTATATTCAGTCCAATATACAGCCACTGATAGATCCCCACGATAGTATATGAAGATAGTATATAGAAACGAGGCATAGTTTCTACTAAAAGCATAAATTGTTTTCCTTTTCATCAAAACTTTAGTTTTTGGGAAAATCCAATCCAGGCTGGTGTTCTGTTTGTTTAAAAGTACTTTGTAATCTACTGATGGAAAGAAATATTGCCAAACAGAAAGAGGGCTTTGCTAATTGTACACAGGGAATAATGTAAGGCAAAACTCATTAAGATCCCAAATAAATAAATAAGTGCTCTAGTTTTCAAGAATTTATCATTTTCTGTCATTTTCTATTAACAGCTTTCAAAGCCCTATCTGAAAGAAGCTGGTACAGAGAAATTAAGAGCAGTAATCAAGCGAGAAATGATAGCCCAGCTGGGTCGACATCAACTTGGCAAAACATGAATACAGTTCAATAGCTAAAACAGATGCTGGAGTTGTTGGAAAGCCTGTAGGAGATATTGATATATTTTCTTCATATAATTCAGAATGACTGAATTAATGTCAAAAGCTAGAAATTGATGAGTAGAGATGACTGACAGCCAAACTCCTTATAAAATAGAAACCAAGTATAGCAATTCTAACCTATCCAAACACTGTGTACATTATCATTTCTCTCAGAGTCTGAATATGCCAATATATCAATCAGTCCTTGCAAGCAAATTACATTGGACTGAGCTAGGGTAGATTTCCACCTCTCCTGTCATCATTTACCTGGAGAATGCTAGACCCCTAAAACATACTTTATTCTAAAATCTTCTAACACTAAATTCTATCCCAGAACTGTTTCCCTGAGGTTGGAGGCACGCACCCCCCCACCCCCCAAATCTAACGCAGCACAAGGTAATTTTAAAATCCATTCCGTAAAAGCAACACTGTTTGCAGAGTTTGAAGAGCTCGGCAACAAACCCCAGCTGCCAACAGCTGCTTTCTCAAACATATGCTTTGTCATGGTCAGCTTCTAATTGTATTCATAATGATGCAATAGCTTTAATAATCCTACCTTCCATGCCAGCTGTTTTTCCTGTCACTCCATCATGCCAATAAGTTGGCTGCTGTAACAAATCAAGATAGCGCAAAACAGCATCTTTCTCCTGATTCTGTCATCTTCCTGAAAGCATTCTATTACTGCCGACTGCTGGGAACCAGAAAGTCTATTTGAATTCCAACAGCTCCCCTTTCGCATGATTCAAGTTAGGTTAGGTGGGCATGCCTAACATGATTCTCTCAGTCATTTATTATGCAGCTGCTACAACGTCAGCGTGGTAACCACTCTGACTATCTGATACATCAGTCGAACAAAACCTCCACCTCGGAGCAAACACATGAGCCGGAGCAGCAGTCTGCATTTAATGAGCATTCTTCCTGCCTCAAAAACAGTGGATCTGCGAATCTCTTTCAGTATCTGCTTGCTCCGGTACAGATACAAAGCCTTTGGATTAGATTCTTTTCCTAATTATACCAAGAGGAGAGTTCTTTTCCACACATCAAATAATTTATAGTGAAATTGAGACTGATTTTAACTTATTTTCTCAGCCCTTTAAGGGCAAAACTCTCTCTTTTGATTCTACTTTTGAAAGCAGGGGCGTTGAGTGCTCAGTTCTATGTCTCTGTTTTATGATAAAATACAACACGTACTTTTTCAAATGAAACTTGGCTAGTGAATTCATGGGAGCAAAATGAAACAAGAGGATTTTTCAAGAACATATTGGCTATGTTGCTCATGAAGGCTTTTAAAATCTGGTACTTTGTGTGTTTCTCCTAAGGGGAAGAAACATGCACTTGGTATTTTGACTCCAGACAAGTGCTCTCAGCAGAAAGTAGGAAATGAGATTCAATGATCCTCTTCTCCACCTCACCCAGCAAGTAAATAATTACAATTGCAGAAGAAAAAGCATTGTCTTTAGAAACTACTATTCTTTAAGCACAATTTTAAAAATGAAATGGCAATTGTCCTTAATTTATGCAAGATTTTTTAAAATTATAAAACTTCCAAGCTTACCTCTCTCTTGGGGAACTAATATAGTCTGGATTTATGCTATAGGAAATGTTACATGTTTTTATGAAAAAATATTTTAAAGAGAGGATTTGCCAGATTTTACATTTTCCTCTGCATTATGAAACAATAAAATATTTCATTCAGCATATATAAGTTCAGCCACTACGAGCAATAAAACCACTGTTCCTCTAAGGACTGTGTGTTTCTGTGTGTGCACATAAGCACATTATTAGCTACCATACCACTGTTTATATATACATACATATAATATATATGCATATAATATATATACATACAGTATACTATATCTGCAACATGCATAGTGTACTATGTAGTGTGCTATATAGACAGTAGATATAGTATCTATAGCATATATATAGTATAGGAGTCATTTTTATTACATATGTATATTTTATATAAACTGTGATATTATGATGGATACTACAAATATCTACACAATTCTCATTCTAAAATAAAGTACAAAAGTCGACGGATGGATTGATTAAGCACAGTGTGCAATAACCTTTCCATAGGAAGGAGTACTTTATATTTTATAAATAAGGCTCTTGTCGCGGGACCAAACAATGAAAGGAAGAAAAGCAAGAGTTAATATAGAACATGAAGCAAAATCCAAGGACACAAGTAAAACATGTTCATGTGTTTATGCCATTTGTACCCATAAGAGAGATATGCCTAACAAAAATAATTTTTGAGTAAAATAATTGTTACAGATAAACCAGAATGTTTTGAATTATTTTGTAAAATAGTGTATAATTTTATAGAAACTTTGTCAAGTTCAAATGGATTATGTTTGTCTTCTTGCTTAGGAATAGAGTTTAGTATTCTCATTATTTTGTATATCAAGACAAATAAACTATAGATTATTAATGATGGTGAGTATTATAATTTACAATGATTGCTTCTAATATATATATATATTTATATACACAGATAATAAAAATGACTCTTAAACTAAAGAAAATTAACATTAAACCAGTCATAATAGGTGATCCTATATTGTGTTTATTGAAAATTACTGGATTGAGTCAATCAGCAAATTTCAGACATAAAATATTGCATTAACTATAATACTTTTGCTTCATATTAGGTTTCTAGAATTTGTCCATCTGTTGAAGTACATCTTTGTTCCCTCGGCTTTCATAATTCTTGGTAAGCATAGTCTAATCTTTGCTTCTATGAATTAGGCTTTTTCAGAATTCACATGTAAGTAAGATCCTGAGGTATTCCTTATTCCACATATGTTAAGTCAAGGTTCAACCATGTTGTACAAATAACAAGATTGTCTTCTTTAAGGGTCAGTAATGTAGAACAACAGAAACACATACAGTTATCACAGCATCTTCACATATTTATATGTATATGTATATGTATCTTCATATAATTATATATGAATAACTATGATACTCATTGAGTAATTCATCAGTATATGCTTATATGATTTCTCTACTTTGGCTATTGTGAATAATGCCACAATTAATATTAGAATGTCAATACTTCAATGTCATTGATATATTGGTTTTATGTCCTTTAGATATATACCTAGGGTAGGGTATATGGGGAAGGGTACTATGTTGATATGTGGTCCTTCTGTAGCAGAAATGGTGTAGCCTAGTCCTGTGACAGCTGTATCTCTAATTTTAAGGAAACAGCATACTATTTTCAATATTACTGTAGTAACTAACATTCTCCATCACAGTGAACAATTGTTCTGTAGGTTTTTATTGTTATTGTGTGTTTGTTTTGTTCTCTTTTGGCCTATTTACTAACATTTAGTTCATTGTTCTTCTGATTTGCGTTTTTCTGATGATAAATGCTCTTTAGCAAGTTATATATACTTGTTGGCTATTTCTATGTATTATTGGGGTGAAATAGTCTATTTAGCTTTGCCTACTTTCTTCTAGAAGTATTGTTTGTGTTTTCTTTCATTTTGTGAGTTACTTAGACATTTGGGGTATTAATCTTATATGGTTTGCTAATATTTTTACTCATCATTTATCACCTAATAATTTTATTACATCTTACAGTATAATTTGAGGTACCCCACTTGGTTATTTTGTACTTAGTTGCTGTATTTTTGCTATCATCTCCAAAAAAGTATTGCCAAGACCCATGTCAAAAGACTTTCATGGTTTGGGTATGCCCCCCTGTTGTAGAATACTTGCATGCTTTTCATTCACAGATCACTGGCTTTAGTCTCTTGTGGACTCTTCAAAAAATTGTCTACATTGGCTTCCATCAGGTTTATCATTTAGGTCTTACATTTAAATATTTAATTCATTAGATAATTTTAATGTGTCTGTAAGATTAAAATTCAATATAATTATTTTCCTTGTGGATATGCATTTTTCAAAACATTTACTGGATAGACAATTCTTTTTTAATTTAAATTTTTATTGATTCTTTGTTAATTTCACTTCATGCACCCCCATCCCACTTATCACCCTGTCCCTTCTTATCTGTCTTCTGCCCTTTCAATCTCCCCCCTAAAAGGAAAAAACACTCATTGTGGAAGCTATAGTGTGTGACAATATATGGCAAAATATACCCTTTTGTCCATACTTCTTTGCAAATGTTCACTGCAATGAGTTACTGGACAAGTTCAAGGTTTCTGGCTCCTGCCAAACTGTCAATACTGGATCCTTACCAGGATGCTTCTCAGATATCCTATTGTTGGCCTGTGTCATGGAGATCCTGCACCTTTGAATTTATACACCCCTTCACTGGCTATAGCAGTTCATAGATGATGTTAGGGAAGATGTTAGGGTGGATCAGGGCTGTGAATTTGGTCCTTGGTGGTGGCTGAGCAGGTCAGCCCACCAGCTCTCCTATACCTATATCAGTGCAAGTTCTCCAGAACTGCCCGGGCTAGCTTACCCAATACTGCAGCCTGAAGGGGCACAGCCAGCTCTCCTGCTTTCATGCCCTCAGGGCTGGCTCACCAGTACCCACACCAGCAGGGACAACTCTAGTGTTCAAATCCTGCTTTCCAGAGTGCTGCATCTGGCAAGGAGCTGTGTCAGCTGGAGAGACAATTTTCCCTCTGTTTTATTTGTGCTCTTTTCAGAAATGAGTTGCCATATAGGCATAGCACTCTCTCCTGGATCTTTCCGAAGTTCCACTGACCTATATTCCTGTTCTTCCTCCCCCGCCCCCCAGGAACTATAGTTTTGATTGTTAGACTACATATTTGTCAGAGTATCTGAAAACATAGTGTGATGTTTCCAATTTCCTTTATTTTTCTTTTCTTCTTTTTTTCTTTCTTAAGATTGTTTGATGATTTGGGTATGAGAAGGTTCCATGTGCATTTTGTGTCTTTACCCTTACTGCAAAAAGTCATTAATTAATGTATTGGAGTAATTTTGTCAAATCTACAGAGTACTCTGAGCAGTATGGACATTTTAAGAATATTAAAGCCATCAGTCAACAAGTGTGAAGTATTGCTTTTCCCAATTGTTCGTGTCTTCTTCAACTCTTTCATCAATGTTTTCCCTTTCTAGATAGTTAACTTTTCTGGCTACATGTTCTTTTATTATTACTTTGATGGGGTTTGATTCTTTTTCCTTTTCTGGTAATTCGCTGGTAGTAAAATAATATATAGACCTTTATACATTGGTTCTATTTCTTTTATCGTTATTAAAACTGCATATTTTGTTGCTTTATTCCGAATAGCTAGTAAGTAGAACCAAGTTCTACTATCAACTCATGAATGGGTAAGGAAAATATGCATATACACAATACAATATTACTCAGCTGTAAAGAAAAAATAAAATCATGAAATTTTGAGGTAAATGGACAGAACTGGAAAATAATTATATTAAATGAGGTTATGATTTTATTGTAATAGTGCTGCATACTTTCCGGTCTATTTCAGCCAAAGGGCATTTGTGTAACAACACACAAGTTTGTCCATGTGTGTTCGAGCGCGTGTGAGCACACACACACGCACACAAACATGTCCTGTCATTGCCTCAGATTTCTTCAGTCTTATCTCATCTCATCACCCATATGAAACTCTTATCAAAACTGGCAAGACCCTGAAAATATGGCTCCTCATACTGTTCCCTACTTTCTCCAATACTATCTTCTGTACCATTTCTCTTAAAAAAAAAAAAAAAGATTTATATTTTATTTTATGTGTATGAATGTATTGCCTGTATATGTACCCCTGAAACTGGAGTTACAGATAGTTGTTGTTAGCGTGGGTACTGGGAAATAAATGTGGGTGCTCTGTAAGAGCAGCAAGTATTCTTAACTGATGGGTCATTTCTCCGTATCTCATCTCTGTACCATAGTTTTCTTTGCTTCAATCTTATTGACTGTCCTTATTTGTCATAAAATACATTAAATGTATTGTCACTTGCAACATTCTCATTAGTTTTCCTTTTATACTGAGAATATCTTTCTATCACATCTCCTTCTCTCATAGACAGTTCTGTTTAGTTGTCACAGCCTGAGAAAGACCATTCATTGTTTAAAAAATACTACTGTTCCAGGAGGCACAATCTTACAAAATACTCCCTAATCCTCTGGCTCTTACAGTTTTTTCTTTCCTGAGTCTTAGGTACAGGTGTTGTTTTGTAAATGAGGTCATTTTGACTGGGCTCCACAACTTTCCAGTTGATTGGTTGTAGTTTTCTTTCAGGCTCTCTTTCTGCTGCAAAGAGAAGTTTCCTTGGTGAAGAGTAAACAAAGAAAAGACAATAGTTATGCTAAAGTAGATCAGAGAAAGGACAGTAGGCCTAACTCAATACAAAGAACTGTAGGCAACTATGGAATGCTGAGACCTTGAGAAATTGTTTTTCTGGGGGAGAGTACCCCAATTAGTTATCTAACACCAATGGTCAACCCTGAAAACATATGCATACAAGTAACAAATAGATGGATCAGGCTATAGTTATGGATTTAGGAATGTATGTGCAGTGCAGGTGTGTGTGTGTGTGTGTGTGTGTGTGTGTGTGTGTGTGTGTGTGTGTGTAGAGCAAGAATTAATAAGACAAAGACACCATGAATTTGAGAGAGAGCAAGAACAGTTATATGGAGCATGTGGAGGGAAGAAGGAAAGTTGAAAATGAATTATAATTTCAAAATATAAAATAAATAAAAGTAACACTTTCCTGGCTTCAATTATTTTTGCTTCAGTGTCCTGTTTCTCTTTTCTTTATCTCACTTTTTACTACCTGATAACCAACTGTTACTGGTTGACTGAATAATTTTCTCTCTCAATAAATTACAATTCCCACAATGGGACTTATTTTTATACCTATTTACCATGATGTCCCTAGGATGGGAAAAAGATTGTAGCAGAGTAGCACATTTTATCTTTATATCAATATCTATATCTATACCCTTATCTATATCGATATCTATATCCATATCTATCTAATCTATCTCTATCTACCTATCTATCTATCTATCTATCTATCTATCTATCTATCTATCTATCTACTTATCACCATATATATATATATATATATATATATATATATATATATATCAGTAAGATTAGATAAGAAGAAAGTTTGTCCTTTAAAAAACCTCTAGCTACCTTGATATTGGGTCCTATGCTTCTTTCAAAGCTTGCCTTCTACTTTTACAGCTTGGATGAAATTGTTCTCATTCAGCTAACTCTGTCCTGGAGCCCTTCACTTCTTAGTCCCATTCTTACTCTATCTACAAAGTTTGACCCAACTGACAATTTGCACTTGCATTAAAATCCTTATCCCCTTAATGTGCATAAAGCCTCCATTCTATCTGATTTTCTCTCCTTTCTTTTTCATCCAGCCAGTAATTGTTGGAGCTCTTGAGGGTGCAATCACAGGTTCTTGACTCCTTTTGTGACTTGCTCTTTTTCTAAGCTCATTTTTTCAAGTGAGTAGTTTCATTTGCTGTCAAATCTGAATTGCTTATATATTCTGAAATCCAGAACTTAATATCCAACTCTTTTCTCCAGAATACTTTTGCTTGACCATGACCCCTAAATTTTAGACTCGAACAAAAATCAGGCCCTCATCTTTTTTCCACGTTACCGTTTCTAGAAAATCTGCTATCATTCCTTCAGTTGTGAGGTTTCTTTACAATAACTTGTATTATTTCCAGTAAAAACATACATACCTATATTTTGTAAGAATAGCACCTATAGAAATATGGATTTTAAAAGTCAATTTTTGGCTGCCAATTAATAAGAGTGACACTAGAATATCAAGTAGTTTTTCAGCATATGGAATGTATGCTAGAATTACTTGGTTTTTTCAAATTAAATTATTTCATAAGTCCAAAGAATATTAATTTTAAAAAGTTTACATGAGTGGGGTTGGAGAGAACTCAATGGCTATAAGTACTACCTGCCTGCAGAAAACCCAGCCCAATTCTCAGAAGAGACATGACTGCTCACAAGTGTCTGAAACTCCAGTTCCAGGGGATCTGACATTGTTTTCTGGCTTCCCTGAGCATTATGCATTCACATAGTGCAGACATACATGCACAAAACCCGCCATACAAATGAAATAAAATGAAAAAAACCTGAAACAAAAGTGTCATTTTCCCAGTGGTAAAATGTTTGCAATTATAGCACAATGCCACAAAGAGGATGTTCACAATGTTATCCAAATTCTATTTGTTTCTTTTGAGAACACAGATACTTTTCAGATTACATATTGCCAGTATTCTAGAGAGTTATGTTTATGATGTGTGTGGCTATTAACATATGAGGCTCAAGAAACTTTTATAAATATATATTTTCATACAATAGACACTAAAATCATAATACCTAATACCATCACCATAATAATTCTTCATAAATCCTTTTATTATTTCTACCATCCTATTAGTTGCTGCCTTCTAAAGAAACTAGAAATTGAAAAGTAACATAGACACAAAGCAGGAAGGCGAAGAAAATAATAAGGATAAGGACAGAAATAAATATTAAAAACAACAAAAACCAGAAAGAATAAGATGTAATACAATATTATCTTGTAAAAAAATCAATACAATTTATAAAGCCTTAACAGTAGTGGCAAAGATAAAACAACAATCAGAAACAGGAAGTAAAACATGGGTCTGCAGTGTAGGTAATAAAGCCCTTAAAGTGACATTAAAATAATATTATGAGCAATATTACACCCATCAATTTCACAACTTAAAAGAAATAGGATTTTTGGAATACTGAAAAATACCAAAACCTAGCCAGCATGTGAGATACAGCATTAGTAGTACTGTGAACATCAACAAAAATGAAAAGGGATAATTTGAACTCTATGGAAAATGTAATCTTCAGAAATATATAAAGTATTTTTTTAAAGTAGCACAAATTTTATGTTCCTGATGAAAATGAAAAAAGAAGGAGTAATTCTCAATGTATTTTATTAGTAACCATTACCTTGATATTTCAAAAGGACAGAAACAGGAAAGAATGGAATGAGGGAATAAGAGAGGGACAGAGAAATGACATGAAACTAATATTACACAAGCAAAGAGCTACAAAATAGAATGCCACAATACATAAAAATAATTATATAGTACTACATTTGAAATGATTATACATTCAATAGATGCTGTAAACAAATATAGGTTCCATATAACTGTTATGATGTTTCTCCAAATACATTTTCCTCGTGTGTGTGTCTGTGTGTGTGTGTGTGTGTGTGTGTGTGTGTGTGTGTGTTTGTGTGTTCGCATCTGATCTGCGCAAATATGAATGTACACGTGGAGCCAGAGAACAACTTCTTGTGTCTGTCAGCTGTCCACCTAGGCTTATGAAATACAGTTTTTCACTTATCCCTGAGATGAGCTGATCAGACAAGGGTGGGTGGTCCCAAGGATTTACCTCTTTTCAGTTCCCAGTGCTGAGATTATAACTGTATGGCAAGTCTCCTGAATTTTATGTGGATGCTGGGGATTCTTACACTTGGATGTGAAGCATAGTCTCAAAACCAGGAATAAATACTAGTGTAATGTGTTTGAACAATTTTAGCTTATTTTATCCTTTGGAAGACTTCTGTGAACCACCACTGTAATGATAAGGCAAACAGATTCCATCGTTTCATAAATGTCTCCCACACTACTTCTTTGTCGTTTGTTGTATTAGTGCCTCCTCATTCTCATCTCTAGACCCCTGAAAATATCACAGTGTTGTCCATCATCATAATTTTGTCATTTCCATTTGTACATGGATGGAATCATAAAGTATAATATTGTTTAAATTGGTTTGTTTCACTCTCTCACCATAACAATCTGTATGCAGCCAGTCTATATTTATTAATCCTTTGTTTAATTTTATTCAAGAATAATATTATATAGTATAAAATATTCATTTTAATAATTCACCTATTGTCTATTATTTTTTATAGTTTTTGGCTATTACAACCAAAGGTGCTATAAATAATAATGTACATTCTTTGAATTGACACAGGTTTTTAATTTTTTATAGGATAAAGTGTTCAAGAGTGTTCGTGGTATGTCATATAGCATTTTCGTACTTAACTTTTTGAGAAACTGCCAATACTTTCTCCAAAGTGGCTGAACCATTACACATTCCCACTAGAAATCAATGGGGTATCTAATTTCTCTGCATCTTCTGCTAAGATTAAGTATTGTCCAAATTGTTTTCTGTATGTTTATCTAGTACCTCTGATATCTCATTAGAATTTAATTAGCACTTTTGGATGATTAATGATGTTGAATATGCATTTGTATGTGCTTATTATTTAAAGATCTGAAAGGGTCACTAGTGCATGGTGCTCAGTACTTCTGAATCCTTGATTTTCCATCTATTTGCTTCAGTCATTCTTGAGAGTGTTAAAGTCTCCAACTAAAACAGTGAACATTTATAGTATTATTTCTGTTTTAATAAGCTTCAGTTTTGCTTACTTTGACATTGTTTTGTTTCATGGATATTTAGAATTTTTATATTGCTTTGGTATATGAATACCATTTCACAAATACCCCGTCCTCATTTTGCTAATTTTTCTTACTTTGAAGTCCAATGTTTCTGTAATAAATGTACCCATTTAGTTAACATTTCCATATATATATATATATATATATATATTATATATATATGATATATATATAATTTTATTTCAACTTACATAATAGTGTATTTAGATGGGTATTTCTAAACATTAATGTTTCTTCATTTACTTATACAGTAACCTATAGTTATACAGTAACTATTTTACACAAATCCATTACATTTAATTACTAATAATTCATTTTGGATTAAATCTTTCAACTTTTTTTTGTTTCTCTGTTCTTTTTTTAAAAATTGTTTGGTGTTTGATTTTTATGTATTGTACTGTTTGCTTAGAGATTAGTTTAGATAATATACATCAGTAACTTTTCAGCTGGGCAGTGGTAGCGCACGCCTTTAATCCCAGCACTTGAGAAGCAGAGGCAGGTGGATTTCTGAGTTCGAGGCCAGCCTGGTCTACAGAGTGAGTTCCAGGACAGCCAGGGCTACACAGAGAAACCCTGTCTCGAAGAAAAAAAAAAAGAAAGAAAGAAAAAAATAACTTTTCCTACTTTACTGTTGTCATTTTTACAATTCCAAGTATAGGTACATTTGTCTGTGTATATATCTTTTTTAATTGGTTATTTTATTTACCTACATTTTAAATGTTGTACCCCTTCCTGGTTTCCCCTCCCAAAACCCCCCCATCCCACTCACCCACCCATTCCTGGTAGCATCCCCCTACCCTGTAGCATGGAGCCTCCACAGGACCAAGAGCCTCCCTTCCCATTGATACCAGATAAGGCAATACTTTGCTACATATGCAGCTGGAACCATGAGTTCCTCCATGTGTATTCTTTGGTTGGTGGTTTAGTTCCTTGGAGTTCTGGGGGGTCTGGTTGGTTTATATTGTTGTTCTTCCTATGAGGTTGCAAACCCCTTCAGCTCCTACATTCCTTCCCCTAACTTCTCCATTGGGGTCCCTGTGCTCAGTCCAATGGTTGGCTTCGAGTATCCACCTCTGTATTTGTCAGCCTCTGGCAGAGCCTCTCAGCAGACAGCTATATCAGGGTCCTGTCAGCAAGCACTTTTTGGCATCAGTAATGGTGACTGGGTTTGGTGACTGTATATGGGATGGATCCTGAGGTGGGGCAGTCTCTGAATGGCCTTTCCTTTAGTCTCTGTTCCACTCTTTGTCCTTGCATTTCGTTTAGACAGGAACAATTCCGGGTTAAAATTTTTGAGATGGGTGGGTGGCCCTATTCCTCAACTGGGGGCCGTGCTTATCCACTCGATATGGCCTGTACAGGTTTAATCTCCCCTTTGTTGGGTATTTCGGCTAATGTCATCCCCTATGGGTCCTGGGAACCTCTTGTTTCCCTGGCATCTGGAACACTCTAGTAGCTACCCCCAGTTCCCCATCCCCCACTGCTACACACCCCCATTCAATTTCCTGACCCTTTGTATTTCTCCCCAGCTGTCTCCTCCCACATCTGATCTTGCCCCCTTTCCCCTCCCCCTCCTCTCTCCCTCCTTCTACCTATGGTGAGTATTTTGTTCCCCTTCTAAGGACTGAAGCATCCACTCTTTGATATTCCTTTTTCTTGAGCTTCATATGGTCTGTGAGTTGTATCTAATATCCACTTTATCAGTGAGTACATACCATGTATGTTCTTTTGTGACTGGGTTATCTCACTCAGGATGATACTTTCTAGTTCCATCCATTTGCATAAGAATTTCATGAAGTTATTGTTTTTTAATAGCTGAGTAGTAATCCATTTTCTGTATCTATTCCTCTGTTGAAGGACACCTGGGTTCTTTCTAGCTTCTGGCTATTATAAATAAGGCTGCTATGAACATAGTGGAGCATGTGCCCTTGACATATGTTGGAGAATCTTTTGGGTATATGCCCAGGAGTGGTATAGCTGGGTCCTCACATAGAACTATCTCCAATTTTCTGAGGAACCAACAGACTGATTTCGAGAGTGGTTGTACCAGCTTTCAGTTCCACCAGCAATGGAGGAGTGTTCCTATTTTTTCACATCCTCGCCATCATCTGCTGTCACCTGAGTTTTTGACCTTAGCCATTCTGATTTGTGTGAGGTGGAATCTCCATGCAATTTGAAAACAAACTTCTTTTCCATAGAATAGTTTATTAGTGTACATTCATTGTCTAAACTTACGAGTTTTATAAAGTCATTTTTCTTTATTATGCACTCTGACCATTTTCACTTTTCATGAATTCCCCTGCCCCATGCTAGTCCTCTTCTTCTTCTTCTTCTATTTTTGTATAAGTGTGTGTATTTGTTACTATGTTACTAATTCATCTATACTTTCAGTCAGTTAGTGTATCATGTATTATTATAATGGGTTTTAAAAGTAGAGTCTCACTATGTAGTCCTGGTTGGCCTGAAACTCATTGTGTCAATTAGGCTGGCCTTGAACTCACAGTGATTCTCTTGCTTTTATCTCCTGAGAGTTGGGATTAGAGTTCTGTACCACTATATTTGACAGCTTTATAATTTTTGTGTTGCAGTGAAATATTTTAAACTGAATGAGAATACTACTTTATTATGCAAAACTTTATTTTAATCAACTGAAAGTTTTGGTTTCTAAGTTATAGAGTGTTAAAAGCTTTTTATTTTGTTATTATTGAGATGAATTCATTACTTTTTCAGAATAGGTGATATTGTGAATAACAAAATCTTAGCTTCCCTTCATCAGAAAATATTTTATGTACCTTTAACATTTATATGTATATATTTAAGAAAAATCTTCCTCCTTATAGGAATATAGTTTACAATCTCCTCTATTTAAACTCTTATGATTTAAGTTCTATTTTTAATTTTTTGATATATAAATACATAAATGTTTAAATATATAAACATATAAATATATATTCTGAAGAATATACATTTTAAAAGCACCAGACTGTCCTGTATTTAATACTTTAGTTCAATTTGTATTTATACATTAATTAAATAGGTATCTGTATTTGTCTTATAATTTATGTGACATGTAGATAAATTTTAATTCACTAATAATGGATAAGAATATATGTATAATTTTTTTCAAACTACATGTACTCCTTCAATAATCAGTGTAAGAGTAATTTTACATAAACTACTTGTTTAAAATCTTTGTCTGCATATATCAAATTCAGGATTACCACTACAGTACATTTATATTAAAAAGACATTGCATACAATATAAAATTCCTCTGGTTTTGTTTCTAAAAGTTTGGGACCATGTAGATACCTCAGGTTGTAAAGATGTTCATTACTGAGCCTTCCTACTTGAGTTAAATTCCTGAGTCTTAGATGATATAAGAAATAAGCTAATTCCTAAAGGTTCCACATGTGTTCCATACACACACACACACACACACACACACACACACATACAGACAGACAGACACACACACACACTAAATATATTTAATGAAAAATAAAAAAAAAATTCTATTTTTGCCCAAGGCTTGCCTGCTATTTGTGATTCTCTTGAGTTTCTTTTTATCATAGTTTCATGCAATTCTTCAATAATTAAATTGTATATATATATATATAAATTCTTTGTGTGTCACATTCTCCATTTTATTTATATTTCTTTCCTACTTAGAAGAGGATGCAAGACTCCCATACATGGAAATCCCAACATCCTTGACCCAATAATGGTTCCTATATACTAATATCTTCGTTCTGATATTGGCTGTATCATATTCTAGATCAGTTATTTAGAACACCAAACACAATATATTTTCTTCTTTTATGGTCAGTGTATTGTCAGATGCTATTCTAAAAAAGATGCTATTTGAAGTAGCCAGAGGCAAGACTTCTGAATCTTAGTTGTTCAACTTGTCTTTTGCTTATTTCTTCTTAAGTGACCCTCATACTATATGCCCTTCCTAGTTCTACTACTATGACAATTTAAATTGGCAGCAAACTTTCTTGCTCTTAAAACCACTGTTAACTGGGCTATCTAAAAGTTCCAGGCAGCAACCCCTTACATTCTGTAATTTCTAACACTGTTCATGTTGTTAATCAAGTTCATTCTAGCATGGCATCCTCCAATGTAATAACAAACGTAGCCAATTATTTTCCACAATAAGGGGAGTTTGTGTACTTACAAATGACATTACACCTAGATAAATATCAGGACTTGTTTTTATCAGCATTGTCTGGAGACAAAATAGTTATCACTACTCCATTTTCAAATTTAAGAAATTATTCCAGCATGGGAAAATTCAAATTCTCAAACAAACAGAACAAAACAAAAAGCAATGTCATTGTATCTTAGGCATTTCCTATACATAGATCATTTAAGTATATCACAAATCTCACATTGCATAAATCATTCATTCAGAAAATTTTTGAATAACAATTCTTTTAGAATTTGAAATCTCTTAATAGTGCAAACTCCCTTTGCAAATGTTAAATTCTATGTCTCAGTTGTTGTCTTATTCAGTAAATTTGAATTAAAATGTTATACTAAAGGTGTTTATTCTCTGAAAAGTATTAGGTTGACCTTAACTAAACAATCATACTTTTTGTAAGATACAAAAGCAACATATTAATTCATCTTAGGTTCACAGTAAGCACATTCATATTTGTTTAGTTAAATGTGCTAATTAAAATGTTATTCAGGACCAAACAGTTCTTGAGAATCATATTTGTATACATAATTTAGACGAAAACAGTTCGTTTTTCCTACTCTGCCAACACTGCACAGCAATGAGAAATACTTTTGTGAAAACACATGGATACATTTTGATAGAGGAGAATGTTAGTTATTTCTTTCAGACTTTTAGAATTGTAAAGTGGCCTTTAGTGATAGAGAATGGCAATTTAGCTCAAAGAAATAATAATAACCTCAAAGAAAGGAGCAAATTTACCACTAACCATGAGCACTGTGCACTTAACAGTTACCTTACCTTTCGGTTAATAGATATAATTTATAAATGACAAAAATTGCCCTTGTCTTCAGATCTCTGATACAAATTATAGTCATTATAAACATCACATATAATTTTGACTGAGAGGGGGAATTCCTACTTGTGTATATTTTCAGTGGGTTGTATTATTTCTGGTTTGCTGCCAAAGGAAATCATCAGGGAGATGAATTATTTTTGGCAACCCACAGTTGTGAGCTTACTGTATCTAAATTTACAGTGGTGCACCAGGTCACTTATTTACAGACAATAATACTTTTCGAAATCACTGTTACTTCTCTTTGCCCCTTCCTTGATTCCTTTACGCAAAGGTACTAATGAATAATGAAAGAAAAAAAGTACAAAATCCACAGGGAAATAAAAGCAATAATATTTAAACTGTACTTTGATTGGCCAAAGTGATAACCTCTGTAGGGTTTCAGAAACCTATAGTAGTACTGTGTAAGCGAAGGGTATTTTAAAGCCTTTCTTGATGAATTGTGTGTATTGCTTCTGTTTCATTGTTAACTGCAGGACAAACACATTGCAAAGCAAGTTTTTCTTTTTTAATGTGATCAACCTAAAACAAGGCATGAAAAATGTTTACATAAAACATCTTTACTTAAACTTAAAATTAGCTCTATTAGTAACATTTCCTTCTGCTTCCTAAATAGACTGAGCATTAGAATTCATAATATTTCTCACCAATATTATATTACAGACATCATTGCCCATCGAGAGGGAAGTATGGCTTCTGTGAAATAGCCAATTTATATATTTTTCTTTTTCTGTAAACTATAATGTGGTACAAAATAAATTTGTTTTCTATTTTAAAAGTGATAATTTGAATAATCAATAAGGATGTTTTTGTTGGTCCCACAAAATATATTTTTCCTATTGTATTTTTGCAAATATACATGCCAGTCAAGTAGGTCCTGGGCATTTCAATGGCCCACAAGTGGAGAAGATTCAATCCGGTCATTGAGTGACAGATTACTTTTGCCTAGTCAACAAATCAACTCTTTTAATTTTTTCCTTAAGAATCTATACTTTATACATATCACCACTGAGTGTTCCAAAAAAAATTTCAAGGGCCGACATTGACTTTTATCACAATGCCCAGAATAAGACTGAATGCAGTGGAATGTATCTAAGGACTCCGGAAGATCACAGCATCTTAAAGTAGATTGACTCCAGAGGTAGCTGCCTTAAAAAGTGCTTATTGAAATCAACTCTTGCCGAAGAAGGCTGAGGGTGTTTTCTATCAGGGTACACTATTCTATCTCTTTCTCATATTGTGTATGCTTTTACCTTAGATGATTAATATTATAAAAGAGAAGTGTAAATAATATAACCTCAGAAGGTTGAAGTGAAAATAGAATGAGATAATGTATGTAAACCTGTTAACAAAGTGTCTTATACACATTGTGATACTAATTAATGTTAATTATCACCAGTGGGTAAACTATGCTTTATTTCTCCTTATAAGTACTAATACATGGGGAACGGCTTGAATGTTGCGGAATTATGATGTATGAATCACAGCAACAGTTTGAGACTATTATCTTGCTATGCATTTATCAATTTTAATTAATATATCTAAGCTCTAACTTTAATATATCTTCCTGATTCTGATTTAAATTATAGAAGCTTTCACAAATGCAAATTCTTGATATACAATTTTATAAGTTCATGACTTAAATGTCCAATCAGTATATAGGATAGATAATTTTTGAAAGAATAAAATTTCTTAAGTACCCAAATAGGCATCATAAAATCATGATAATAATGCCTACATGACAATATATTCCAAATTTATACAAAATTGACATATGCTGATTAAAAAATAAATAAGATTTCATCATCATTGCTTACTGTAGACTATGTATGTGGACTGAATTTAACTCTTTCAGTCTTATCAGATTTTAGTATACAAAGGTTACAAGGGTATTTTATTATTTTATTTTATTGTATATTTTATGTACTTACATTTCAAATGTTATCCCCTTTCCTAGTATCCCCTCTGGAACCCTCCTCTCCCATCCCCCCTCGTCCTGTTTCTATGAGGATGCTCCCCCTCCCACCCGCCTACTCCCTCCTCACTGCCCTGGGATTCCTCTACACTGGAGAATTGAGCACAAGGGTATTTTAATAAAACTTTTATATAAATTTACAAAGCATGATTTTCAATTTGATTAATTTCAAACTTCCAGAGTTTTTGAAAAGGATGTCCAAAAATCAGATTATATCCTTTGTTTTCTGTGATGTAGGGATAGAAGCCAGAGCTTAAAACATGCTAGGCAAACTCTCTTCCAGGGACATGCACCATCAGCTCTTTTATAACTTTATTTTAACCTCAAACCAAGAAACCTTTCATTTTTAACCTCACAAATAGTTGAGATTGTAGGTGTGAATAACAACATCCTGGCAATATATTACCATCTTATAATGCTACATTACCATCTTATAATCTTAGCTCTCAACTTGAATTCTATTTTTATAAGGTGATACATTTTAAACTTTTGGAGTAAGCGATTTATCAATCTGTGCCTCCTGAGTAGTGAAGCATAAATAGTGATATTTACATACCCAACAAGGTGCAGAACAACCTGTTTTGTACTTGTACTTAAAATGGTGTCTACCAGGGCAAAGTAGGTTCTGGAAAAAATTGTTTTGCGTAATAATGAAGCAACTAAGAGTAAGTCACAGTGTGATCATAATGTGTTCTTTTTGTTTTTTATTGATGTTTAAAATGAAAGTTGTTTTCTTTTTAGTTTTCAATGTATTTAATTTTTATTAGTTCTATGCAAAACTTGTATGATGTGCTTTTACCATATTCCTCCATCTTTTCCCAGATTCAATTGAAAAGTATTAATGATGACTTAGAATGTGTAAGGATGCCCTTCATTTTTGAGGGAAACTTTAACATTAGGCCCAAAGAGCACAGTCGATTCCGTATAGTAAATTGGAGATAGAATATGAGTTGCAGTTACAAAAGAGTATCATGAAAATATTGTGAGTGAATTAAGTTATCAACATTTCTGGTAGATTCTGTACACAAGGATGCCCAGGGTTGGAACAACATTGAGGGTCTGCCTTTTATATAGTAAGTTTCAAGTATACTTATGATAATCTACAAAATCTTTAAACATGATATTACTTTTGTACCATTTCTCATTTTCTTAAGTGTTAGTTCCTTCTCCATGTCTAATTCAGAATGAATAGGGCCAGAAAAATATTTGTTTTTATTTTTCAATGTATTTTTATTCTTACAAAGTCTTCACAAAGTAGTTATGTACATCTCAAATTAAAAAAAGACTTAATCTTAACAAATATAAATTATAGGCAACATAAATCACAGAAAATCAAGGCAGAATTTACTATAAAATATGAATGAAAATTATTAATATTAAGATTCTCATGGACAATTTAATTAAGCTATAAAGAAGATCCACCAGGAATATTTTAAAAATTGTCAAAACACAGATAGATACAGGCAAAGATAACCAAGACAAAGGTTATGTGTGAAAGGTGATGCTCAGAAGACCCATGAAAATATGGTTAAGTTGGGGGAACATATCCTTTATTTTTCTGAGTATGATTTGATTATCCAAATGTTTAAATGTATTTATCTTTCTGAAAAGGTTAAATGAGAAAATGAAACAGCATTTACCATATGGTTCTAGAAGGAAGATATTTTGGAATGCAACAGACAAATGTGAGTTGATCTAGGCTCTTACAAGTATTATGTAATGGATTAAATTTGTATTTTCCTCAAACTCAATCTCTAATCTCCACTGTATAACACAAACTCATTTCATTCTTCCTACTCCAATTATCACATATATCTAGAAGACCTTTGTATGTGATCCCTTGCCAAAACAGCCATGTTGCTGGATTAAAATTCCTCCTCAGACATACAACTGTATTGATATTATTGAAATAAAGTGAAAAATTTAAGGCAAATATGCTTTGAATTCTCACAGAAACAATATACCCCTGGTCTCCCAAATTGGGATTTCTCAAGTGATGAACCAGGGTAGTTAGATACCTGAAAATTGATATAGACATCTCCAACCACATCAAACAAATCATAGTATATTAATAAACAGAAATTAACTGTGATCTGATGTCGCTTTAGTAATTTAATTATTTTCATTTTTTCAGTGCTATCATCTATTTACATAATTATGATATTTTTACATATAAGAAATATGTGGGTAGAAGTCATTAATGACATTTTCCTACTCAATCAAATGGCTTGTGAGCATGATAAAATTGGTTATTTCTGGGTATCAAGAGGAAAAGAGAAGAGATGACAAAGCAATAAATTATGAGTTTTCTGTTTATTAATTGTATACACTAGTTCCTATCTTCAGTGATATTTTCTCTATATTGCTCACATTAGGCCCTTAAATACCTTTTTTGTTTTATAGTGATCACTTCCATAATAATTTAATTGTACGTCATAACCCTAAAATAAATTTATTCCATTTGTCTCTTATGAGTTAGGATTACAACAGAAGTTGTTGGCAAGCTGGGTAAACATGTAGATGCCTGTGAATCTGCCTCTGTAGTCTGATACAGTAAGTTTAGAATGAGCAGAGGAAGGAACAATTTTTTAAATGTATTCTGGATTATTGGTCTTATTTTTGAATAACCATTTTTAAAAGTTTGATATATAGGGTGTGTTTGCTTCTTTTTGTTCTAGGGCCTTCAGGTGTGCTGTTATGTTGTTTGTGTAGGATCTCTCCAGTTTCTTTACCAGGGCACTTAGTGCTATGAATTTTGTCCTTAACACTGCTTTCATTGTGTACCATAAGTCTGGGTATGCTGTGTCAAAATTTTCATTGAATAAAAGGAAGCCTTTAATTTCTTTATTTGTTCCATGACCAAATTATCATTGAGTAGAGAGTTGTTCAGTTTCCATGTGTATTGTGGGGCCATGGAAGGCAGTGTTTTCTGGTAGAGCCAAGGTTCGAACCCAGTGGGCCCAATAGGGGGTAAAAACTCTATAGGGAACAATGGCAGGCATTTGCTACAATCAGCTTCTGACATGTGCCTATATCTCTCCATAGGTCTGTGACATTTGGTCATGCAAAAAGGAAACACTCCTCAAGCTCCTCCTCAGATAGAGGCGTGGCCATGTAGCCTCAAGACATCCCCATGTTAATGAGGCACCTAGAGGCTTAGGCATGCCTCTTCCCAGTCACTATCTCACCCGTGCCACTCTCCGCAATGACAATAAACACTCTGAAAACCTGGACTGTCTCTCTTCATCCTCCATGGAAAATAGCCGGCTCCAAAGCCAAAGACCTGGTCCCACTGCGGGATGCCAGCTGTGCTCCTTCTTCCCTTTCGACCCAGGCTAGATCCAGTCTGTGGTCCCACTTCCTTCTCAGCTCTTTCATGCAGTGTCTGTGATGCCCAAGAGCTTGGGAACTCCATGGAGCTGGCTGCAGCAAGTCTTCCGAGAACCACAGTCGCCTTCCCCCACCCCTGGCTTCACACAGCCCACACTTGTGTTTGATCCAACAGTGTATGTGGGCTTTCTGTTGTTTTTGTTGTTACTGAAGTCTAGACTTAGTCCGTGGTGATCTGACAGGATGGGATTGTATCCATCTTCTTGTATCTATTGAGGCTTGTTTTGTGACCGATTTATTTTTAATTTTGGAGAAGATACCATGAGGTGCTGAGAAAAAGGTATTTTCTTTTGTTTTAGGATGAAATGGTCTGTATATGTCTGTTAAATCCATTTGGTTCATAACCTCTATTAGTTTTACTGTGTCTCTGTTTAGTTTCTGTTTCAATGACGTGTCTATTGGTGAGAGGGGGTGTTGAAGTCTCATACTATTATTGTGTGGAGTACAATGTGTGTTTTGAGTTTTAGTAAAGTTTCTTTTATGAATGTAGCTGCCCTGTCATTGGGACACAGATGTTCAGAATTAAGATTTTTCTTTTGGTGGATTTTTCATTTGATAAATATGAAATGTCCTTCCCCGTCTCACTTCATAACTTGTTGCAAGTCTATTTTATTGGATATTAGAATGGCAACTCCTGCTTGTTTCTTGGGACCATTTGCTTGGAAGACTTTTTTCCAGCCTTCTACTCTGGGGTAGTGTCTGTCTTTGTTACAGGACCATGTCATAATAAGTCATGGTTTGAATTATAAATACTTACACATTTCACAGATTAGCCTAGTCTTGCTTGAGCTGTTTCCCATCTACCCCCTCACATGGTGTGTATTCATTGTTCATGGTACTAGGATACATAAAGACGTTTTCATATAAGTCCATAATGTACTTGGGTTCTATACCCCTATCCCATCTTCTTTCATTCCCCCCATTAGTCTATGTTGTTTCCCTAGACAGTTTTTCTTTTACTTTTATGGCATATGTACATAAATGATGTTATATACCTATATAATATCTAGAAGCTACACATTGAAGAAATCATGACACTTATTTTTTAGTGTAATTTTGTTCAGTTATTATTGTTGTCTCTAATCGTATCCATTTTCCTACAAACACCATATCTTCAGTATTATTTGTGCCTGAAGAAAGAACTTTACATTATGACTATATATCACATTTTCTTTGTTAATTCCTCTCTTGATAGATACCTACAGGTTACTTCTATTAGGTGACTAGGGCATCTGGTGTGGAAGTATCTCTGTGATTTGCTGACAGAGTGTCCTTCAGATAAATGCACAGGAGCAATGTAGCTTTATCATATGGAAGATCTTATTTTAGTTGGTTTTTAATTTTTTAAGGGAACTGTCATTCTAATTTCTGCAACAATTAGATTAATATATATCAGCATTTTATAAGGGTTATGACTTATTTGTAGCTATATATTTTTCCATTCATTGCCAGATATGCTGGATGGGAGAGGGCTTTGCTATCATTTAACAATGAAGAATGATTTTTTTCTTTTCTTTCTTTCTTTCTTTCTTTCTTTCTTTCTTTCTTTCTTTCTTTCTTTCTTTCTTTTTTGTTTGTTTTTGAAACAGGTTTTGTAGTTCCTTCCAGGTAAACTGGAACTCACTTTATACATCAGTCTGGCCTCGAACTCAGATAACTGTCTGCCTGTGCCTCCTGAGTCCTGGGATTAAAGTAGTATACCATCATGCCCAGCTGAAGAAATCAAATATTTTATCATGAATCACATGTTACATTTCAATCAAGTCATTACGAATAAATTTTGACTTGACTTAGATTTTAGTATTTATAGCTAGTATGTCTATGCATACCTATTAACTCCAGCACTTAAGAGGCTAAGACAGGAGAATTAAAATTACATAAAGTTTAAATTACACTGAGATTCAATCTCCTTTACAACAAAATTGCAGATAATCAGAATACATATATAGTGGGGTGGTGGTAGTCCATGACTTTTAATCCCAGCACTTGGGAAGCAGAGGGAGGTGGATCTCTGTGAATTTGGGGCCAGGCTGGTCTACATCTACAAAGTGAGTTACAGGACAACCAGTGCTTCACAGTGAAACCCTGTCTTGAAAAAAAAAAAACAAAAAGAAACACACATACACTCTGTGGTGTGTGTGTGTGTGTGTGTAAAGGGAACCCATACAAAATTTTAGTGGAATCAGGAATGTAAGTGGGATGATGATAAAGTAGGTGATACTGGTACTTAGGGAACAAATGCTGCTGAAGACCCTAAAAGCACAGGCTGGCTTCTAAAACACAAGCAACCAGCTCCCTTATAGCAATAGTTCCAAGTCTGAAAACCTCTACATTAAAAATGTCCCACATAAACACCTGTTCTCACCAAAATCTTCTTTACACTTCTAAGAACATGCTAGAAGCACCCATAACCATTTTTTGAAATAGATTTCATCCCATTTCTCCTTCCTCTTTCTGTCTGTCTGCCTGCCTGCCTGGCTGGCTGTTTCTATGTTGTTATTTTTATCTCCGCTATGATCTCTGTACTCATTAAATTAGTGTCACACACCAAACTCAACATGGCTGCTAAATTATGAAAGTAGATTTAAACATATAAAGGGAAAACATCCTAAAACCCAAATTATATTATTTTTAAGTTATGTATAATGCAGCACAGAATATTTAAGCCTGGGTACCCTGAGTAAGAAATACGCAACTTAAAGGATAGATTTGCAAAAGATCAACTAAACTTCAAATTCCGTTATAATTAAAAATTAGACAAAAATCTTAGAATCTGAGGTAAAGAGTTTCTGTGTAGGAGGCTTATCTTTCTGTCACAGAATGATGAAAACTGTAGACAGGTTTGGGTGATCTAAGAGCAGAGTGGAATTATGATTCATTATGTGGGTAAAGCAGATGCACTTCTTACAGTGAATTGCTTCATTTCTGTATAGCATGATACCTGTATACAATAAATGATGACAAAAAAACATATAAAGAAGTATTACTCCTGAGACAGTAGCATATATATCTGCAAAGAAAATACCTAAATTTTCCATATTTCCCAGGAGAAGTGCAGAGATATCTAAGCAAAGGGCTACTCTAGATTTTCCCCACTAGCAAAGTCTTCACAATTTGTCTTCTGTCTTGATCCTAATAACTTTCCTATATATGGAAAACTATGTGGAGAAGACAGGAACATGAAATTTACAGAATGGTTGATGTTTGCGAGGAAAATGGTAACCTTCTAAAATATAAATATATTTCCAGAATTCACCTATAAATCACAAGATTATGACTTATGTTGTATGGACAAAAGGAAGAATAAACTTATAGATGGTTATATTGTGAGGAATTAGATTTTAGCAAAACTGAGTTGATTTATTTTTAAGATTTATTTATAGTCAGAGACTTGAAAATGCAAAGTGGTGGTTGGAATATTTTCATTTCACTTATAAACATGGAAGCTATTATACCTCCTCATAAGAATTCTCTCACATTTTCTGGGCCACATAGAAACTGCCAAGAACATTTACTGTGAACTCCACGTTTATTTGAATGTATGAACATCTGAGATGTATTCTTATTTGTAAAGAAGAGATATTATCAACACCTGATTCAATAATAGTTTTTAAAGGTTGAGAAACATTTAGAAATTTAGCTAAAAAAGCCTTGATTCTCTTCTTATGAAAATGCTTCTTTTTATATTAACAGAACTAGATATAGCAATAGAAATAATTATAAGAATTATATACTTCCAATACATTGTGCTGCACCTATCTTGTAGATCTTATATTATTGGATTCTGATGAAACAAACTATTTTGTGAGAGAGATAAACTTTTAAAATATATATAAGGAAAACAAAAGGAAACTAGGTAAATTTAGAGGCTCTAATGAAGAGCAAGAAAATGTAACTAAATAAATTATTGGATTTCAAAATGTATACTTATATTGATTTCTATAGCCCAGAAAAATCCTATCACAATAATGGACTTATTATAGATTAGAGACCACTTTTTGTCTTCTGATTTTATGAGGCACCTTGGGGTTAAATTGGTTCTTTCAGCCTATCCACAGGGTGGTGAGATGTCACTCTGGTATCTTGTTCCAAAGTTGTTACACTCCTCAGGGCAGGTGACAGCCCAATGAAGTAATTATTAATAAGAGCTATGAAAGTGCATATATTTTAAAAGAAATCCAACTCTGCTACATTAAATTATCTCCCATATGCTCCTCATCTTCTGTCACAATTTCAGATATTGATAAACATTATGCTGAACAAAAAGGGAATATCATGATGGTGGAAATAATAGATCTCCAGAATTTAATATTTATTGCTGTGACATCTTGGTTAGTTATCTCAAAATACTGGTTTTCTGATTTCATATGTATATATATATGAAACATATATATATACACGCACATACAGTATTTTTTAAAGATTTGTTTATTTATGTAATTTACATACATGAGTGCTCTGCATTCACTCACACTAGAAGATGGCATCACATACCATTACAGGAGTTGTGAGCCAAAACTAGGCTACTGGGAATTGAACTCAGGACCTCTAGAAGAGCAGCTAGTGCTTTTAGTGGCTGTGCCATCTCTCCAACACCTAATTTCTAATTTCTTCAAGTAGAAAGTAGGAACAGTGATTCTTCTTAGGTTCTCAAGGAAGCCTTTACCTTGGTACTAGACACAAAATTAATGAGCCTTTTAAAAAATATGCATGTTGAAAGACTAAAATATAATAAAATCTGTTATTTAATGTACACTGGAATTGAATAAATGCAAATGAAACAGATGAACAAATGAATGAACAGATAAGTATAATACACATTCATGGAATAGTCTCCATTGATTTGTCCTGGAGTTCAATCTTTGCCCACATTTTACATTTGTTCCAATACTTTTCCAGAAGAAAATTATTTCCCAAGTGAGATTCTGTCTATAATTGGTAGGTTGTTTCTAACTTTAACTAGGTCATATTTACTAAGCATATCTTAAATAATTTGAACATCATATGTTTACCATCTCTATTAATAGATGGTTACAAACATTTTACTCAATGTTTCTTTCTTTTTCTTTGTGGTCCATATATATGAACTGTTGTTTTTTTTTTTTTTTAAATAATAAGACAAAGTTATCATTTAAAAACTACTTTTTGAGGTTTACAAGATTTAGTATTTAGAAGTTTACAAATCAAGAAAAAATATGTTTCTGAAAAGTGGTGAAGACATAGTGATACAATAATACACATAGAATAGATTAATTATAATATATCATGTTTTACTACAAAAATCCAACTTATGTTATTAAAGTGTCTTTTAAGACATATATTTTGTTTTGTAAGAAGTTCAATATTAAGTCAGTAGTCACTGCCACTTAGGACTTGGTGTCTATATCATGCCTGAGGCATCTGCCAGAAGTCATAAAGAGGTAAAAGCTGTCATACAAATTCAAGACTATGGATATACAAAGCAGAAGATATTCTACCTATGAGATGGATGACAAAGTTAGAGTAGGCATATGACTTAGTTCTCAGTGAGTGAAGAGAATGTATCTCAGGGTACCAGTCAGATCACCATCTACTGACAAAAATGACCACACTTAACAAGGCTATGCACTTTTGTGTATACACTTAAAAACTTTCCCTGGTGACTTCAACTAATGCAATAGACCCTGACGTATTATTCTTGTTACTAGTGATACTGCTATTCATGTAGATTAGTATGTAACATATGTCATATTTACAAAGTGATAAAGATTTCTCATTTAGAAAATCATCTCATATAGTGAGGAATTAGAAAGTTATGGTCAGTAAATTTCAGATATAGATGCCAGGAATCTAGAAATGAACTGAAAATTTGAATAAGAAACCAACTTGCCCCATATTTTAGATAGTTTCCCGATCAAAGCTGAGTTAAACTATATTAACTCTTAATCATCATTAGCATTCAAATGATTTTCAAGATTCTTGATGGTTATCTTCAAGTCCTGCTATATATTTTCTTCCTATGCTTCTTTATTTGTAATAGAAAAAATATTTTATTCACTATCCAAGATTCAAGGGAATGCAACCCAACACAAAAGAACACAGAATAGATCATAAAAATTTCTTTATATAACACTTCTTTTTCCTGAAGACTTTCAAGGTAAGAAAAAGAAATTTCTCAAGTTGATGTTTAATCTTTAAAAATTATGCAATAATGTATATTTTATTTGACAATAATTTATAAATCTCCTAAGTTCTTGGAATTCAAGACAGGGCAAATGTTTAGCATTTATTCCCATTGTTTGTTATGGTTAATACTTTATGATATAAAATAGAAAATAAAGAAATTTAATAATATTCATTGTGATGACATTAAAGAAAGAAGGAAATAAAACTTTTCCTGGCTTCCTAATGTTTATATATATATATAATATAAATGTGTGTGATAGGATGCATGTATTCTGTTAAATGAAAGTAAGTAGACTCAGAAAGACAAATGCTGTGATCATGCGTACTACAGTTATGATGATTAATCTTGTAAACAAATAATGTGAGCCTATGTGTATATGTGTGTATGCATGTGTGTGTGTATGTGTGTGGGTTATGTTTATGATAATGAATCTTGTTGTAAATGTAATCTGACCAAGGATGTTTTTGTTTCCTCAAAAGACTACATAAAGACAGAAGATCCTCCCCTAGATGGAAAAGTGTCTCTGGAAATCTTGTGAACATTGCTGCTTTGTATATGTGCTTTCATTCCTTGCTGGTGAGTACATCTACACTACGGCTGCTGCCATGAATATTGTTCTTTCCTGACTCTGCTTCCACAGCCAATGAATGAAGTCTAAAGACCAGTGGTTCTCCAGAAAATCTCTAGGCTTTTAGCATCATACTGGAATAGCTGAAGCATTAAGTCTCAAGGACTGAGCATCTACCAGGTTCTTAAATTCTCTTGTAGACAGATAGGCATTGGTGAGATATCCATGCTGTGTTGTGTAAATTAACACCTACTTTCAATATTTTTGTAAGCTCTGCTCCTCTCAAGAATGCTCATTAGCAGTTTCGATCTGTGGCTGGGGACCTGAACCTGTGCCATAAGGCTCCATACGCAAATAGATCCCGGAGAGAGCTAGCCTTCCAGGTGTGTGGACAAGCCTGAGAGCAGAGATCACTATGGATTAAGGCTGGCCTTCAATAGCAACAAAACAACAGAAAGCCCACATACACATGGAAGCTGAGCTATGCTCTACTCAATGATAACTTGGTCAAGGAAGAAATAAAGAAAGAAATGAAAAACTTCCTAGAATTTAATGAAAATGAATGTACAACATATTCAAACTTATGGGACACAATGAAAGTAGTGCTCAGAGGAAAAATCATAGCTCTGAGTGCTTCCAAAAAGAAACTGGAGAGATGTGGGACCATGAAAGGCAGCCTGGTTTCTGGTTGAGCTAAGGTTTAAAACCCTGGGACCCAGTAGGGGCTCCCCAACAGGGAATAACCCTACAAGTGAAGGTAGGCATTTTGCCATGCTCCTGGGTCCCAGGCTCCTGACAGGAGGCTGCAGCTCTCCATAGGTCTGTGACAATCTGTTACTTAAGGGGATCACCCAAGCCCTTCCACAGGTAGAGGTGTCGTCACATAGCCTCAAGACATCCCATGTTAATGAGGCACTAGAAACTTAGCCACTCCCCTTCCCAGCCACTCCTCCCTGCAAAAGTATTTCAATCTCATGCCTGACCTGAGGTTGGGGGTATGGATTTACTCATGCCAGTCTACACCATGAAAATAAACACCCTGAAACCATGGACTGTCTCTCTTCATCAGGATCCGACGTAAGGAACAATGGAACAGGTCTTCGTTGAAAGAACCTTGTCTAGTCTCCCGCAGAAGGCCTCCCAACGCTCCCAGCCACGGCCTCCACCAAACCAAACCAAACCAAATCAACCAGCTAGCTGGTGACAAGCCAAGGACCTGGTTCCAACCTCACTCCTCCCCGATTTTCCCCCTCGACCTGAGCTAGATCCAGCCTGCAGCCTCTCACTCACTCTGTTCTCAGCTCTTCCGTGGCATCAAGCTGCACCTGGAATGCTCAAGAGCCTGAGAACAAGATGGAGCTGGCTTCTATGTGGTCCGCCCCCCCCCCCCCCCCGTCATGCTTCCCCACCTCTGGGCAGTGTCCCAAGGCAGCTTAACACAGCCCAACACTCACCCAGCAGTGCAGTGGGGTGAGCGCAGTCAAATATCCTGCATCCCAAATCTCAGAGAGGCCCAAGCCTGGGGTGGATCCCTGACTCTCACCACTCACCACCATTTAATCCAACAGAGAGAGAGCATACACTAGCAGCTTAATAGCACACCTCAAAGCTCTAGAATAAAATGAAGCTAATACACCCAACAGGTGTAGACAGCAGGAAATAATTAAACTCCGGGCTGAAATCAACCAAGTAGAAACAAAAAGAACTATACAAAGAATCAACAAAACCAGGAGCCGGTTGTTTGAGAAAATCAACAAGATAGATAAACCCTTAGCCAGACTAACCAGAAGGCACAGAGACAGTATCCAAATTAATCAGAAATGAAAAGGGAGGTATAAGAACAGAAACTGAGGAAATTCAAAGAATCATCAGATCCTACTACAAAAGCCTATACTCAACTAAATTGGAAAGTCTGGATGAAATGGACAATTTTCTAGACAGATATCAAATACCAAAGTTAAGTCAGGATCAGATAAACCATCTAAACACTCCCATAACCCCTAAAGAAATAGAAGCAGTCATTAAAAGTCTCCCAACCAAAAAAAGCCTAGGACCAGATAGGTTTACTGCAGAATTCTATCAGATGTTCAAAGAAGACTCAATATTAATACTCTTCAAACTATTCCACAAAATAGAAACAGAAGGAACACTACCCAATTCATTCTATGAAGCCACAGTTACACTGATACCAAAACCTCACGAAGACCCAACAAAGAAAGAAAACTTCAGACCAATTTCCCTTATGAATATTGATGCAAATATACTCAATAAAATTCTTGCAAACCGAATCCAAGAACACATTAAAATGATCATTCATCATGATCAAGTAGGCTTCATTCCAGGGATGCAGGGATGGTTCTATACCTGGAAATCCATCAGTGTAAATCTACTACATAAACAAACTCAAAGAAAAAAACATGGTCATTTCAGTAGATGCTGAAAAAGCATTTGACAAAATTCAACATCCTTTCATGATAAAAGTCTTGGAAAGATCAGGAATTCATGGCCCATACCTAAACATAGTAAAAGTAATATACAGCAAACCAGTAGCCAACATCAAACTAAATGGAGAGAAACTTGAAGCAAGCCCAGTAAAAGCAAGGACTAGACATGGCTGCCCCCTCTCTCCCTATCTATTCAATATAGTACTTGAAGTTCTAGCTAGAGCAATTAGACAGCAAGGAGGTCAAAGGGATACAAATTGGAAAGGAATAAATGAAAATATCACTATTTGCAGATGATATGATCATATACTTAAGTGACTTGAAAAACTCCACCAGAGAACTGCTGCAGCTGATAAACAACTTCAGCAAAGTGGCCAAATATAAAATTAACTCAAACAAATCAGTAGCCTTCCTATACTAAAAGGATAAACAGGCTGAAAAAGAAATTAGGGAAATGACACCCTTCACAATAGCCAAAAACAATATAAAGTATCTTGGTGTGACTCTAAACAAACAAGTGAAAGATCCGTATGACAAGAACATCAAGTCTTTAAAGAAAGAAATCAAAGAAGACGTGAGAAGTTGGAAAGATCTCCCATGTTCACGGATTAGCAGGATTAATATAGTGAAACTGGCCATCCTGCTGAAAGCAATCTATGGATTCAATGCAATCCCCATCAAAATTCCAACTCAATTCTTCATAGACTTAGAGCAATTCTCAAATTCATTTGGAATAACAAAAAACCCAGGATAGCAAAAACTATTCTCAACAATAAAACAACTTTTTGGGGAATCACCGTCCCTGACTTCAAGCTGTACTACAGAGCACTAGTGATTAAAAACTTCATGGTATTGGTACAGTGACAGGCAGGAAGATCAATGGAATAGAATTGAAGACCCAGAAATGAACCCACACACCTATGGTCACTTTATCTTTGACAAAGGAGCTAAAACCATTCAGTGGAAAAAAGACAGCATTTTCTAGAAAAGGTGCTGGTTCACCTGGCGGTCAACATGTAGAAGAATGCAAATTGATCCATTTCTATCTCCCTGTACAAAACTCAAGTCCAAGTGGATCAAGGACTTCAACATAAAACCAGATAAACTGAATCTAATAGTAGAGAAAGTGGGGAAAAGTCTCAAACATATGGGCACAGGGGGAAAGTTCCTGAACAGAACACCAATGGCTTATGCTCTAAGATCAAGAATCGACAAATGGGACCTTATAAAACTGCAAAACTTCTGTAAGGCAAAGGACATTCTCAATAGGACAAAACAGCAACCAACAGATTTGCAAAAGATCTTTATCAATCCTATGTGTGATAGAGAGCTAATATCCAATATATACAAAGAACTCAAGATGGTAGACTCGAGAGAATCAAATAACCCTATTAAAAATTGGGAACAGAGCTAAAAGAGAATTCTCAACTGAGGAAATTCAAAGGGCTGAGAAGCACCTAAAGAAATGTTCAACATCCTTAGTCATCAGGGAAAATCTCAGGGTTGCAAATCAAAACAACCCTGAGATTCCACCTCACACCAGTCAGAATGGCTAAGGTCAAAATTTCAGGTGACAGCAGATGCTAGTGTGGATGTGGAGAAAGAGGAACACTCCTCCATTGTTGTTCAGATTGCAAGCTTGTGCAAGCATTCTGGATACCTGTCTGGCAGTTCCTCAGAAAATTGGATATAGTATTACCTGAGGACCCGCTATACCTCTCCTTGTTGTATACCCAAAAGATTCTCCAACATATAACAAGGACACATGCTCCACTATTTTCATAGCAACCTTATTTATAATAGCCAGAAGCTAGAAAGAACCCAGATGTTCTTCAACAGAGGAATGGATACAGAAAATGTGGTACATTTACACAATGGAGTACTACTCAGCTATTAAAAACAATGACTTCATGAAATTCTTAGGCAAATGGATGGAACTAGAAAATATCATCCTGAGTGAGATAATCCAATCACAAAAGAACACACATGGTATGCTCTCACCAATAATAGCCCAAAAGCTCAGAGTACCCAATGTAGAATTCACAGACCATAAGAAGCTCAAAAAGAAGGAAGACCAAAGCGTGGTTGATTCAGTCCTTATTAGAAGGGAACAAAATACTCAAAGGAGCAAATACAGAGACAAAGTGTAGAGCAGAGATTGACGGAAAGGCCATCCAGAGACTTCCTTCCTGGGGTTCCAGCGCTTAAACAGTCCCCAAACCCAGACTTTATTGAGGATGCCAAGAAGTGCTTGGTGACAGGAATCTGATATAGCTGTCTCCTGAGGGGCTCTGCCAGAGCCTGACAAATACAGAGTTGGATGCTCCCAGCCAACCATTGGACTGAGCACAGTGTCCACAGTGGAGGAGTTAGAGAAAGGCCTGGAGGAGCTTAAGGGGTTTGCATCCCCATAGGAAGAACAATAAAATCAACCAACCAGATCCCCATAGAGCTTCCAGGGACTAAGCCACCAAACAAGGAGTACACATGGAGGGACCCATGGCTCCAACTGCATGTGTAGTAGAGGATGGCCTTGTCAAGCATCAATTGGAGGAGAGGCCCTTGATCCTGTGATGGCTTATGGATGCCCCAGTATAGGGGAACTCGAGAGTGGGGAGGTGGGAGTGGGTAGGTGTGGGGGGAACATCTTTATAGAAGTAGGGGGAGCAGGGATTGGATAGGGGATTTTGAGGGGAGCAGAAAAGGGGATAACAGTTGATATGTTATCAAATAAAGAAAATATCCAATAAAAAAGAAAATTAAATTAGATAATGCACACACATACATACTCACATACACACACACACACACACACACACACACACACACACACACACACACGAAAAAATAGAAGACTAAGAAGAAAAGAAATGTATCCTCTGACTCCTGTCAGGGCTGACTGCAGTTCTTTACCTCTCCCTCTTTCTGTCAGATTCAAGACCCTAGCCCCATGCTGAAATCTTCAGCAGAAAACCCCACGGCAGCCTCCAGCATCCCCACCTGTAGCACACCCCATAGATCTTTTCTTCCTAACACCTCTCCCCTCGCTTGTTAATTTATCCCAGTTCCCAACTACAACAGGCATTCCCTTCTAACCTGTAGGCCATTCCTGCCAGAGAAAAAGGAACGCAGACCGTAGATCTTCACCTCTCCTTCGTCTCTTCCAGATCAATCCACTAGAAGCATACCCAGTTCTGTAGCAGAACACCTGCTGTGGTCTCCCTTTCCACTCTGTTACCATTCCCAGTGGATCAGGAAGACCTTCTACTCCAACTTTCCTTCCCCCGACCCATACCACTGCCCAGACTCCAAAACCAGAAGGTATCCCTTGGAAAACACCAGGAAAGCAGGCCAGGGAAACTGGTAAGCTAACTGAAGACATCTGCCTCTCTTTCTTCTCCTCCAGATGCAACCAATCAGTCTCATCCCTAGATCTACAACAACACACCTGCTGCAGCCTCTCCCCTCACATCTGTGGATGCCACAGACCATCCTCTCTTAATCTTCCTATCCTTACTCTTCCAGTATCTTGACTGAGCTGCATTCAATTGAGTTGTTGGAAAAGGTAGTCCCATGGAATCCCCAAACCTAGGTAGTTGTTAAGACAACGGGTTGTTCTCTGAAAACTGACTGTGGGGGGAGGAGGAAGGGGGAGGAAGAGGCACTACCAAAGACAAAACCCGCAAAACATAGAGAATTTGAGCTGGTGCCTACTTAGGGCCTTCATTCCAATATTCTAGTGTCTTTGTTGCTGATAGATATTGTTCAGGATACCACAAGAGAAACAAAAACATCAACTTAGCCACAAAACCTTTGACCAACAATCAAAAGGGCCAACTAATGTCTGATTGCACTTAAGGCTCATTCTATGAGAAAGAACCCATATATAATACTTCTTGGATGACCAAAAATCAGAAACTAGATAGCCCATAGACCTGTGGCAAAACCCAATATAACTAACCTATAAAAACAAAAGGTACCCTAAAGTGAACCTTGGGTATTCCAGACTTTTGGGCTAATATCCACTTATCAGTGAGTACATACCATGTTTGTTCTTTTGTGACTGAGTTACCTTGCTCTGGATGATATTTTCAAGTTCCATCCATTTGCCTGCAAATTTCATTAAGTCATTGTTTTTAATAGCTGAGTAGTACTCCATTGTGTAAATGTTCCACATTTTCTGTATCCATTCCTCTGCTGAGGGACATCTGGGTTGGTTCCAGCTTCTGGCTATTATAAATATGGCTGCAGATGAGGGCCTTGTTGGCTATCAGGGGGAGGAGAGGCCCTTGGGCCTGAGGGTATTAGAGGCCCCAGTAAAGGGGAAT
>CM052722.1:33697740-33727007 GCA_028551405.1 Uromys caudimaculatus | reverse complement strand
GTGGGCGGGTGGGTGGGAGGAGGAATTCCCTCACAGAGGCGGGGAGGGGGAGGGGACCCGGGGTTTCCAAAGAAAAGGGGAATCATCGGAAATGTAAATAAAAAAAATAAATAAAAAAAGAAAAACAAAACAAAACAAAACAAAACAAAAAGAAATACATGAGCTGTGGGGAATGTTTCACATTCAAACCCTAGTGGGTCCTAAGTTGAATGGTAAATTGACACTAATTATTGTGTTTAACCTGCTTTTGGCAAATAGTAAGTGAACATTAAGATGTATTTTTTTAATATAATATAACCACTTAGATACTATTTTAGAGCACTAAACCTTGAACAACCCCTAGAATAACCACATATAGTGAATAATAATATAGAACATTCAATGTTAAATGGCACGAGAACTAATATCACTATATACATTTAGAAATGTACAACAGAAGGCTGAACTTAGTTCTTATTTAGGGAATAGGTCAGATAGAAACAGGACTGATACTCCCATTCGGATGGTCATTTTTTATTAGCTCTGTGCATTTATACCCCAGTTCCCATATGTGTTGCTTTAAAGCTTATATCTTGAGCATATTGATTAGTATTCAGGGCACAAGAGTGAGTCTGGCAGTCTAAGAGTGCCTGATAAATTTTATATCTTCCACCTTCTGGGAATTACCCATTGAGCAATAAAATTTTAGAACGGAAGTCCAATTCCTTTATTCAAAAAAGAGACAGAGTTTCAAATTTACATTGTACTCCTGGGTTCTTCTTCATTGGGTTAGTTTGTTCAGGAAACTTTAGTGAAATTTTCCCTTTCCTTGGTTTTTATTATCTTTGACACTGATCTCTCTGCTCTATCACTGATGATAGAAACAGCAGCAAATATAGTATAATTTATATTTTCTTTTTTTAGAAAGTAGAAATCTCATATAAACATCTATGATTTTAGAGATAAGTAAATTCCACATAGAGGTAGAAATGAGTCCCACAGAGTGGGAACAGTAACATTGTCTCACCTATCAGCCATGCCAGTAGTTCTTTTTCTTTTTGTCTGTACACTTTTGTCATGTTCACTACTAAGTGCTATTAATATATAAACATTTCTAAGAGTATCTTTAAAATATGTTTATTTATTTGTATGGAAATGTCTGTGTAGGCATGCACACATGAGTGAAAGACCTGTGGAGTCTAGAAGAGAACATCAAATTTCATGGAGGTAGTTACAGGAGATTTTAGTTGTTCTAGGAACTAAATTTCAGTTCTATTCAAGAGTAGCAAGTACTGATTCAGTTCTATAGCCCATTTTTTCCTATGATTCTTGATAACTGTCTTGATTCCAAAAACTTAAAGTCATTCTATTTTCCCTTTTCAGGAATTCGCATGCATCCTGCCCATATAAAATACTTTAACTTTGCAAATAATTCTTTCTATAGATAACGTTTCTTTCTCCTAGTAAAAATGTTCCTCAATGTAAAGACAGCTTATAAAAACTATATTTCTGGAAATGTGAGCTACTCTCCTTTCTCATAGTTGAACTATTTCATTAACTTTTAGAATTAAATTGAAAATAAATATTAAATTTAAGATTTTCTTATGTTTTTCTTTCATATTTTCTTTAGCTCTTCCTTTAATAGGAAAGCGAGAGCCTCTAAATATTTCCATTACCATGTATTTTGACATCATACACAATTGCATGACTAATCAATGCCTGACTTAAAACCTCCTTACAACATTGATGGTCCTCTGTATGCAGGAGAGGGAATAGATACAAATGAGAGAATTGCACTGTCCTTTCTACCATTATAGAACAATATAATTTAGTTTTGTTGCTAGCTCTAGCACTTATTAAAAATACCAGAAAAATAAACCAAGCTGGACTTACTTTTAATTAGTCTGTACTATGCTAAAAGTGGCCTCATTAATTTCAAGATCTACACAAAAGTTCTCAGTATATTAAGTGATAAACTTTGAGAAAAACCCTATCTCACTGTATCTAGACGACAGGTTGTGTCACTACTGAAGTGACTACTTATTAGTGTCAGTAGTACACTTTTTGTAAATTAAGCCACTAGTATGCTGTAATCTAATTTATTTTGAATAGAGAATAGTTCTCCAATTACTTTGTTAAGTGCCAGTACAAGAAATGTGGCCATTTAAAATCATGCTTTGAATTGATTTCATTTAACACTTTTACGGCTACCTTGCTATATTATGTTATGTGAGGAAATGTACGTGACATCTATAAATTTAAGAGGTTACATTTAAAAACCATGTGTATCTCTATTATAAGGCACACATACTTTTGAAAACATTCAGTGAAATATAGAATGCTAATGATTAACCCTAAAGACTCTTACCATGTTTTCACATAATTTCCTGATAAGATACAGCATACTATTCATGTTTGTCTTGATATAAATATAATATACATGAAATATTCTCTAGAACAAGACTTACTTTACTTGTTTTAACTTATCGGTCCTCGTTACCATAGAAAATTTCATGAAACTACATGTGTACAGATCTATAAAATTCAAATGTGACTGATAATATTAAATAAATTTAAAAGTTCTTTGGTATAACAATAATTTTGGATTTATTAAAGAAGAGAGAAAATTTGTATACTGCTGAGATGGATTGTTTTTACTTTTAATGTTAAATACTGACTGAATATTTGATATTGAGTGTTATGGGACATTATCACAATTTTTCAGTTGTATCAATATTTTGAACTAATAATTGTCACTCATAAGAATACCAGTTTCCATAAACATATAGTACAAAATGACAAAATGACAGTTTGTTTAACACCATTGCAGAAATTGTCGGATAATTTTTCCTAATTCCAAGCCTAAATACTTTTTATAACTGTGTAGAAACTCCTGTTAGTTTTTTTCAGGAGTATTTTAAATCACATTCTAATATGATACAACACAGAGATAGTGCTTTTAAATATACATGCTAGAAAATAATGGAAAAATATTACAAGACTTTGTTTCCCATAATCAAACCATCATGTTTCTCTAAGGTCATAAACCTTTGTGTGTACAGAAAAAAAGCACTGCATGCATAGTGTACAATAGTTTCAATATATATTGTAATGAAAGGAAGGTAATTGCAATCCTTGTCCCTTTGTGATCTTTCTCCCAGCTACTTATTACTATTTAATGTACCATAAGTATATCTTGTTTATTTTATGTTTTTTAATGTTAAATAGGTCAAAAACTCAACACAACAGAAGCACATTTTTTATTGTATTTCTAGTGACTTGGGCTACATCTGACACATAATGGATGGATACTTTTAAAGTTTACCACCAGTGGAGGTTATGTAATTGCTTAATCTTTCAGTTATACTTTTTACCTGTGGGGATTTAAATAAGGATCACCCCTATATATTCACACAAATGTGAATGTTTGGTTCCCTGTGAGTGAAACCGTTTTGTGTAGAAGAATTTTAATCTAGCAACATGGTGCTCTGGCAAGAAATCATATACAAAGACATAGGTCCATATGATCAGGCTAAAATGCAGACATACCACACATATTTAAACTCACTGGCTGGAATATAGACAGGCCCTCAGTACACACTTTTAATCCACTTGGCTGAAATCCTTTAGTACACAACTTTAATCACAAACAATGACAACTAACTGAGGGGCATACAAAATCAGAGAAAGATTTGACAGAATTAGCCAGATAGTATATACCCAACTCTCACAAGAACAGCACAGTACAGACGAGCTATTTAAGAACAGTATAGGGAGAGAGAGTGAGTCAGTTGGGAGTCAGTGCAGTAACTGCTGTTTAGTAGAGTTGAATTCATTCGTGAGTTCATGCAGTTCAGTGCAGGTCAGCAGAGGCAGTTGAAGCCAGAGAATAAGAAAGAGCCAGGAGATTACAACAAATTGCCAGAGTTTGAGGCCAAGAAGAACCATTCATTGGGCAGCTGAGAGAAGCCAGTCATCTTGGAGAGGTGTTTGAGCCAGAAAGGCTGAGTTGAACCAGCCAGTCTGAGTTCAGAAAGAGCTAGAAAGGGTGACATTATAGCAGTAAGCCTCTAAGAGGACAATTACTGTAGTGAATAAATGTTACTTTTACTATTTGGGAAGAATTAGGAAGTATATCCTTGTTGGAGTAGGTATGTCACTGAGGATGGATGGGCTTTGAGGTATCAGAATTCCACCCCAGGCTTAATTTCACTCAGTTTTTCTGCTTCCTGTTGAGGGATAAGAATGTGGGCATTCAGCTACCAGTCTCAGCATCATGCCTACCATTCCCAGCCTTGCTGATCCTGGACCAACATTCTGAATCTGTAAGCAGGCTCCCAATTAAACGCTTCCTTTTAAAAGTAGACTTGACCATTATATTTGATCACAGCAACAGAACAATAACTAAGAGAAAAATTGTTACTAAAAGTGAAGCATTTCTGTGACAGGTCTAATCATGGTGCTTGATGGAGAAATAGGAAAGACTTTGGGATTCTGGACTAGAAAAATGATCGAGTATGTTAATTGGGGATTAATGGCCCCTTCAGTGAGAACTTGGAAGACAGTAGTACTGAGAGCAATGCAAACTCTGGAGGCCCAGTGAAAGAGGTTTGAGAGGGGAATAATATCAGAGACCATTCTGACATTAGCGGAGAATATGGCTGCATTTTGCTCTTGTCCAAAAAATATATCTGAGGCTACATTGAAGAGGTTTGAATTAATGTCATTAACAGCATAGATTTTAAGACAGTCTAGTATTGACTTCCTGAATATCAATGATGGCCATTATGCAGACCTACAATGAAAAGGAGCAAGCAGGGCAAAATAAATACAAAACACACAGTTTGAGGAGAAAAAGAAAGCCAGGGAATGTAATGTTAGAGCCAAGTCCTGTGTTGAAGGAGATGAGAAAAAAGAAAGTGCTGACGCTAACTGGAATAAAGGAAGTGGTACTCTCTGGGTGAGACCCTGCTGAGCTAATCCTACAACCTGAAAGGAAAAGGCCAGAGGGATTTCTTCCCTATAAACCAGGATAACAGACAACAGACAACAACACCAACAATGGAAAGCTTATGCAAAAGTAAGTCAATTAGAGGGCTTTGTCATGGTGTTTCATCACTGCATTAGAACAGTTAATAAGACATTACTTTACACTGTAAGGGAGGATGTAAATGTCTTCTATTTTAAGAAGCACATTATATTTTATAAATTTAATCAATTCCTCCTTCAGTTTATACCCAAACACTTAACTATGGAAAAAAGTATACTTTTTTCTCAAAATTATTTAAAACATATTTTTAACTTTATCTATAATTTAACTTTGACTGATGAATAATATTTAACACTTTAGTTGTGGAATTAGCATTTTGTAATGTACCAAGATTCATTTATAAACACATATACATATTTTACATATAAATACAATCATACATATGTGTGTACGTATGTGTATAAAATTGATAAGCAATAAGCAGGTTTATGTGTTTGTGTTTGTGTGTGGTCAATCTTCCTTGCTTGGGTGCTTAAGAAGAAATAACTTTATTTGTTCTAGATATCCACATTTTTCTATATAAGAGGACAATGTGAAAATTGAAAACTAAATTGCTTAAAGACATTTTAGCAGGCTAAGGTTTAAATAGTGTTTCTAAATTTACTCAAGTAGAAATTACTATGCATATATATATATATATATATATATATATATAATTTTACTTTGAGAATGATTTATATATTTGGAGAGAGAAAATTTTACAGAAAACATAATAAACATTGATTTAAGAAAAGGGATACAAGTTAATGGATTTTAGATTTTCACTTATATGTGTAGTGAAGTGATAGAAATACAAAATAATAGGAAAACACAAAAATATAAAACTCAGGAAAGAAGTTGCTTGGTGAATGTTCAGTAACGATAGGATACACGCTGTATAGGGGAAGCTAAGTGAAATCAACAGGCATTCGCTTCTTTAAATGACTTTTACACATAAAAATAGCTGAAGGGAAGGACCAGCAACTTACACATGTAAGTACTGTTCACTCATGATTAATTATACCTTTCAGAAATTTTAAAAAGAAGACAATGGGCTTGCTGAGTCCTCTGGGCAACCTAAGCTACCCTGAGCAGTCTGCTATCCTGAGTGGACCTCCATTGTCCAGCCAACTCTCTGCCTACCTTCATCAGACCTGAGGATCATCAACCATACAAAACTCTGGATTGTGAAACATACATACCTGCTGATATGGAGCCATACAGCCCATGGATATCCATCAGAAGCCTGCCAAACCATAACCATGGAGGATAACCCTCTTCCCAACACCCACTACAACAGAAATATTCTGGGATGAACACCATGCAGATGGCTAAAGGCCCTCTAAAGAACACAATCAACAAAAGCCAAGGCAATAGGACATCTTCAGAGCCCAGCTACCCTACTACAGCAATGCCTAGATAACAACACTAATGAAGTACAAAAAATGATCTTAAATCCAATATTTTAAACATGATAGAGGCCTTTAAAGAGGAAATGAATGAATTCCCTGAAGAAATATAAGAAAATACAACTAAACAGAAGGAAATAAATAAAACTGTAAAAGACTGGAAACTGTAAATAGAAGCAATGAAGAAGACACAAATTAAGTGTATCCTGGAGATGGGAAACCTTCTGGTTCTCTTGGTATGCTTTCTTCTTCTACTACTACTTCTTCTTCTTCTTCTTCTTCTTCTTCTTCTTCTTCTTCTTCTTCTTCTTCTTCTTCTTCTTCTTCTTCTTCTTCTTCTACTTCTTCTTCTTTTTCTTCTTCTTCCTCCTCCTCCTCCTCCTCTTCTTCCTCCTTTCCCTCCTCTTCCCCCTCCTCCTCCCCTTCCTCCTCTCCTCCTCTTCTCCCTCCTCCTTCCCATCCTCCTCTTCCTCCTTCTTCTCCTCCTCTTCCTTCTTTTTCTCCTCCTCTTCCTCCTCCCTCTTCCTCCTGTTCCTCCTCCCCCTCCTCCTCCTCCTCCTCCTCCTCCTCCTCCTCCTCCTCCTCCTCCTCCTCCTCTTCTACTTCTGTTTTGTAGAATGCTCAGGTGTGTATTTTAATAGCTGGTATGAGAACTTTCTAATTTCCATTCTGTTAGCCTTTGTTCTTTTACTTGGGAATTGAGTCCATTGATTTTGAGATATATTAATGACCATTGACTGTTAATTCCTGTTATTTTGATGTTGCTGGTGCTAATGTGTATGTGCCTTTGTTTGTGCTTCCCTTGTTTTAGAATAGATTGAAAAATTGTGGTTTATCTGCACAGTGGAATACTATTAAGCTATTTTAAAAAGACACCATCCATTTTGCAGACAAATGGATGGAGTTTGATAATATCATCCTGAGTGAGGTTACCCAAACCCAAAAGAATATGCATGGTATGTACTCATTTATAATTGGATCTTAGCCATAAAATACAGGATATCCATGCTACAATCCACAGACCAAAAGAAGTTAAACAAAAAGGAAGGCCCAAGTAAGGATGCTTGAATATCCCTTAAAAGGGGGAATAAAATAGTCATAGGAGGCAGAGGAAGGGAGGAGACTGAGTGGTAGAGGGGATGGGGAGAGGAATGGGAGGGTTCAGGGTCAGGTGTGAGGATGGATAGAAGAAATGCCCATGAGAATGAATGGACATGTGCAACTGACAGGGGCGGGGAGGTGGGGGCATCTCAAGGAAGAGCCAGAGACTTGGCAAGGTAGTACATGCTCTTAATCCCCAGAGACAAAAGCAAGCAGAGCTCCGAGTTCAAAGCCAGCCTGGAACAGAGTGGGTTCCAAATCTAGGCATGGTGGTAAATACCTTTAATCTGAGCCATGCCTTCTGATGGAGGCCTATATAAAGACACTGGAAAAGGGAAGTGTCCATTCTTTCTCATCTGCTTACACTTACTTGCCAGCATATCTGTTGGAACCTACTTCATCAGGATTGCAGTTTATACAGAAGACCACCTGAAACACCCAGCCTTGAGGGACGGAGCAACTACTAAATTTGTATTGTGTATTTAGTACAATAATAATTAGATTAGAATGTGTTATTAATAACTAGTTTAGTTATAGCACTTTTATGTAATTCATATAGAGCAAAAGGAGGCATTAGGAAAGAGAGCTAAAAGGTAAAGACAAATTTGACTTCTATGTGCTCTCTTTTTTTTGACAGTATGCGTTTCTAACCGGGTACCTTAATACTATAGAGTCATAATGTGTGAATTACACAAATTGTGGTGGCCTAGTTTTTTGGGGGAGTGGAATTTGATAATGTATGTGAACACCCGTGTACATTGTGACTTATAACTGATAAACAAAATGAAAGGCAGGAATTTCTGGAAATTAATTTTATTTTCCTCATCTCTTTAAAATTTATTGTTATTATTAAATATATGTATCTGTGTGTGAATGTGGGTATTTGTACATGAGTGCCGTGCCAACAGAGGACAGGGGTTGCCCCTGGAGTTACAGTTACAGACAGTTTGAGCTGCCTATTATAGGTGCTGGAAATTGAACTCATGTCTGGCAGAAGCCTGGCACATGTGCTTAACCAGCTCCTTGAGTAGCATTAAATTTCTATGTTAAATACAGGATCCATTCCAGGATATAGGAGTTATCTAAACGGGTTGTATCTTTCAAGTTGATTTGCCAAAATCTTTTATAGACAAATATAATTTCCCACAGACTATTACAAGATGTCATGATTTACATTTATTGAAGGATCAGCATGTTTTAGCTGTCATTTTGTTTAATAGAAGTGTTTTATATGCCATTTTGTTTAATATTCACAGTAACTTGGCAAATAAATCATTATTGCTATTTTATAGATGAAGCATCTGAGGTACAGGGAGCATTACTAGCAACACAGCTAAGAGCAGAGCTGTTAAACAGCAGCAAACTATGGATGTCGTTAAAACAAGGGCTTTGTGTGTTTAGATTTGGCATACAATAATTAACTATATAGACAACTGAGCATTCAGTGATAGCAAATCATCTTTGTATTAATATCAGTTCTTTATGGTATTCTCTATAAACATCATTTGTAGTATAAGTGAGTTTTTGTGGTGAAAAGAGAATATGGCAGCATTGTGGAAATTTAGATCTCCTCTTGAAATCCTCAGAATGTCTAAATTGTAATTTGATATTTTCTGATGAAGAACACATGTATTGTCCTATAATAGAATCCCTCGTTAAAATTCCCACATCTACTTTAAGTAACCAATAAGCACTTGGTTCATTTGCATTATCACTTTCAAACAAACAACTCCTCAGGGCTGAGGAAGTAGTCAATAATACTCATGCATGAAAAACTGCTCTAGCCCCAGAACCCATATAAAACAGCAAGGTGTGGTGGTATACTTTATCATCCCTGACCTGGAAAGAGTCCATTTCCCAAAACAATGTGTGATGCTTTTGACTGAAGGTTGTCTGTGGCCTCCACACACAGGGGCAAACATAGGCATATACCAGCACATACACTTGAACAAATTGGTAATATTGTGAACAAGCACTTTCCCACAGAAACATATATACTTAAAAAAAAAAGCAAAAGTAAATGACAATGAATGCTGTATTTCCATTAGAGAGGAAATGTATTATAATAAGAGAGTAACTTCTCTACTTTGTTGGTTTCCAGTTTAGTGTTTTTATGGGATTCTTGTGTGTGTGAATGAGTGGATCTATTTCATTTGCCTTCTCTTAAACTATTAGACCATTTTCTTCTGTTTTGTCCTGTTCTGATGTGTTAGTTTTCTTTTTATCTCATATTTTATTATGTTTTATTATTATGCCTTACTAGCCTAATTGCTTTTGTATGAAAGACAGAAAAGGGGTGGATCCACATGGGAGGGGAGGTAGAGAGAAACTGGGAGGAGCAGAGGTAGGGAATATTGTAATCAAGATGTTTTATGTGAGAAAAAATAATCAATTTTCAATTAAAGGAGGGAAGATAAAAGAAACACCATTGAACAAAAATAAGTTGTTTTACTCTGTCCCTTAGAGATGGAATTGAATTTATCATGCTGGAAGAATTATCCCGCTTTTGGTTTTCCAATGCTGTGGTCAGCCTTGAAATCATATATACACAACAATAATGGAAACATCAGGTTGCATTTATATATATATTTGTGAATATACATATATATATATGTAATAATAATTATCAAAGATGAAGAGTCTATCCACTTGCTTGTGTGGGGGATCATGGGAAGTGTTTGAGGGAGAGTTGAGAGGGTACAAAGGAAGGGTATGGAGGGTGGAAAATGATTATAGTCTATTGCAATTAAAAATAAAAGTAAAAATAAATTAGTCAAATTAGAAAATTTGATATGTGGTTGTGTTTTTATGCTTTGTAATATAATTATTTTTTGATTCTTACTTTTTTTGTATAAAACTTGTTGGGCAAATTGATGACACTATGTATTTTATAAAATATAACTGTGATTGCTATTCCTGATTCTCAACTTGACTACATCTGGAATGAACTATAATCCAGAAATGAAGGACATATCTGTGACCCAGATCTTGAGGCATAGTGGCTATGAAAAGCTTAGGCCTAGGCAAGGTAGTACATGCTCTTAATCCCCGGAGACAAAAGCAAGCAGAGCTCTGAGTTCAAAGCCAGCCTGGAACAGAGTGGGTTCCAAATCTAGGCATGGTGGTAAATACCTTTAATCTGAGCCATGCCTTCTGATGGAGACCTATATAAAGACACTGGAAAAGGGAAGTGTCCATTCTTTCTCATCTGCTTACACTTACTTGCCAGCACATCTGTTGGAACCTACTTCATCAGGATTGCAGTTTATACAGAAGACCACCTGAAACACCCAGCCTTGAGGGACGGAGCAACTACTAGATTCATGGACTTCCCATTCACAGCTGCCCATTGTTGGGTTCGTTCTACTGCAGACTGTATGTCATTTCAATACTTTCCCTTAATGTGTAGAGATATTCCATACATTCCATACTCTTGAGAACCCCAACTAATACAATAATGAACCTTTAAAAATCTCACTTTTGATATCTCATTGATTCTTCAATATTTAGACCTGAAAATAGTTCCTAGAAACTCATGTGTCATTGAAGAATTATTTCCCCTTTCTTCTTTTGTCTCACAGCAAAAGGCTCACAACATAGCTAAGGATTCCTTGAGATCCTTTTGTTTTATTCCTCCAAATTTGCTCTATTTTCTAAATGAGAAACACTTAGTTGCCATGACTACAAAATTTATATAAATAGGTCTATTGAGCACCTGGTTTACTCTAGCATTTGCTAATAAGCATCAAATGAATAACAAAAGTAAAAATAATCAGGAAGTTATACTGAAAAGAATATAGGTATACATACATACACACACATATAATGTATTACAAAAGCTACACAAGTGTAAGATGTACTTAAAAAGCATATTTGCATCATATTTTCATTTGATCATTAAATCTATACCAGTGAGAGCTGTCTCATTTTTGTCTGTAGTCTTTAGACTGTCATAAGGAAGAATGACGTGATTATCTTTGAAAGCAACTTAAGTTACATATTTAAAACAATGGGTATTGAAATTTTTAGAGCAATAAGTTCATGAACTATTTCAACAATAAAATTATTATTTCATAAAACATGCACTACAATTATTGTAAGACAAATTTTATTTTTAATTGAAAACTAAAGCCTAATTAATTGCAAACTGTCATTGAAAACAAATGAAATCCATTTCAGACCATTAGTTCAGCATCTCAAATTCTCTGTGTAACATCAGTGTGATTAACATCAGTAACCATCAAGGTCCCAATATAAGATATGGCCTTTTGTTTTAGCTTTCACTTATCTATCTCAGGAAATTCTTGACCTATAAAGAAATAGATTGATCAGTTCTATACACACTTTCCAAATATTTGTATCAGTTGACAGATGGACATAATAATGAAAATCTGCAGCAAATTAGATTCAATTCAAACTGATCCTATGTCTCCAGAAGGCAGTTGAGGCCCAGTGTCTCTTCCTTTCTTTGTATATGGGAGCTCATTAGATCATCATGGAATAACAACTCTGTAACTAAAATCTGCTTAGAATTGGTTTCTAATTAGAATTAGGTAGATTTAACTGAACCTGAAAAATGATAACAAAGAAGTTGCAGGAACAATTACATCATAGTTAATGATTACTTATGAAGATAACAGAACATTTACAACTTTATTACTTAGCATTGTGAAACATTATATTATGACTATAACTAAAAACCTCATCTTTTCAGACACACCAGACTACAAGGCTTATGGGTTTGAAAGATTACAAAATGCTTCTCTGCTTCCTCCTCGACCCTTACATGATGTGTCGTAATCTTATATATCAAGAACACAGCAGCAGCAGCAGCAACAACAACAACAACAACAACAACAACAACAACAAACCTCACTTGTTTTAGGATACTTTAAGAAAAAAAAAAAATTCAAGTGTTTAGTCACAGTGACAGAATGTAGCAATCACATGAAAATGGTACCAAAAAGAGAAGTCACTGCTACTAAAGACCCATTCATGTGGTTTATAGGCTTTGGAATTAGTTTATGGGAGAAATGGAGAATAGATGGAACCACTGGGCTTTGAAAACCTTAGAAAGCTGTAAGCAGAGCTTAATCGGCTATTTTTGGGGGTGCGGGTGCCATAGAAGACCATTATTCTGAGAAATGTGTAAAGAGAAGAGAACTCATAAATTTCCAGATGTATTATGTGTCCTATTGGACTAAAGGCCGTTAATGTCATATTCTGGCAAAGAATTCTACTCTGTTTGACTCATGTTCTGAAAAAAATTGAGTAAGATTGAATTCAATGGTAATGGACTAATACATATTGTGGAGCATAATTCAAGCTAGCATAATGTCTAGGCTACAGCAAACTTACTGTTCTCTGAGTAGTTAGTCAGATCGATGTACAGTGACAAAAATGCAGGCAGTAGAACAAAAAGATATGAAAAGCATACAGTTGGAGAGGAAGGAAGTGTGAATAGATAAAGTGGTAGACATGGCAAGGAAAGCACTGTTAAGGTTACTGTAATTGTTACAGATTGATGCCATCATGGGGAAAATACAGGGGATGGTGGTGACGTACTCTTATAGTCCCAGCATTTGAGAGGCTAAGGACTGAGAATTATCAGAACCCAAAAGCTGACTTGGGTTATCTAGTGAATACTAAGCTACATATATAAACCCAGAGGAGAAGACCTGACCTATTAAGTTTCCAGATTTTAAAATGCAAATTAATTTGAAAGGACCATCACTTGGACTGAACGTGCAGTAATGATTCTGTGCTTGAGAATAAGCTGCCAGGAAAGCAGAATCCAAGTATAGCCATCTAAGTGCTGAGAAAAGTCTACAGCTTTGGTAAAAGTAAACCAGAGTACAAAGTGAGCAAGCATCAGAATATGATGCTGGATCTGGTATCATTCAAATGAAAAGAGTGAAGTGTTATGGAAGTTGATAGTTAGGTTCCCAGAAGCAACTGAGGATAGGTAATGTGTAGCAGGGGCTCTTTTTGCTACAATATTTTTTCTCCCCAGAGAATTCAAACAAAATTTCTTATCTTTTCTGACATTGTAATTGATTGTCATCCTTCATTTTGATGAAGGGTAAGATGAACTTATATAGAAAAGTTACAGCTCAATGATTCTGTTTTTTCATGAGCATTCTTAGGAGCCCAAAGAAATATGTGCAAGGAGAGTTCCTGGCATATTTCTCAGAGGAGCAAAAACTTGAGATTTAATTTTGCCTCTTGCTTATGCATGTGAGTGTATGTGCTCATGTGCATGTGTGTTTGTGTGTGTACATGTGTGTGCATATGGTACACTTCAACTGTCAAAGTTCAAGAGTCATCCACTTTGCTTTTTGAAACAAGATCTGATTGGCCTGAAGCTTGCCAATTGAGAGGCTAGTTGGCAGGAAACCATGGGGACCCACCTGTCCTTACCTCCCCTGTGGCTGGGACTATAAGTACATGCCACTGTGCCTGGATTTTATGTGGTTCTGGGATTGAAATCAGATCCTCATGCTTTTTGGCAAATGGTTTCCTGACTGAGCTGTCTCCCCAACCTTCAAAATACATTTCAATGAGGGATAGATAAATGTGATGTTTATATACCCAAATATTACATAATGCTAAAAGTAATAAAAAGATAACACACTATCTATTTTCAATGTCAGTTTGACACAAGCTAGAGTTATCTGAAAGGAGGAAACCCTAAATGAGAAACGCTTCCATAAGTTCTTGCTATAGGGTATTTTAAAAAAATCTTTATCAAATTGTTTTCTTTATTTACATTCCAAAAATTTCCCCCTTTCCCAGTCCCCCCTTCCTGAGTTCTTCACCCCTCCTCCACTTCTGAGAGGGTGCTACTCCACCCACCTACCAACCCCCACCCCAGCCCCATCAGCATCCTATAGGGCATTATCTTACTAGGTTATTTTTAAAGGGGTCATTTCATAAAGCTCTGAATGTAAAACCCAAGTTACAGAGGAGACTCCAGGATGTTAGAAGCACCAGAAATATAGAGCATTCACTACGAAAATCTACATGAATAGAATAGATGTGATCTAAAGGAAAAGCCATATATATTGCAGCCTACAGAGTTTGAAGGGAAAGATTGTGCATGTCTTTGGAAGCCCAGATGATTCCAACATTCCAATAAGCTCCAGATATGAGACCTGAAAATGCAGGTTTGGGGTTTTGCACCCTTTGGTTTCAGTCTCGCATTAACCCAAACTTTCCTTTCTATATCTATATCTTCCCTTTTTTTGAATGGAATTTTTTATACCATTGAATGTGTGACTTTTAAATGTGCAAACCTAAGTTGGTAGTCTATAGTATTTTAATATATGAGAGGTTTCGGGCTACCCATCCTACTAATTTACTCTAGGTAACCTACAATGGGGCTGAAAGGTGTAGCTTCTCCTACTGTTAGTTGTATGTTTCTTTTTTCTCTTCATATATGTGTGTGTGTGGGGGGGAACACCAAAGGGCTATTGAGTGATTTGAATGAATGATCACTTCTTAAACCACCTCCTGGACAAAATGTTATATTAAAAGTTTCGATAATAATGTGACCTTCATTGTACCATTTAATTTACTATTATTCAATAGCATGTGCTGTGATTAAATAAAAATGCTTCTAATGTCAGGGTAATGATTGTTTTCACCAGGGGCTGGACATTGGCTCTCAATTTAATATATTGCTATAACACATTATAGTGAGCAACTATTAAATTTTGTTTAATATTTATTACACAGAACTATTTTCTTCAACACATGATCACACTAATCAAGACTATAGAAGTAAATTGACATGAGTGCAGACTCAGACATGTTACAGAAGTGCCCAGATACATATGGGTAATGTAACTACTACTCTCCATGATGTAGCTTTCCAGGATTATATTTGAAGTTCAGCAAGAAAGAAATCCTCTGAAACTAATAAGAAATCTCACCATCTACAAGGCTACTGCTTTGTCATTTTGTCCAAGAATCAAAACTCCAATTTCAAGTAGATGTATTATGAGTGGCACAAGTTGAATCATTTTTTTTTTGCAATCTGAGGTAATAACTATGAGAAAAATTATAAAATAACAATAATAAGAATATTAAATATGAACTCAAATAGCAAGCTATTCTCATCTAGCAATATGAGAAGTTTGCCAGAAAAACATTGTAACTTCTGGTATGAAATGTAAGTAGCTTCTAGAGACTTCTTTCTCTTCTAGGAATTCAGTTAAATGCAACCCATGGGACATCAGGAGTCTCTGTTTGAAGTTTACTCACTGATAGTCTTTCAAGGAACCATTGGAATCTCTTATACTTGTAATACTGAAGTGCATATATTTTCTTTCAACATCCTTAATGTTTGGATTAGTTCAGAGTTTTGTGTTTAAACACAGAGCTTAGATTTGTGCAGGAATTCCAACAGGTTGAAATTGAGCTAAGTTTATTGCCATTTGTGGCTTTTCTTACAGGAACCATCCTCATTGTCTTAATTGCTTATCTCTGGCAGAAACAGAAGTCATGCCTGGCATCACACAATTTAGCATTCAAAATTACTTTATTACTCTCCACCACTGCAAATTAACAACAGTTTTAAGAAGTCTATAATCATTTTCTGTGCGGTATTGAAATAGAAATGCAGTCATATTTTATTGTAAACCATTTTTGTCCAAGTTTAGTGAATAAAATATGGGGTGTATCTTGCAATAATTTCTATTCATGGAACTGTGCATAGACTTAATGCATTAGTGATTATCTCAGAGTCACCAAGTACGTGCTGGTATCCTTTAAAGAAAGAATACAAAACATTTCCCTTTGGTGTCATTTAAGCAAGAGCAAGCCCAGATTTGAAGTCTCTACTCACTCTATACCTGCATGAAGTCTGCTGTCTTGTGAATCTGTAGCTTTGTCTGTGCCTGTCCTTTTGTGTCTCTGTGTGTATATGTCTGCCTATGTGAGACAGCATGTCTATGCCTAACAAAAGGCTCTACCTTTTATTGAACAACACAGGAACAACCAAAAAGGAATGAGTGAGTGATATTTTATAGAAATATTTAACAGCTTTATGGTGGATTAAGTCACTGGCTCCACATGAACCCAACTGACCCAGATAACTAACAGTAATACAAACATTTTTTTATCCAAATAATATCCATATGTTGTAATCAATGTTACGGTAGATATTCATTTATAAGACTGCTTTTAATCTATTTACTGTTTGCAGAAAGTGGTACACATACAAGCACACATGCCTTGATCAAGGGCATGGAAGAGTACATAATTTAAGATTATGGCTAAACACTAGTTCAGGTTGTAAAGAAATTATTAAATGAGAAATCCAAGACAAGTGAAATTTGTTATTACTTGCTTTTTTAAAGTTTTATTTATTTATTTTATGCTTATGAGTACACTGTAACTGTCTTCTGACACACCAGAAGAGAATATCAGATCAGAATATACAGATGGTTGTGAGCCACCATGTGGTTGCTGGGAATTGAACTCAGGACCTCTGGAAGAGAAGTCAGTGTTCTTAACTGCTGAGTCAGCTCTTCTGCCCATACATTTTTTTCCCCTTAGAGATAGGTTAAACAAATTAGGTGACTATATATAGTTGGATACCAACCTCATGTCTTAATTGGCAGTAAGTTATATTATTTGACTCTAGCTGTGAGGCCCAGCAAAAGTTCCAGTTTCTCAGAATTTAAGATATATTTTTATCATAATGTATTGGCATGGAATTATAATTACTGAAATTGCGCTGTTATTTAACTGCCTAGATCTCATTTACCAATCAGGACTCTAAGGGGAGATTAGACTCCTTTTCTAAATTGGGATTATCTTTTCTAGAATTTAACATTTGGGGTTCTGTCATTTTCTTCATCCATCATTAAGTTTTCAAAGAGCAAATTGTGTCTCAAGACTTATAACAAAATAAGTCTAGCTAATCATAATGATGACCTGTTGGAGAACCAACATAATTACAGAAAGACAATGCAAACCAAACATATTCCAAATTAAACAGTTTTAGATGTTTATATTATGTTTTAACAACTAGGGCAGATATGATGCATATGTGGGGTGAACACTGCAGCATTCATGTATTGTGTTTTGCTATATAGAAGTTGGCATGCTTCAAATAGTAAAATCTACACCATTTTTATTTTTTATATTGTGCTTTCTCTTTTATGTTATAGCCGTTCTAGGTCTGTAGATCTTGATTTATCCACTTAAAGCTTGTTTAGAATTGTAAATGAACAATGCATGTGCAATGCAATTCCAATTAATTTTTTGTCACACATACATACTAACACCAAACTGTAAGTATAATTTGTTGAAGATATAGGCAGTAGAAAGTAAAATTTGAATTATTTAAATTATCTTCCTAGGTTTGTAATATGTACCTTATTACTTTATAAAAAAAATGAAAGTAAGTGGTACATTTATATTACTACCAAATACATTAACCAGAATTTGAATTAAAATCTTACTGACCTTGGAATTTCAATGTATTATATTTTGTGACTTTATACACTACTTATTTTTCATGTCAGACAGAAATCAATTAAGTAATTTTGTTTCAATTACACCTACTTATTCCTGGGGGAAAAGATTCCTATTGTCTTGGCATTTGTAGAATTCACAGGATATACTATGCGCTCAATAAATTAAGTGCAGAAGAAATACCTCTTACTATTTCACTTTGACTTAATTGGCTCTTTTCATTTGTGCAGTCCTTCTTCTCTGTTATATATGCCTTGCCCCATCATATTTTATGGTCCATATCCATAGTATTTTCCTATGAATTCTAGACTTTTTATGCCTTATTGTCATGATTTACTGTATATTTCACTTTTCAGCCCTTGCCATTTCCACTCACATAATTATTGGACTTCTGTAAAAGGAATCACCAAAGGGTTATAATATTTTCACTGTGAAAACCTTTAAAGTTTGCAAACACATGCATCATTATTCTTGAGGGATTTTCACAATAAAATTATCATGGCTTTATTTTAATTAACTTATTTTATTTACTTATTGAAGTATAATCATCTTAAAACAGTGGTGGCTGAACACATATAACGTTTATATTTCTATTCTAATGAATAATTAGATATTAAATTATATTTATATTATACTAATAATACAGGCCCAATTTTTACACTTTCATCCTAAAAATATCAATCAATCATCTACTTCCTTTGCATAGTTGTATTAAGGATAATTGGGGCAGATAGAGTGAAGTGACCACAGGAGCATTTCTAGCAATGACAGATTATGCTACTGAAAGACAGATGAAATGGTTTTATTATTGCCCTATTACATTTCTAATGGTAATAGTGGTAAATAGTAGTAAATAGTGTTTTGAATTAGCACAGTGGCTCATGGCTACCTATAATTTTCATACTCAGGTGGTAGAAACTACAAGAGTTACAGGTGAGTCTGTCTAAAGAAAATGCAGGGACAAAAATGGAGTAGAGACTGAAGGAAAGGCCATTCAGTGACTGGACCAACTTGGGATCCACTCTTATTGATGCCGTGTTGTACTTGCAAACAGGAGTTGTCCTCTGATAAGCTCTACAGGCAGCTAACCGAAACATATGCACATGCCCACAGCCAACCATTGGACTGAGCCTGGGGACCCTATGTTAGGGGAAGGACTGAAGGAGCTAAAAGGGATGGCAAGTCCATAGGAAGAACAACACTATCAACTAACCCAGCCCCCTCAGAGCTCTGAGAAACTAAACTGCCAACCACGGAGCATACATAGGCTGGTCTGTGTTCCCTGGCATATATGTACCAGAGGACTGCCTTGTCTGACCTCAGTGGGAGAGGATGTGCCTAATCCTGTAGAAACTTGACACCACCCTGGAAGAGGGGTGCTGGCAGGGGTGGGAGTGAGGTGTGTGTGGGGAGTACCTTCTTAGGAGCAAAGGGGAGGGAATGATGCAGTGAAGAACTCAGGAAGGGGGCATCAGGAAGAGGGGCAACATTTGGAATGTAAATAAATAAAATCATTTAATAACAATGATAAAAATCTTCCAGATAAAACAAACAAGCAAGCAAATGCTCCAACTAACATGGAAAAATGGAAGACCTGCTGGTATGAATGCATAAAGCTTTTTCTACTACAAAAAATGATTGTAATGGTGTCATAGATTAGCTCTAGTATCTTCATGTCTTACTTCCTTTTCTATTGCTAGGAAGTGGCTCAATAACTAAGGCAATTTATAAGAGAAAACATTTAGTTGGGGGATTGCTTACAGTTTCAGGCTGTTAGTTTCTATGATTGTCATGACAGGAATCATGGGGGCAGGCAGCCAAACATGGTGCTGGAATAATAGCGGAGAGCTTTGCCTTATCCAAATGTTAGAAATCGGGCCTGGCATGCGATTTGAAACCTCAAAGTCCACCCCTAAGTGATGTACCTCCTCCAACAAGGCTACACCTTCTAATTCTTTCAAAATTGTACATCAACTAGGGACCTAGAATTCAAATACAGAGGCCACACTCATTCAAACAATTACATTTCTCTTCTTTTATGTATCCAATAGTGTTTAAGCAAAGATGCAAACAGACATTTGAAAACATATGTTCATATCAATATTAGTCATAAAAAGGAAATTATATAAGTATTCATAGTTGGTCAATAGGATATATAAGCAAAATCGATGTAACATATATATGTATATATACATACACACATATATATGTATATTATACATACATACATACACACACACACACACACACACACACACACACACATATATATATATACCTACATACACACAGTGGTATATTATTCAGTCTTAAAAAATTGATACAGGCCATAACAGAGATGAACATTGAAAATACTACATTAAGTGAAATAAGTCAGAAAGAAAAAATAATAAATTCTGATTTTATTTCCAGTAAGTGACAAATACACTTGGTTAAAATCACAGAGACAAAATGCAGAATAGTGGTTGCCATGGCAATGGGTAGGGGATAAAGTGTTTTGTTTCCTGGAAATCTCTTTTATAAGCAAGGCTTAAATAAATCTGTAGACAAATAAGCGTGATGGTTGTATAACAACATGAACATAAACTTAATGTCATTGAACTGTATACGATAATAGCATTTTGGATCACATAAATTTTATTTCAATAAAACATGCAATATTAATACCTAACTATAAGAAAATATGGTCTAAACCATTTTAAATGCAAATGATGAAGTATTGGGATACACAATACTTTAACTTCAAGCATCATATTAGTAATCAATAGTCCAACTAGCATGTAAATAAACTATAAGTAATCCATACCTCAAAGTGCAATTTGGCATATGTGTACCCACATTTACATACTCATAAATCATAGCTGATTGGAAATACTTTGGTGTTTCCTTTAACTTTACAGTAAAGAGTGATATAATCACCACACAGCAGCATGAATATTACACTGTCTTGAAATTTTATCTGCCAAAGATTCTAGCCCAATACTTCTCAATCCTTATTAAGAATATGATTCAGGAGATTATTGGGTCACAGAAAATTATATACCTTAAATAACATAGATGAGTTTTGAAATCTACAAAGCATAATGACAATGACTTTATATTCTTCTATCATAAACTTAGAGGTCATAGACTACAGAAATTATTTGGTAATAACTGAAAGTAGAATACTGTGGTTTGAAATAAAAATGGCACAAATAGACTCATATGCTTGAATACTTGATCTCCAGTGGATAAAAATGTTTGGGAAGGATTAGGAGTTGTGACCTTGTTGAAGAAGTCATGCCATTTGGGGCCAGCTTTGAAGTCTCAAAAGTCTTCTGATATGCCCAGTGTATTCTCTGCTTCTTATTTGTGTATCAGAATGCGATCTCTCAGCTTTGATCCAGCACCTTGCCTGCCTGCCTCTACTGAGCTCCTTGCCAAGAGGGTGAAGGACATCTGTTCCTCTGCAAATCTTCCCATCTAAAAGTTTCATTGGTCATGGTGTTTTGTCACAGCAATAGAAAAGTATATAAGACAGCTGATACGAAGTAAAGTATTGATGTGAAAGATTTCACTAATCCATAGTTTTTGAGGAATTTTGAAAAAAAAAGTGGTACTTTGAAACAGGAAAGCAATTGAATACTGTAATCAGAACTTAATGAGTTATCCTAGTATGATCTTGGAAGACAGTGGTGTTGAGAGCTACTTGTCTGCAGAAGCTTGTGACAGGAGGTTTTAGAGAGGAACAATATTAGCAACAGAGCTAGATACTGTTCTTGTGATATAATGGGGAAAATGTGGCTGCCATCTGTCCTTGTCCTAAGAATTTGTCTGAGGCTAAATTGAAAAATAATATACTAATTTTTTGGCAAAGAATTTTGCAAAGCATCCTAATACTGATTATGTCATGTTGCTATTAGTGATCACTCTTATGTAGGTCTTCAAAGAAAGTAAGCAAGTGAATAAAAAAAAAAAAAAAAAGCCCATTTGAAGAGGAAAATAGCACCAGAAAATTTAAGTTTGGAGCCAAGACTTGTGCTAAAGGGATAAGGAGAGTAAAGAGTGGCCTGATCTAAACAAAGAGAGAGGTATCCTCAGGGCAAGATCCCAGCCAGCTAAGCTTTCAATTTGTGAAAGAAGCACATAAGTAATTTTCTGATTTGGGGGGAAGCTACACCAAATAAAAATTATGCAATCCTGATTCCAAAGGGTGAGCCTCCATCCCAAGTGGGCAGCCCATTTGGCCTTGTTACCTACATGAGTCTGGTTTGGATTCATTAAAGATACATGTATAAAAGCCAAGGACAGGGGCTTACCCTAGATGTGTGGTAAGGCATTACTGAATAGAGGCCTTGAAAGGCCACGGTGTAAAACTGTGAAAGAGAACTCTGGATTGTCTTGGAGACCCCAAAAAGTTAGAGGTACCAGAACCATAGTGAGGTATCTTTTATGGAGAGCTGGAGACAGGTAGTGGTACCAGACCATGAGAGAGAAGTATGTCATAGTTAGCAAAGCCAGAAGGGAAGAGCTATCTGTGCTCCTTTATACTAGACACGGAGTTACAAAATGTGGAGTTTTTCTTGATGGAGTTTGGTCTTGCATTGGTCCAGTATTTCATCACTATGCTCCAATTTCTCCCTTTTAAGATGATAATAGTCTGTGAGGTTGTATATTGAAAATATGCAATCTGTTTTTTTATTTTACAGGGGATATAGTAAAGATGTTTCCTTGAGTCTTGGAAGACACTTTTGGACCATTAAACATCCAGGCATAATGATAACAATAAGCCCCTAGCTCCTCACCCTAGCAGGGGTTTCCACTGGGGTCTCCTACGGTATGGTTGGCACAAGCAGTTAAGAGATCTCCATTTTTTGGTTCATTTCCCTTATTACTATCCTAAACCAGTGAGGACAGCAGAAAGGTGAAGAACAGTTCAACAGATTTGTCACAATTCACTCTAAGAGTGTTACCAGTCTTCTAGCCTCGATACCAATAGATCTAATTCTAGAAGTTTAAATACCCAAAGTATCTTCCAACAAATTAAGAAATGTGAAAGACAACAAGGAATTTTCATGTTGGACTAAATATATTTTGTATTATGACTAAATATATTTTGCATTATTTTTGCATTATATATTTTGCATTATCGTAGGCCTCAAGCCTATGATGGTCAGGGAATATAGTGTGGTAGTTTGAATAAGAATGGCTCCTATAGGCTCATATATTTGAAAATGGTCCTCAATTTGTGGACTTATTTGGGGCAGATTGCAAGGTGTGGCTTTGTTGGAGGATATGTGTTGGGGCAGGATTTAAGACTTCAAAGTCTTAAATAAGTCACTCTGTGCTCCCTCTATCTCTTGCTTTTATGATGTGCATTCTAGGCTATTACTCTAGCTACCTGACACTAAGCCTTTGCTCCACCATCATGGAGTTGAACTCTCACAAACTGTAAGCCCAATTAAATGTTTTATTTCATAAGTTGTCTTCATCATGATGTTTTATCATAGCAATAGAAAAGTAAATAATATAGTAACATTGGAGTATTTTATATTTAATTACTAGTTTTATTTAGAACAATTGTATATCTTAAGCAAATAAAGTGAAATTATACATTTCAACATATTTATTTATAATTTACCTATTTTTCATATTAATGTTTGATTTTCACTCTACTATAGCATTTATAAAACATCATATAGAGTAACATGCCTCAAAACACAACCTATCAGAAACAATATCTTTAAGTAATGAGTCAGAAGTAGTTTCCTTCAGGTCTCCATCTGTGCCCTGGAACTAAGACTGTCCCACAGTCTCTGTACTAAAATTCCACCCAGAGAAACCTGGAGTCACAGAAGTGCGGTCACTCCTAAGCTCACAGGTAAGATAAATACTTTTGCTCCAATAACTGACCAAAGAGGGACCTGCCAGGAGCGCACAGGGCACAGAAACCACAGAGTAGCCAGACAGGATCCTTCTGGTTTCTATCTGTGCCTCAGATATAAGGCTGGCCCACAGCCATCCATACCAAAATACCACCCAGAACTGGTCTACCAAGAGTGCTGACAAACCCAAGATCACAGCTTTCTACACCCCATTACCACCCAGAGATAGCTGGTTTCCAGGAGCGATGACACCCCTATAATCATAGGCTCATAGGTCCACAGGAGGAACAAGCTCCAGTCAGAGAGAGCCAGACCAACTGACACCAGAGATAATCATATGGCCCAAGGCAAGTCAAAGAACCTAAGCAACAGAAACCAAGGCTACTTGGCACCATCAGAACCTAGTTCTTCCACCACAGAAAGTCATGGATACCCCAACATACCGAAAAAGCAAGATTCAGATTTAAAATCACATCTCATGATAATCATAGAGGACTTTCAGAAGGACATAAATAACTTCCTTAAAGAAATACAGGAGAACACAGGTAAACAGATAGAAGCCATTAAAGAGGAAACACGAAAAGCCCTTAAAGAATTACAGGAAAACACAACCAAATAGGTGAAGGAATTGAACAAAACCACCCAGGATCTAAAAATGGAAATAGAAACAATAAAGAAATCACAAAAGAAGACAACCTTGGAGATAGAAAACATAGGAAAGAGATTAGGAGTCAAAGACACAAGAATCACCAACAGAATACAAGAGATAGAAGAGAAAATCTCAGATGTGGAAGATACTATAGAAAATATTGACACAATAGTCAAAGAAGAATACAAAATGTAAAAAGCTCCTAACCCAAAACATCCAGGAAATTGAGAACACAATGAGAAGACCAAAACTAAGGGTAATACATATAGAAGAGAGTGAAGATTCCAACTTAAAGGACCAGTAAATATCTTCAACAAAATAATAGAAGAAAACTTCCCTAACCTAAAGAAATAGGTGACCAAAAATGTACAGGAAGCCTATAGAACTCCAAATAGACTGGATCAGAAAAGAAATTCCTCCTGTCACATAATAATCAAAACATTAAATGCACTAAACAAAGAAAGAATATTAGGAGTAGTAAGGAGAAAAGGTCAAGTAACATATAAAGCAGACCTATCAGAATTACACCAGACTTCACAACGGAAACTATGAAAGTCAGAAGATACCAGGCTAATGTCATAAAGAGAACACAAATGCCAGCCCAAGCTACTATATTCAGCATCACTCTCAATTACCATAGATGGAGAAACCAAGATAATCTCTGACAAAAACAAATTTACACAATATCTTTCCACAAATCCAGCCCTACAAAGGATAATATATGGAAAACTCCAACACAAGGAGGGAAACTACACCCTAGAAAAAGCAAGAGAGTAATTACCTTTCAAGAAACCACAGAGAAGATAGCCACACAAACATAATCCCACCTCTAAGGAAAAAAAATAACAGGAAGCAACAATCACTTTTCCTTAATATCTCTTAATGTCAAGGGACTCAATTCCCCAATAAAAAGATAGACTAACAGACTAGATATGTAAACAGGACCCAGAATTTTGCTGCATACAGGAAATGCACCTCAGTGACAAAGAAAGACATTATCTCAGAATAAAAGACTGGAAAAAGTTTCCAAGCAAATGGTCCCACAAAACAAGTTATATCAGCCATTTTAATTTCAAATAAAATCAACATTCAACCAAAGTTATCAAAAAAGATAAGGAAGAATACTTCATACCCATCAAAGGAAAAATCTACCAAGATGAACTTTCAAATCTGACCATCTATGCTCCAAATGCAAGGGCACCCACATTTCATAAAAGAAACTTTACTAAAGCTCAAAGCACACATTGCGCCTCACACAATAATAGTGGGAGACATCAACATCCCACACTCAGCAATGGGCAGATCTTGGAAACACAAACTAAACAGAGACACAGTGAAGCTAACAGATGTTACGAACCAAGTGGATTTAACAGATATCTATAGAACATTTCATCCTAAATCAAAAGGATATACCTTTTTTCTCAGCATCTCATGGTACCTTCTCCAAAACAGAGCATATGATCAGTCATAAAACAGTCCTCAACAGATACAAGAAGACTGAAATAATTCCACGCATCCTATCAGATCACCAAAGACTAAGGCTGGTCTTCAATAACAACAGAAAAAAAAAAAGGAAAGTCCACATAAAAATAGAAGCTGAACAACGATCTACTCAGTGATAACTTGGTCACAGAAGAAATAAAGAAAGAAATTAAAGACTTTTTAGAACTTAATGGAAATGAAGGCACAACATACCAAAACTTATGGGACACAATGAAAGCAGTGCTAAGAGGAAAACTCTAGCTCTAAGTGCCTCCAAAAAGAAAGAGGAGAGAGCATACACTAGAAGCTTGACAACACATTTGAAAGTTCTAGAACAAAAAGCAGCAAGTAAACCCAAGATGTGTAGATGGCAGGAAATAATCAAACTCAGTGTTGAAATCAATCAAATAGAATCAAAAATAACTACACAAACAATCAAATAAACTAGGAGCTGGTTCTTTGAAAAAATCACCAAGATAGATAAACCCTTAGCCAGACCAATCAGAGGACACAGAGACAGTATCCAAATTAACAAAATCAGAACTGAAAAGGGAGACATAACAAGAGGAACCGAGGAAATTTAAAAAATCATCAGATCATACTATAAATGTCTATACTCAACAAAAGTGGAAAATCAGGATGAAATGGACAATTTTCTAAACAGATACCAGGTACCAAAGTTAAATCAGGATCAGGTAAACCATCTATATAGCCCTAAAACCCTTAAAGAAATAGAAGTAGTCATTAAAAGTCTCCCATCCAAAAAAGGCCCATGACCAGATGGTTTTAGGGCAGAACTCTATCAGACCTTTAAAGAAGACCAAAAAGCAATACTCTTCAAACTATTCCACAAAAATAGAAACAGAAGGAATCCTCCCAATTTGTCCTATGAAGCCACAATTATGGTATCTAAACCACACAAAGACCCAACAAAGAAAGAGAACTTTAGACCATTTTCCCTTATAAATATTGATGCACAAATACTCAGTAAAATTCTCACTAACCAAATCCAAGAACACATCAAAACAATCATCCACCATGATCAAGTAGGCTTCATCCCAGGGATGCAGGGATGGTTCAATATATGGAAATCAAAAAATGTAATCCACTATATAAAAAAACTCAAAGGAAAAAAAAACACATGATAATGTAATTAAATGCTGAGAAAGCATTTGACAAAATTCCACACCCCTTTATGGTAAAAGCCTTGGAAAATCAGGAATTCAAGGCACCTACCCAAACATAGTAAAATCAATATACAGCAAATCAATAGCCAACATCAAACTAAATGGAGAGAAACTTGAAGCAATCCAACTAAAATTAGGGATTAGACAAGGCTCTCTCTCTACCTATTCAATATAATACTTGAAGTTCTAGCTAGAGCAATTAGACAACAAAAGCAGGTCAAAGGAACAAATTGAAAAGGAAAATGTCAAAATATCACTATTTGCAGATGATATAATACTATACTTGAGTGACTCCCAAAATTCCACTAGAGAACTCCCAAACCTGAAAAACAACTTCAGCAAAGTGGCTGGATATAAAATTAACTCAAAGAAATCAGTAGCCTTCTTCTACTCAAAACATAAACAGGCTGAGAAAGAAATTTAAGGAAATAACACCCTACACAATAGTCAGAAATAATATAAAATACCTTGGTGTGACTCTAACCAAGCAAGTGAAAGATCTGTATGACAAGAACTTCAAGTCCCTGAAGAAAGAAATCAAAGAAGATGTGAGAAGTGAGAAAATCTCCCATACTCACAGATTGGCAGTATTAATATAGTAAAAATGGCCATCGTACCTAAAGCAATCTACAGATTCAGTGCAATACTCATCAAAATTCCAGCTCAATTCTTCATAGACTTTGAAAGAGCAATTCTCAAATTCATTCGGAATAATAAAAAACCCTGGATACAGAAAACTCTTCTAAACAGTAAAACAACTTCTGGGAGAATCACTATCCCAGAACTCAAGTTGTATTACAGACAATAGTGATAAAAACTGCATGATATTGGTACAGTGACAGGCAGGTAGATCAATGGATTAGAATTTAATACACAGAAATGAACCCACATATGTATAGTCTCTGAATATTTGATAAAGGAGTTAAAACTGTCCAAGTTTTTGAAAAAATGGTGCTGGTTCAACTGGCAGCCAACATGTAGAAGAATACAAATTGATCCATTCTTATTTCCTTGTACAATGCTCCAGTCCAAGTGGATCAAGGAATTCTACATAAAACCAAATACACCTAAAATAATAGAAGAGAAAGTGAGAAAGAGCCTCAAAGACATGGGCACAGGGGAAAAGTTCCTGAACAAAACACCAATGACTTTTGCTCTAAGATCAACAATCAACAAATGGAACCTCATAAAATTTCAAAGCTTCTGTAAGACAAGGGAAACTTTCAATAGGACAAAATGGCAACCAACAGATTGGGAAAAGATCTTTCACAATTGTACATCTGATAGAGGGCTAATATCCAATATATACAAAGAACTCAAGAATTTACACTCCAGAGAATCAAATAACCCTATTAATAATTGGTTTATAGAACCTGAGAAAATTAAAAAAATTCATCAGATTCTACTACAAAAGCCTATACTCAACAAAATTGGAAAATGTGGATGAAATGGACAATTTTCTAGACAGATACCAAATACTAAATTTAAGTCAGGATCAGATAAACCATCTAAACAGTCCCATACCCCTAAAGAAACAGAAGCAGTCATTAAAAGACTCCTAACCAAAAAGAGTCCAGGACCAGATGGGTTTAGTGTAGAATTCTATTGGAACTTCAAAGAAGACCTAATACCAATACTCTTCAAACTTTTCCACAAAATAGAAACAGAAGGAGCACCACACAATTCCTTCTATGAGGCCACAGTTACACTGATACTAAAACCTCACAAAGACCCAACAAAGAAAGAAAACTTCAGACCAATTTCCCTTATGAATATTGATGCAAAAATACTCAATAAAATTCTCGCAAACCGAATCCAAGAACACATCAAAACGAACATTCATCATGATCAAGTAGGCTTCATCCCAGGGATACAGGGATGGTTCAATACCGGAAATCCATCAATGTAATCTACTATATAAACAAACTCAAAGAAAAAAACCACAAGGTCATTTCATTAGATGATGAAAAAGCATTTGACAAAATTCAACACCCCTTCATGACAAAAGTCTTGGAAATATTAGGAATTCAATGCCCATACCTAAACATAGTAAAAGCAATATACAGCAAACCAGTAGTCAAC
>CM052722.1:33594252-33697640 GCA_028551405.1 Uromys caudimaculatus | reverse complement strand
TGTCAAAGGGATACAAATTGGAAAGGAATAAATGAAAATATCACTATTTGCAGATGATATGATCATATACTTAAGTGACTTGAAAAACTCCACCAGAGAACTGCTACAGCTGATAAACAACTTCAGAAAAGTGACTGGATATAAAATTAACTCAAACAAATTAGTAGCCTTCCTATACTCAAAGGATAAACAGGCTGAGAAAGAAATTAGGGAAATGACACCCTTCACAATAGTCACAAACAATATAAAGTACCTTGGTGTGACTCTAACCAAACAAGTGAAAGATCTGTATGACAAGAACTTCAAGTCTCTGAAGAAAGAAATCAAAGAAGAACTCAGAAGATGGAAAGATCTCCCAAGGCCATGGATTGGTAGGATTAACATAGTAAAAATGGCCATCCTGCCAAAAGCAATCTACAAATTCAATGCAATCCCCAACAACATTCCATCTCAATTCTTCATAGACTTAGAGCAATTCTCAAATTCATTTGGAATAACAAAAAATCCCAGGATAGCGAAACCTATTCTCAACAATAAAATAACTTCTGGGGAAATCAGCATCCCTGACCTCTAGCTGTACTACAGAGCAGTAGTGATAAAAATTGCATGGTATGGGTACAGTGACAGACAGGTAGATCAATGGAATAGAATTGAAGACCCAGAAATGAGCCCACACACCCACGGTCTCTTGATCTTTGACAAAGGAGCTAAAACCATCCAGTGGAAAAAAGACAGCATTTCAACAAATAGTGCTGGTTCAACTGTCGGTCAACATGTAGAAGAATGAGAATTGATCCATTCTTATCTCCCTGTACAAAGCTCAAGTCCAAGTGGATCAAGGACCTCCACATAAAGCCAGATACACTGAATCTAATAGAAGAGATAGTGGGGAAAAGTCTCGAACACATGAGCACAGGGGAAAACTTCTTGAACAGAACACCAATGGTTATGCTCTAAGATCAACAATTGACAAATTGACCTCATAAAATTACAAAGCTTCTGTAAGGCAATAGACACTGTCAATAGGACAAAATGGTAACCAACAGATTGGAAAAAGATCTTCATCAACCCCCATCCGATAGAGGGCTAATATCCAATATATACAAAGAACTCAAGAAGTTAGACTCCAGAAAACCAAATAACCCTATCAAAAAATGGGGAACAGAGCTAAACAGAGAATTCTCAACTGAGGAAATTTGAAGGGCCGAGAAGCACCTAAAGAAATGTTCAACATCCTTAGTCATCTGTGAAATGCAAATCGAAACAACCCTGAGATTCCACCTCACACCAGTCAGAATGGCTAAGATCAAAACTCAGGTGACAGCAGATGCTGGGGTGAATGTGGAGAAAGAGGAATACTCCTCCATTGTTGGAGGGATTGCAAGCTGGTACAACCACTCTGGATATCAGCCTGGTGGCTCCACAGCAGATTGGACATAGTACTTCTTGAGGAACCAGCTATACTGATCCTGGGCATATACCCAAAGATTTTCCAACAGATAACAAGGACACATGCTTCACTATCTTCATAGTAGCCTTATTTATAATAACCAGAAGCTGGAAAGAGCACAGATGTCCTTCAACAGAGGAATGGATACATAAAATGTGGTACATTTATACAATGGAGTACTACTCAGCTATTAAAAACAATGACTTCATGAAATTCTTAGGCCAATGGATGGATCTAGAAAATATAATCCTGAGTGAGGTAACCCAGTCACAAAGGAACACACATGGTATACACTCACTGATAAGTTGATATTAGCCCCAAAACTCAGAATACTCAAGGTATAATTCACAGACCATATGAAGCTCAAGAAGAAGGAAGACCAAAATGTGGACGTTTCAGTCATTTTTAGAGGGGGGAACAAAATACTCATGGGAGGGAGGTAGAGGGTGAAATGGACTTGTCAGGAAGTGTGCGGGGGGGGGGGGGAACAGAGGGGCAGGATCCGGTATGGAATGAGACAGGAATGATACACAGAGCATCAGGAATTTGAACAGAGGTGTGTAGCAATGGGGAAGGGGAACTGGGTAGCCACCAGCAAGTCCCAGATGGCAGCAAAGCAAGAGGCTCCCAGGACCCAATAGGGATGAGATTAGCAGAAATGCCCAACAAAGTGGAGGGAGAACCTGTAGAGACCATATCCAGAGGTTAGGCAAGGCCCCTGGTTGGGAGATGGGGCCATCCACTCGTCTCCAAATTTTTAACTCAGAATGGCTCCTGACTAAAGAAGTAAGGGGACAATGTGTGCAACAGAGACCGAAGGAAAGGCCATCCTGAGACTGCCCCATTTCGGGATCCATCCAATATACAGACACCAAACCCAGACACTATTGCTGATGCCAAGATGTGCTTCTTGAGAGGATCCTGATATGCTGTCTCCTGAAAGTCTATGCCAGTGCTGGACAAATATAGAAGTGGATGCTCACAGCGAACCATTGGTCTGAGTAAAGGGACCCCAATGGGGGAAGAGAAAGGACTGAAAGAGCTGAAGGGGTTTGCAACCCCATACGAAGAACAACAATATCAACCAACCAGACCTCCCCCAGAGCTCCCAGGGACTAAACCACCAACAAAAGAGCACACATGGAGGAAGCCATAGCTCCAGCCACATATGTAGCAGAGGATGACATTGTCTGGCATCAATAGGAGGAGAGGCTCTTGGTCCTGTGAAGGCTTGATTCCCCAGTGTAGGGGAATGCCAGGGCAGTGAGGCAGGAGTGGGTGGGTGGGAGGGGGAGCACCCTCATATAAGCAGGAGGAGGTGGGATGAGATAGGGGGTTTCCAGAGGGGAAACAAAGAAAGGGAATAACATTTGAAATGTAAATATATAAAATGAGTCAGAAGTATTCTTTTAAATTATGAGATTTGTGATGGGGGCTAGTCTTTTCTTCTTTATAAGAAAAAAATGAATGCACTTCATATTCAGAGCACTAAAACCAGATAATTGTTCTAAGTATGAAAATAGTACAGCCTATAATGAAGAAATGGAAATATGTTGATAAAAACAAAAGAGATGACAGAAATTTAAGGAGAGAGAAAAGTAAACAGACAGACAGATGCATTCATACAGAAGGTGCATGTTATGGGAAAATATAGTGTCAATTTTCTGAGACCTATTTTTTCTTGCGTTACAACTTCCATCCTAAGCTGGGCAGTGGTGGCACATGCCTTTAATCCCAGCACTTGGGAGGCAGAGGCAGGTGGATTTCTGAGTTCGAGGCCAGCCTGGTCTACAGAGTGAGTTCCAGGACAGCCAGGGCTACACAGAGAAACCCTTTCTCAAAAAAACCAAAAAACAAACAAACAAACCAAAAAACCCACCTCCATCCTTTAACTTTTCCAGGGAGGCATAATTATTTATCGTAGCTTTATTAATCTAAAATTGCAATGCTACTCACTAGTCAGTTTAGATGATACCAATGTTTAATGATACTTTCATTTAATAATATAAAAATACTTAAAATTTCCAAGTTACTAAATCCCCTTTTTCAGAGAATATAACTTTTATTTTCATTATTAGCTCAGTTTAATGAACATTTAAGACTCTCATGTGTCTTTTTCTAAGATATCACCTGTCTCTTACATCCCAAATGTTCATTCTATGTAATAAAGAGCAATGGATTCAGTACATAAATGAGGTAAAAAAAGAAAGTTCCCTGTATCTTAAAATATAGCCATGAATAACTATTATGTGAATTTAAATGTGTTGGCCAGTTTTATGCCAATTTGACACAAGCAAAAGCCATCTGAGACAAGGGAACTTCAATTAAGAAAATGTCTCCATAAGATCAGTCTGTAGGCAGGCAAGTTTTTTATGGAATTTTCTTAATTAGTGATTTGAAGGAGAAGGGTTCAGCCCATTATAGATGGAACCATCCTTTCTTGGTGGTCCTGGGTTCTATAAGAAAGCAGGCTGAGCAAGCCATGATGAGCAAACCAGTAAGCATGCTCCTTCATTACCTCTGAATAAGTTCCTGCCTCGAAGTTTCTACTGTGTTTGAGTTCCTTCCATGACTTCCTTCAGTGATGAATAATGAAACGGAAGTGTAAGCCAACAGCTTTCATCCCCATGTTGCCTTTGGTCATGCTGTTCCATCATAACACCATTAACCCTGACAAGGACAAAAATACATTTTTGAAAATACTTAAGACTAGAATGTATAAGCACATATAGCTCCCAATGATAAAGAATCTAAATGATGCTTCTACTGTCATGAATTTTGAGTAGCAATGAAATTAATAATTTAAAGAGGGAAAGGAGAAAATTAGGAGAGATTTTTAACTTGGAAGGAGGAGGGATGTTTGAATAGCTACATAGAAATATAAAATAATATTACTTGAAAAAGACGTTAAAAAAGACGTTAAAAGATATTATGTATAGGTATGGATATATATTCATCCATATGTGTATACATACATGCATGTATACATACATACATACATACATATATACATAACTTGTTTAAAAGTTACTATTCTATGCAGGGTGATAATGCTCCCCAGAAGAACTATATACTATCTAAAAAATTTATCTATTCCAGGCAAGGGAATCCTCCCCTCAAATTGTTGGGGGGGCTCAGAAGATACCCAAAACAATATAAATTATTGCTATTTTCCTTGGTTGCTTGCCAGAACTTGAAGTTAAGACCCCATTTCTGAAGACACTGATACTGGGGGAATTGAGGTCTAGCTCTCATAGTATTGGAAGATGCCATGCAAGCTGCTAAAGGAGAAAAAGAAACAGTACTGCTATTGAGATGTGAAACCTTTGAACCACAATAATGAATGGCTCTGAAAGACATCCTCAGTGGGACAAAAGTGACAGTTTTATTTTAGTTACTAGACACGGTCACCTAATTGGACTTATTCCCTGCTCAGCAGGAAGGAACTTCTGGGTGGCACTGTAAATCCAACCAACTACCTATTCTTAGCAAGATCATAGACTCTACAGGAGAAACTTCTAACTCTTTTCTGAATACTCATCCTTATACCAATGGATAAGTGCAGCTTTCATCCCTCATCAAAGAAGTTGTTTTTATAATAGGTAAAGGCTACTTCAGAGATACACAGCAGGTCTAAATTCAGGATATAAATGACTGTGGGGTGGGTGTGTCCCTCTTCAATTAATACACAAACCCAAATATAGAAGATTCAAGAAACATTGGATAACAGGTAATGGGAAGGTTGAAAGAGCCACGGGTCCAGGATCCCTGCAGTTAGTACTTTATAGGCATGGCAGGGATGATGCATCCATGAGATCACAACCATATTGTGATCTATCTAAGCAAGACCTATATAATAGATAGACCAGGAGAAGCGCTGCTAGAGATGGGAAGGATTTCACATGGCTCCATCCTTGGTGAAGAAATATTGGCAGTCAATGGTTGCTGAGGGGGAAAATGTGTATACACACACACACACACACACACACTCACATACAAACACACAAACACACAAATAGATACAGAAAAATATAACAATTGAGTGCATTTAGTGTTCCTTGTACAAACATGCTTTTATGGATTACCATTTGAGATTGGGTTACCTAGAAAGAGTATCATCTGTGTATAAAATACTTAAAAATTAGAATACATGATAACTTCTACATGATTCTACAATAATTCATGAACTGTTTTGGTATAGTTATATGAAAAAGAAATAAATTTTCATTTTTATAATTTTTCTACCTGGAGAAATATCTGTCATCCATCTCAGATACACTGATAGAGACAAACATTCTTGAGTACCTTTTTTTGCAGTGAGTACTTGTGTCTTACTGGTAAGTATATATTATCAAACTCTGGAAAATGCTTCTGACAACTTAAAGAAACATTTCTCTTAACTTGAGTTGAAGATACATAATATAAAGTCAGAGGTATAGTAATTCCGACCTACCATCATAAGGCATCCACAATTCTGATGTCTTGAGTTTACAATACAAGGAAATCATATTTAATCTATAAAGTGGATATATCCAAGTGGCCAAGGATTATTTAACAATTTAAGTAACAGAGCATGATTCTCTAACATTTTTGTTTTGAAGATTCTATTTATAACTTGAAAAAGAGTGTGGCAGCATGGCAATACTAATAAACCACTGAGAAAAACATTAAAGTTTTAGTGTGTGTGTGTATATATATATATAAATTTAAATATTTTAGGTGCATTGAAAGTATATAAAATGAAACAGCTGAGACATGGCTCTACTAAAGGATAATTCTTTGCATGCAATTCTGTAAGTTGATATACATTTTGAAGTAATGTCTGTAATTCAATTAATTAATACATTTAACATATTGTTAGCATTTTATATTTATATGTGTAGCAATCGAACTGCAGATCTACAGTTTAAATTTTTACTTTTGTGATTATACTATAATGACAGCTTGCCCTTGGATTTCTTCCCTCCAAACCCTCTAATACAACTCTCCCTGATCTCCTTCAAATTCATGACTTTGTTTTTCACTAATTGTTACTTTATATATATATAATATTTCTACTTAAATCAAATTCCAAGTAAATGATTCAGAATATTAAAGCAGTCACTATCTATGGTATATGTTAGATATTCCAAACTACTTCATTTTCATTTTGACGTTTAAAGCTAACACTGGCCAAATTTTCCACATAACCCACTCCTGAGAAAGTAATTCTATTTGGCTTGTTGCTGTTTAATGATTTGGATTTTGCAAGTAAGTGATATTACACAGTTTAAAAATAACTTTTATTCACCAGATGTAATTGTCATCTTGGGGGCTTACTGCTCAATAAGCTCATGTTTTATAGCTTCTTCTGATTTCTGGATGGATGGTTCAAATCATCTGTTCTAGTTCATACTCTTCTGCAAGCTGACTGATTCAATCTGGCTTCTCTTAGCATCTTACTGAATAGTTCTGCTTGACCTCAAACAAACTCTCACAATTTGTTCTAAATTTCTGGCTCTTTCTTAATCTCTGACTTCATCTGTGTCTGCTGACCTTTACTGAACTGTACATATTCGTGAATGAACTCAACTCCATTAAACTGTTCTCACTGCACTGACTCTCAACTGACTGACTCTCTCCCTGTACTGCTCTTAAGTAGTTCCTCTTTCCTGTGCTGTTCTTGTGCAAGTTGGGAATGTTTTATCTCTTATTCATTCTGTCAAAACTTTCTCTGATTCATCAGTGTGTCTGTCCCACAATTAGACATTATTTTCAAACATGGTTGCTTCCTTCTACAAACTGATTTTACATTAAAGGTGTGTACTAAAGGTGTGTTTGTATTCCAGCTGGATCACAAAGACCTGTGTTTTTGATGTGATCCCTTGACAGAGTAGCCATGTTGCTGGGTTAAAATTCTTTTAAAACACATTGTTTGTCTTTCTGTGTCTGTCTTTTAATATAAGGTCCCCACATTCAGCCATAGAATTACAACTGACAGGTTATGTATTATTTTTAGTCTCTCACTCCATCCCTTCTTTCTACCATATTTTAGTTATTCAATTATCTCGCAATGACACTTAGGTTTCATGGTGTGATTAGTGCTGCAATAGCATGGTAGAAGAAATTTCACTTTTATGTACTTATTTCATTCTCATTGGCTACACCCTCAAATGTGCAATTGTTGTATCATGTAGTGGTTCTATCTTAACTTTTTTAAATGTATATGAATTGAACAAGAATTTCGGTGCTATGATGACATTTTTTTATTTGTATATAAGTAGTGTAATTATATTTTTGCCTTATTGTCCATATTATTGCCTTCTATCCCTTCCACTGGTTTAACTCTATATTCCCAGATAGATTTTTCATCTACTATTTTATTTTGAAAAGCAGAGTCTCACTGTGTAACTCAAGCTGTCCTGAAACTCTCTATATAGACAAAGGAGATCTCAAACTCACAGAGATCCATGTGCTTCTATCTCTCGGATGCTGGGATGAAGGCAATACACTGCTGCATCTAGTTTTAAATATTATTTCTAAATTCCCTATTAGACAAAACATGAGCTAATTATATTTATGAAGTTGTCATTTCATTTAACATGAAAATACAGTTCCATCAATTAAACTACAAATTACATACTTTTATTTTTTAAATTAATAATATTTCATTTTATATATACACAATATTTCAATTATCCATTAGTCCATTGATTGGCATGTATGCTGATTCTATTGCTTGACTCTTGTGAACACTGCTGGAATAAACACAGATATATAAGTATCATGATATTATGAAGACTAATTTCTTCAGGAATATTCCTAGGAGTGGTGTAGCAGAATTATATGGCTCTTTTTGTTGATTTTATTGAGGAAAGTCCATGTTGATTTCCATAATGATAGACTAACTTACATTCCTACCAGAAGTCTATTCTAGCTTCTCCCTGTTCTAACCCTCATCAGCAATTTCTTAAAATTATTTTTAGATTTTTAGATGATATATGTTGTGATTAGTTAAGATGGGATGTCAATGTCATTTGGATTTGTTTATCTTTGCAGACTAAGAATAATGAATATTTGTTTTTTTCTTTAAAAATATTTTTATTCTGTTCTGTTTAGTATATATTCATGTATCTGTGTCTGTGTATACATGCATGCTGGGGAGGAACTTCAGGGGATAGTTTAGGAGTCAGTTATATCTTTCTACATGTAGACCCTGGATATTAAACTTAGTTCCCCAAGCTTGGCTACAAATTGCTTTACTAACCAAGCCATCTCACCAGTCTTTTTTGTAGGTCTTTATTGGACATTTGCACTTCATTTGAAGTATGTCCAGTTCATGTACCCATTTATTGATCAGACTATTTGTTTCTTTTAGTGATTGATTTTTTTGCAAATATTTATTTGAAAGATATTTCTCTCATGTTGAATGAATATGTGGCATAAATTACTCTAATTCTAAAAGATTCTCTTGCCTATTATAATTTCACGAGATCACGTTTGTTGGGCTCTGGCGGGGGGGGGGGGGGGCATGAGCGGGGATGTAGTCTCTTCTGCCTCGGTCCCTGCGGCTGTCGCCCAGGTCGCACCAAGACGCTACGATCGACCAGATACTGTACTTGCCCAGCACTGTACTGAGTCAGGTCCGGGCTGCTGGAGACAGGGCAGGCTGTGAGTACAAGCCTCCTCAGCCGTTCTCCTGCTCTGAACCAGGTCCTGGCCCCAGTGCGATCTCCGTGAGACCCGCAGCCGCTGTTGGTGCAAGCCCCAGTGCTCGACCTGGAGAGTGGATCTCTTCCCCGGGCCGAAAGTGTTACAGCTCTTAGGACAGAAGCTCTCAGACACCGGAGTAGTTTTCACACCTTTATTCCTTCTGGATGGCGGGCAGTCACAGGCAGAAGTGGGGACAGAGAGGGCAGGCATGCAAAAGCGGGCAGGGCAGGCAGGCAGAGAGAGTACACAGGTCAGGACAGTCTGATATACTGTTTGGGAGGGGTCAGGGGTTTGGCAACTGATACTTCTCATTGGTTTGGTCTGGGGGCTTTGTAGTGCCTCATTTGCTTGTGGGAGGACTCAGAGTGGCTTTCTATGTGACAAATCTCACATGCCAGGCCTCTCTCTTTAGAGTGAAAGCTGTAGCTGTTTTTACAGGAGTCTTCCGGGAGCGTTGGCTAAAAACGTAGTCCGGACCCTCATGGATATTCCATTGGGTCTCCCAGAATTTTCAGCCTATGCTTAACTGGGTGTCAGATTGCCTGCCGCAGACTACTGCCCCACACATGTTCATTAGTTATGGCTATTATTTTCAGAGTCCTACCAAGAAATTCATTGACTATATTTTTATGTGATTCTTTATGTTTTCCTTTAGTACTAAATATGTTGGAATGGAGAAAGTCATCTTGTATTAGATTATTAAAATTAATATCATAACATTTGCCATATTAACCAAAGCATTCTATAGTTTCAGTGAAATCACCACCAAAATTCTAATGATACATTTTCTGAGCATGGTAGCTCAGGCTATAATCACAATATTTGGGAAGCATACACAGGATGTTCACAGCAAGTTTGAAGCCAGCCTGGTCTACATAGAGAGTTCCAAACCATTAAGGGCTTCATAATGAGATAGCAATCCAAATGTCCTCTCCCTCAAAACTTCTAGTGATATTTATCATAGAAAATAAAACAATCATAAAATTGACATGAGCATATAAGAGTTCAATTTACTCTTTAGAAAGTTTCTGAGCATTTACTCCAACTAAAATGATTTAAATATCCCATATAAAACTACAAATTCAATAATCCTCCTTAATTTTGCTATATAATTTCATTTTTAGGAAAGACCACAGTTTTAAAGACTTAAGCATTCTGGATTTTAATCATTTTAGTTTATCTTTGGGGTTATTTTAATCAGTAGGTATTTTGTTCTTTTGAGACATAATTTATTATGAAGCATTCAGTATCAAGTCTTTGGGGTTACTATTGTGACATTAAAATTTATGAGAATTTTTATATATGCTGAGGTAGACTTTTCTTCTCAAAATCACTGGATTTTGGGTTGAAATATCCCAAGGCAAAATCACATTATATTGTTAGGTGGCACAGTGCTGGCTCTGAGATATTTGGGTGAGCCTTATTACTACCACTAACCTTATTGCTATGCGTGCTCCTTGTAGTATAGTACAATTTGATTTGGGAAGCCATCTTATTCTTTCTTTCAGAGACTGTTTGGACATGTGTGTCTAATAATAGTTCTCTCTCTCTCATTATAGTTTAAATTTATATACTATAATTTGACAGGACCCTTAAATAGAAAAGGGTCAAATTGCCAGAGCTTCATTCAGTACATTCTGTGCTATGCTTTCCTAGGCTACAAATTCTTTAGGAAGTGGAATTATATTTAATTCCAGACTTCATTCCAACATAGAGGAGAAAGCTTACATAAAGTAGATACAGAATAAATATTTATCCCAGTCATGGAGAAAATCTTGAATTTTGGAACAGTAAGTATCCCAGTAGGAAATATACAGTATAGTCAAATGAAGATTCTTCAAGATTTTTTTAATAAAGGGATAAAAATTGCAGGTTAGAGCAGATACCCTGAAATAGAAATTCCTGAGCTCTCAACAGCACTAAGCCCAGATACGCAGAGGGTGGAATATTTTTCAAAATAAATAAGCAGACAGAGGGGAACTGAAACCTCAGAGAAGAATAGTGCACTTTTCTTAAGATGGACAGCTGAGGTGATGTAGCCTGACAGGAAAGAAGGAGGCAAATTATAGCCCCCTCCCTCTCTGCCCAGACGTTGGCAGATACTATTTGAGCTGATGCACATCATCTATACATATCAGTATTACCAGGCAGAGTATAAGGTAGAAAGGGGGAAAGATTTTTGTTGATGATCAAACAAAAGTTTTCCAACAATAAAACTATCATGTTATATTTCTGATGTAAGAATTATTGTATTCTTTCTTCTCATTTATCCTTTGAGTGACTTCATTTTTATTGTAGCTCTCTGAAAGCAAAGTTTCATTCAGACACATTAGTTTTCTCCACAGTTGCAAACATTTTCAACAGTATAAAAGGCATTAGCTTAACTACTCTCTTCCCTGTGTACTTTCACCAGTAATATATCGATAGACTTGGTATAATGTGCTTGGGAAATAATTTTGTTTGTAACATCACTTCTTTTTAATGTTAGCTTAGTGTTTGCACAGTGGTCTCTGTACCTCCAGTTTCGCCTTTCTGACTACATCAAGATTCATCACGATCGAGGAGATTTAGTAGTTTTATAATTGATGTAAATGTCTCACTGGGCAGAGTACTATATGCCAATTTGAGTTATTGCCCTATGGCCTGCTCTTTCCTCTTCCATCCTGTCGGAACAAAGAGATCACCAGTCATTATATATTACTCGGGTCAAGTGCTATCTATTGTGTGAGTCCACACTCCACGAGACACCAAGAATAACTTCTTTAAAAATTTCTTTAGAGCCTTTGCTTTTCTTAAAGTGTTGTAGCATTCTGCCATATGATTGAAGAATCCTCACAGTGAGGGTCATCTTTCTTATATACTTTAGAACAATTTAGTTAGAGTCATGACAGATTCTAACAGTTCTTTTACATCAGAGTCAAGAGATGAAGCTTCTGAAAGCAGGTAAACTTACTGTTTTGTCATGTATTTTGAGAAAACACATTCCTGGCCAGCATCTTAAAAATTGAAGATGTTCTCTCAAGAAAAATAGAATATAATAAAACAAGTATGTTTAATGTATATTAATTCCCGCTGTTGAAAGAATTCCAAGGCACAGAATTCATATCGATAATGAATACATTTTGAGGGATAGAGCATGAAATATGAACTAGAAGAACCATCAAATAAGATTAAGATCCAGTACCCTAAAATACTTAGAGCATGTATATAAAATAAAAGAAATATAAGGTCCCAGGAAAGGAACACAAAGAAATTACAGTATTATTTTCTTAAAATGTAATACAAGCATAAACTGTATGGCAAGTTATAATCACAACTTGTATCATAAAGAGAGCATTACATTATTTCAGAAAGAGTGGATGTTCAACTTGATAGAACACAGCAGTATATTTTAATGGATCTATACTATGGATAGAATCAACATCTACAACTTAAATATTGATAAGTAAATTAAATTAAATGATGTTTACTATTTTGAGTTACAGCAAATCATACTTAAATGTTGTAGACAAAATATGACTAGATAATTGGTATTTTGTGTTATGTTCCTTCACTCCAGGCATCAATGCAACAAAGTTACTGAAGTCCATTTCAGTTGAGACTAAACATTTCCTTGATGCTTCAAAGAATGCTATAGTCAGCCAGACTTAAATGAAATTATGCCAGATCATTAAAATGTTGAATCTGAGTTCTTGAATGGGAATCAAGTATTCTATTATTAAGCAATATCTAACTATAATTGCTTTTTCTTGTGGAGGTAAGTTAATTGCTTTTTCTTGTGGAGGTAAGTTTGACCAGTGATATGCTGTGCCATCCGGATGTGGCACATTTTCATAACTTTTATACATTAATTATAGTGACCCTGTTTTTATAAGACATTAATTTTAAATGTATGATGTCTAATAGATTTATTTGCTTGGAATAGCACTTCTGCCACACTCAATTGCAACAGACAAATTAACTTATTAACTTTAATTTCTAGATAATCCAGTATTCCCAATATAAAACAGTACTTAACATTGAGTGACATATAAGAAAAACAGATTTACTTCACACAGTTTTACAGGGATGATAATCAGGTGATAGTAAGGTTAGACTTAAAAAGACTCAGTCTATTTAGGACCCTATCTCAGATTCCAATTTACTTCATTTCCACATGGCCTGAGGGGAAAAAGACAAAAATGTGGTGTTCCTCCAATGCAGAAAGTATGGAAAGGCCAGAAGTTCTTCTAGCCTTTTCTTTTTAATAATGAAATGTCATTCTTCTAGTTATTAAGGTTTTTTTTTTATGTGTGTGTGTGTTTACATTTTTATTTTTCAATTAAATTATAAGAATCCTTCCAGGTTTCTAGCAAAATTTTAAAGAGTGCAAATGCTAAAACAAAATTCAAATGATTTGATCTTCAACTTAATAGTGTATACCTATGGAAAGTTTTGTTAATTTCTCTTTTTTTGATACTTTATTTATATTTCAAATGTTTCCCCTTTCCAAGTCTACCCTTTGGAAACCCCTTATTCCATCTCCCCTCCCTCTGCCTCTATGAGGGTATTCCACTACCCACCCACCACTCCCATCTTCCCTCCATGGCATTCCCCTATACTGGGGCATCTAACACCCTCGGGCTCAAGGGTCTCTCCTCCCACTGATGGCCAACAAGACCCTCCTCTGCCACATATGTGGCCAGCACCAGGGTCCCTCCACGTGTATTCTTTGGTTGGTGGTTCAGTCTCCGGAAGCACCTTGGGGGAGGGGGTATCAGGCCAGTTGACACTGTTGCTCCCTCCATGGGGCTGCAAACTCCTTCAGCTCCTTCAGGCCCTTCTCCAACTCCTCCATCTGGGACCCCATGCTCAGTCCAATGGTTGCTGTGAATTGAATCTTGGGTATCCTGAACTTTTGGGCAAATATCCACTTATTAGTGAGTACATATTGTGTTCGTTCTTTTGTGACTGAGTTATCTCACTCAGGATGATATTTTCAAATTCCATCCATTTGCCTGCGAATTTCATAAAGTCATTGTTTTTAATAGCTGAGTAGTATTCCATTGTGTAAATGTACCACATTTTCTGTATCCATTCCTCTGTTGGGGGACATCTGGGTTGCTTCCAACTTCTGGTTATTATAAATATGGCTGCTATAAACATAGTGGAGCATGTGTCCTTATTACATGTTGGAGTATCTTCTGGGTATATGCCTAGGAGTGATATGGCTGGGTCCTCAGATAGTATTATGTCCATTTTTCTGAGGGTCTGCCAAACTTATTTCCAGAGTGGTTGTACCAGCTTGCAATCTCACCTGCAATGGAGCAGTGTTCCTCTTTCTCCACATCCTTGCCAGCATCTGCTGTCACCTGAGTTTTGATCTTAGCCATTCTGACTGGTGTGATGTGGAATCTTGGGGTTGTTTTGATTTGCATTTCCCTGATGACAAAGGATGTTGAACATTTCTTTAGGTGCGTCTCAGCCCTTTGAGTTTCCTTAGTTGAGAATTCTCTGTTTAGCTCTGTTCCCCATTTTTGATAGGGTTATTTGGTTTTCTGGAGTCTAACTTCTTGTCTTCTTTGTATATATTGGATATCAGCCCTCTATCAGATATAGGATTGGTAAAGATAATTTCCTAGGTTTTCTATCTTCAGAGTTGTCTCCCTTTGTGATTTCTTTATTGTTTCTATTTCCATCCAGATCCTGAATGGTTTTGTTCATTTCCTTCACCTGTTTGATTGTGTTTTCCTATAATTCTTTAAGGGATTTTTGTGTTTCCTCTTTAAGGGCTTCTAACTGTTTACCTGTGTTCTCTTGTATTTCTTTAAGGGATTTATTCATTTCCTTCTTAAAATCTTCTATCATCACCATGAGATGTGATTTTAAATCTGAGCCTTGCTTTTCTGATGTGTTGGGGTATTCAGGGCTCACTGTGGTGGGAGAACTGGGTTCTGATGATGCCACGTAGCCTTGGTTTCTGTTCCTTATGTTCTTGCCCTTGCCTTTTGCCATCTGTTTATCTCTGGTGTTAACTGGTCTTGTTCTCTCTGACTGTGGCTTGTCCCTCCTGCAAGCCTTTGTGTCAGTACTCCTTGGAAACCAGCTCTCTCTGAGAAGAATTTGGATTTGGAGAGCTGTGGTACAGGGTCAGCTCTGGGGTGCAGACAGAAACCAGAAGGATCCTGTCCCCAGCTGTTCCTTGGTTCCTGTGTCCTGATGGCTTTGCAAGGGTCCCTCTTGATTCAGGAATTTGAACAGAAGTGTGGTCTTGCCTGTGCTCAAAGGTATGTCCGCACTCCTGGGAGACCAGCTCTCTCCTGGCACTATTTGCATATGGAACCCTGTGTTACAGGATCAGCTCCCAGGCCGCAGAAGGAAACCAGAAAGGCCTCTCCTCAGTCCCTGTGTCCTGAGGATTCCGGGTGGGTCTTGCTGAGCAGTGGTGCTTGCCTTACCTCCACTCACAGGCTCATCTACCCTCCTGGGAGGCTAGCTTTCTCCTGGCCCTATTTGGTCATGGAGCCCTGTGACACAGGTTGAGATCCCCAGCCACAGATGGAAAGCAGAAGGCTCCTGTCCTTGGCTGCTCCTCGGTCCCTGGATCCTGATGGTTCTGGGTGGGTCCTTCTGAGCAGAGGTGCTGGCCTTACCCCGCTCACAAGCTTGTCCACACTCCTGGGAGGCTAGCTCTTTCCATGAGCTATTTGGATATGGAGGCATGTGGCCAACATTACGTTTTTTAAATAAGGAAATGTCATTCTCGATGGAACAACTTGTTTATGATCACTTCCATAAAAGTATCAGCTTATAGTTTAAATTCCAAGATATAATAAACATTGGAAGGACAAATCAAACCACTTTCTTTATGTCTAAAATGGCATTATTCAAAGCACATAAACTATAAAGTATATGTACATTTAATGACTATATAGAAAAGTAGTACACATTAGCTTTTCTATCATAGGTTCAATCTCTTCAGTAACATTGTTACTACCTGTTTGATATTTTGTGGTTTAGTAATTTAATCACTAAATATGTTCATCTTTGAGTTCCTTAGAAATCTATATGAAGGCACACTGACTTTACTTTTCTGTCATGTTGTTAATAGAAAACAGAAAATGACTTTAACAAACATAGATTTTTTAAAAACACTATTTAAACATGCAATGATTAAATAATCATTTTTAAGGATTTGCATATTTTCATGATAATCTCTGTGAGACATAATAGTTATCAATATTTATTGTTAGGAATTTCATAAGTTAACAAACATGGCAATGATATTACATTGTTGTAAAATATTTACTGTTTACATGAGACAAATAAAACTACCTTGTTCTGAAGTAAGACTACTGCATAATTTAATTATTGACAACTCTGATGCATCTTTATGGAAAATAAATTCAATTATGTGTTCAAAGGAATATGTGTGTTTTTCATTTTCACCTAATCTTTTAGATTAATATATTATAAAACATTTTGATTTGGAAATATCTCATCTCTATGTTATATGAGTAGATAAAAGAAAACCTGATCATTTGGAAGAAAATTTAAAGTAATGATACCTTCATAATTCTTCAATTTCAAATTTATTTGACGTATATCTATTCATTTCTGATAGTAGTAAAAACCATAATGTTAACAATTTAAAATCATTTAAATTATCATTTCACAAACTAAATCTCATTTGTGTTGCAACTATTGATACAACCACCTCATTGTAAAAGACCTAAATTTTTCTCTTTCTTTTGGGATTTCATATGTATGTGTGCTTATATAACTGTATGTATGCAGGGTCAGTTGTTAAATGCAGTTGTCACTCCTCATGAGGCACTTAGGCTAGGCTGGCTTTGAGATTCAGGGATATGCCTGTCTCTTCCTCCTTTGCCCTGGGATTATAATATAGGTTATAATATCAGGTTTTGAAGATTCGAATTTAAAAGATAAATGTTAGCCTGTGCTCAGATAAATGAATATTAAACTTAACATAAGAGACAGGAATTTTTTAATCTATTAGAACTCAGAAATATGTATTGAATCATTTTATGTATTTTATGTTTTACCATCTGTAGTTTCTCCCAGATACTCCCTACCTCCCTTACCATTCAACTTTATTTATTTTAATTTTTAATTTTTCTTATGTCTCATAATACAACTGGACTGCAGTTTCCCCTCCCATATAAACATACTGAAAGAAAAAAACCCACATAATCATCTCATTAAATGCTGAAAAAGCCCTTGGCAAATACAATTCCCCTTTATGATAAAAGTCTTAGAGAGATAAGGGATCCAAGGATGGATCAAAATATCATAAAGGCAATTTATTTGAATCCTATAGCCAACATCAAATTAAATGGAATTTTCTTAATCAACTATAGTCATACAAGTTTTATTCTTAGCATATTTCAAATTTTGGGATTAAAAAATTAAAACCAGTCTTTAAGTGATTGTCATTTAATACCCAATTCATACCCAGAAGAGAAGAGTTTTAGCTGCATTTTTAAAAGTCATAAAGAATCTGAATATTAGTAGGAGCTAACAGCATAAAACTGGACCTCTCCTTCCCTTGGTAGCAATCTTTGTTTTATCCATTCCTTTGCACAGACCTATTGAAATCAGTTGGGATTCATTCATAGTTGATGTACATGTGTAACATTGCTATTAATGGTAATCAAGACAAGAATAGTCTCTCTTGACAAATCCACCGAGGAAAGCCAAATCACTCTGACAGTGTAAGAGGAGAACAGCTGTACATTTTAAATCTCCCTAAATGGTAATAGAAAGAGCAAATAAAAAGGAAAAGACCCACGTTTCCTTTCCTGTGAAAGAAATCCACAAGAAAATTTTCACTTTTGATGACATTTTATAGATAAACTCTCCCCTTTAATAAGCTACTGTATTCTGCAAATAAGTTTTATTGATGCATGTTTGGTTCTCTGTGCATTTTACTGCACATAGTCAAACTTTGTATGGGTGGTTAGTATTAAAAGATGAAACAGTAAGTCACAGCCTTTTAAGATCATCATCCAATGTATACTTTTAATATCAAAGCTGTGAGAAGAAAGACCTGACCCAAACCATCATGGTCAAATTAGTTAAAGAAAGCATTTTTATTTGGGTATATGGGATGCCTCCTCCTAAGTCAGGGTATAAGAGATCAGCATTGGACATGAGGAAGATAAGGGCTTTTATAGCTCAGGGATAATGTGTTTCCAAATAAGGGATTTGGCTGGCAAATAGTCAAGGTTACACAAGCAGAGGATAAACATAATAAGTAGCTTATAACATCCCTCTGAAACAAAGACATGATTGGAACGTGCTCATAAGGTAGTCATAACAAGGTGGTCATAATAGTAGGTGGTAATAGTAACATTTTGAAATAAGGTCATGTTTAGCATTTCCTGGAACAGGCAGTACAGAGAACCATTTATAACTAGGGTGGGGCATAGTCTAATTCTTGAGGAACAGAGAAATGTAATCATAAACAGAAATAAACCTAGTTTGTCTTTACTATAGGATGGCTTTCAAGCCTCAAAAGGAAGCAGGCTGATTTATCACTACCTGAATGAAGCTCCAAAAATTTTGGGGAATGTAATGTACAGTGTTTATATACAAGGAGTCATCACAAAGGGACATGCATGTAAAATGCCAACAGGTTCAAATTAATTCAAACTATGCTAAATGTGACAAGGAGAGTATATTTCAATGGGAGAAAGGAGCTACTAATTTTTTAAACAGTTTGTTGTACAATTTTGCTAAAATAGCGAAAGATATAACCCTCAATGATTGATTTGTAAAATCCTTGGCTTAACTGTTATTCATACTATGTGTATCCATAAAGTAAGGACAATATATTTTTCTAGACATCTCTAACATTGCTTGAGTAGCCATAACAGAGAGTGATGCAAGGATCTTTTAGTGTACATTCAGGCATGGCACATGAATGAATAAACATCATTTCAAATTGTGTTTTTAAAAGAAAATACCTTACAGTTCTGAAAAAATCTTTCCTAACCTCTTGGGTTTTTTTTTTTTTAAGTTTTATTTATTTATTTTATATATATATGAGTGCCCTATCTGCATGGACACCTACATGCCAGAAGAGGGCATCAGATCTAGATCACACTATAGATGACTGTGAGCTATCATGTAGTTGCTGGGAATTGAACTCAGGACCTCTGGAAGAGCAGACAGTGCTCTTAAAACTGCTGAGCCATCTTTCCAGCCCCTTTCCTAACCTCTTAAATTATTCACTGTGAACACTACTTTTTTCAGCCACCATCCCTAACTTTTTGTTAACTGGCAAGTTCTAGGCCAAGAAGCACCTAAAGAAATGTTCAAGATCCTTAGTCATCAGGAAATTGCCAATCAAAACAACCCTGAGATTCCATCTCACACCAGTCAGAATGGCTAAGATCAAAAACTCAGTATCCTCGCAGATGCTGGCGAGGATGTGGAGAAAGAGAAACACTCTTCCATTGTTGGTGAGATTGCAAGCTGGTACAACCACTCTGGAAATCAGTCTGGCAGTTCTTCAGAAAATGGGACATAGTATTACCTGAGGACCCAGCCATACCACTCCTGGGCATATACCCAAAAGATTCTCCAACATATAACAAGGATACATGCTCCACTATGTTCATAGCAGCCTTATGTATAATATCCAGAAGCTGGAAACAACCCAGATGTCCTTCAACAGAGTAATGGACAGAAAATGTGGTACATTTACACAATGGAGTACTATTCAACTATTAAAAATAATGCCTTCATGAAATTCTTAGGCAAATGGATGGAACTAGAAAATATCCTGAGTAAGGTAACCCAGTCACAAAAGAACACACATTTTATGCACTCACTGGTAAGTGGATATTAGCACAAAAGCTCAGAATACCCAAGATACAATTCACAGACCACATGAAGCTCAAGAAGAAGGAAGACCAAAGAGTGGGTGCTTCAGTCCTTCTTAGAAAGGGGAACAAAATTCTCATAGAAGCAAATATGGAGACAAAGTGCAGAGCAGAGAGTGAAGGAAAGTCCATCCAGGGACTGCACCTCCTGGGGATCCATCCCATATATAGTCACCAAACCCAGACACTATTGCAGATGCCAAGAAGTACATGCTGACTAGAGCCTGATATAGCTGTCTCCTGAGAGGCTCTGCCAGAGCCTGACAAATACAGAGGTGGATGCTCGCAGTCAAACTTTGGACTGAGCACAGGGTCCCCAATGGAGGAGTTAGAGAAAGGAGTGAAGAAGATGAAGTGGTTTGCAACCCCATGGGAAAAACAAGAATATCAACCAACCAGAACCCCCAGTGCTCCCAGGGACTAAGCCACCAACCAAGGAGGGACCCATGGCTCCAGCTGCATATGTAGCAGAGATGTCCCTGTCAGGCATAAATGAGAGGAGAGGCCCTTGATCCTGTGAAGGTTTGATGGATGCCCCAGTGTAGGGGAATTTGAGGGCAGGAAGTCGCAAGTTGGTTGGTGGGTGGGGGAATACATTCATAGAAGCAGAGGGGTGGAATAAAGGGTTTCTGGGGGGACCAGAAAAAGGGATAACATTTGAAATATCAATAAAGAAAATATCCGATATAAAAAAAGAAAGAAGTCCTACTCTAATTAACACATTGTTTCAGTTGTAGTCACTTAATATTTATTTGTTATTATGTTGTTATTTTTGTCTGATGTTTAACACTTATCATTGTGGATTTTCTGTCTCTCACATTAAGCTGTATGCTCGGTGAAAATTGTGCTTGTACTTTTTCATTCTACATTCAGTATACTGTGTACATTCAAACTCTAAGATATACACAGTAAATATTTGCTGAAAGAGCAATTTTTATCATTGAAATATATATGGTAGAGAAATACTTGTCATAGTTTTATAAATGCTTTATCTAATATATTAAACAGAGCAGGGAATATAATAATGAATAGATATAGATTTGTATTTATAAGAAATTTATGCATTTTTTTTAAATCACTGTAGAAAAATTTACCATATTGTTATTGGCATATGATATCATTGTTGTAATTTTTTAGTAAAATTATAAATGAAAAGTTGTCTTCTTCAACAAGAATTTGCTATGTAATTTAAAATTAACTTACTTTTTAATATTTTTATTACATCTCTGAAAATTACACAAAAATTATTTGGATCATATTCACCTCTCAGCTCCTCCCAGATCTGTCCTCACCTTTCAAATCAGCAAATAGTTTGTTATTTTTCTTCCATCAAGTACAATTTATATTGCCTAAGTAATCTTGGGTGTGGAGCTTGGCCTGGATAGTGGTAAATCTGCCAAAGGTCACATGCTTGAAGAAAACTGAGTCTCCTACCACTAGAAGCAGACAAGAGCTAAAAATGCCTCAGCTAAAGAGGGAAATATGTACCCGTCTCTCATCTTTCATTGTTGGACTACCAGGATCACAGCCTAAACTCATTCCTGGTATCACAATATATATTACTCAAGGATCCCTAGAGCAGTGCTTCTCAACCTGTAGGTCATGAACCCTTTTGAGATTGCATTTAAGATATTACATTAAGATTCATAAAAGTAGCAAAATTACGGTTATAAAGTAGCAACAGAATAATTTTGTGATTGGGTGTCACCACAACATGAGGGCCTCTATTGAAGAGTCATGACATTAGTATGGCTTAGAACCACTTCTCTAGAGAAGTAGAACTGATAGAATGAATGGACGAGTGAATGAATCAATGAATATGTGTAAACATACATACATACATACATATATACATACATATGTACATACATACACACGCATACATGTATCTATTATTTCTTAGATTGGCTTACAGGCTCTGATCTGGTTAGTCTAACAAGAGCTAATTGTGCAGTGCATAAAGCTGTGTGCTTTAGCTGCTTTTGGTCTGTATTGGAATCCCAAAGAGGTAGGTCTTATACCAGTAAAGAAATGTCCCAATAACACAATAAAGGAACTGGTTAGATAGAGTTAGGGAAAGCAGGAAAAAGCAAAAGCTTCTTTCCTCCATGCCTTTTGTGTAGGCTGCTACCAGAAGATGTGGCCTCATACTTAAAGTGGGTCTTCTGACCTAAAATTATCCAGATTTATGTGAGTCTTCCCACCTCAAGAAATCCCAAGAAATACATTGGGATCAAAGTTATTATAGGCAAAATACACTAAGTAACAAGGAAGCATAAAAATACCAATATGTGGTAAAAATGAACGTAAAACAAAACCTAGTCAATAAAGAGAGGGAAAGATATCACATATTGATTAAAGGAGAAAGCCACCAAGAGGACATTACAGTTTGAAACACTTATATACTAAATACAGGTACACAAATTTTTATAAAGGACACTATTGCAACTAAAACCGCAGATTGAATCAACAGTGACACAGCATTACTTCAATTTCTCATTATCACCAATATGCAAGTCACGTCTACAAAAACTAAATGGTAAAACTTTTGAGTTAAATGACACAATAAATGAAATTGGTCTTATAAACATTTCCAGAATATTCTACACAATTACTAAAGAATATATTTCCTTCTCAAAATCCCATAGAACTCCCCCCCATATTGACCACATATAAGAACACAAAGCCAGTCTCAACAGATTTAGGATAACTGAAATGACATCCTATGTTCTAACTGGCCACAAAGGAATATAGCCAGATATCAATGACAATAGAAAAAACAGAGTACATAACCTATACACTACTAGTGCATAAATAAAGAATACAGTAATGGAAAAAATTGGGTAAATGAATAAATAAAGAAGGAAGTTAAAATATTTAATATTCATACAGTTTAATAAAAAAACAAAATATTCCATAATCTATTTGATGTAATGAAGGCAGATATAAAGAGGAACTAAGTACCCCAGTAAAAAAGCTAATGTTGCCATGGAAAGACTTGGAAAGATAAAATTTAAATTAAAAGAAAACAAACAAAAGGAGTAATTTCTAAAGTATAATTGATATCATGGTTGAAATTAATGAAATGGAAATGAAAAAATATAAAAATCAATGAAAAGAAGAGATGGCTCCTTAGAAAAATTAGCAGGATTGACAAACCTTAAGTCACATTAACCAAGAGAGAGGGGGTCTCAAATTAGTAAAATAAAAGACAAAAAGGAAAAAGTTACCACAGATACTGAAGAGTTTAAGGTTATAATCCACAAATCTTAAAATATTTAAAGGAATGAAAAATATTTTTAGATGCCTGTGGCTAACAACAATTACATGAAATGAAGCAAATCATTTAAGTGATTATAATTCAAATTAAACTTGCAACAGACACTTAGAGCACATTTTAAAAGCCAATCTTTCTTTGCCATTCCACAAAACATTGAATTTACAATTCTTTCAACATTTTTATAATCTTAGCAACACCTACTTTTTTTCTCAAAACATTTGGCTGCATACCTAATTAGTAGTTAATAAACAGTCAAATGTCTCTTAAAACTAATGCACACCGCCAGCAAGGCATTGGTAGGCTTTTATGTCATAACAGTTTATGGTTGAAATTCCTGTCAAATGCTCAAAGCAGTGATTACCCATGTAGTTGACTGAAAAAAGAATCAACTCTTTCAGGTCTTAGGCATTCTGTACCCCTGAAAGAATTGGCATTATGTCTAAAAGAGTATTTGAAAATTATTCTTGCTTAGTTGAAGAGCTTTGGAGATACTTCGGCATGGAGGGGAAATATAGAGGGAAAAATAATTACTAGTAGATGCGTAAGCAGAGAGACTTAGTTAGTTAATTTGCAGGCACCATTGAACATGTCTTGCTCTATTCAAGTCAAAATACTCTGAAGAGATTCTATATAATTTCTTTTATTTGGGGTTTTATTTGGAGATTTGATTTTTTATTGGATTCCTTTATTTTTCTGTCTGTACTTTTTGTAACATATTGTAATATGGCCTTTGTATGGGGTCATTATATGAATTCCTTTTCTCAGTGCTGTGAAAATTATCTCACAGAAAAAATTTAAGGAAAGTAAAATATATTTTTGCTCATTGTTTTAGTTATGATGACATTGTGTGGGGTTGAGGAAGGGATATAAGAAAACAACTCTCAGTAACTATAAAATTTCAGTAGAATCCAATGACATTCTCGATTTGTATTTGTATTCATTATTAAGATATAGTTAACAATGAAGTATTGGGTACTTTAAGAAGATACTTTTCTTACCAACACTCACACAAGCAAACAAGTAAAGATATAAGAATAGATAAGAAAAGAAACCAGAAGCACAATGGCAATAATAGATGTATTTTCTTGTATTTAGAAACTAAAAAATATGAGACATGAAAATTTAAAACGTGCTATTTGAGAAGAGGAAGGGGACTAGCAAGAGATGTTATTTGGGGTACACATGATCAAAGTATATAGTATATGTATATGAAAATGGATTTGTGAGACTCATTTTGCTCAAAAAACATATACTAACATGTTTATAAAGAATACCAGTAAATTTTTGCAATGATGTGTATATTTGTCACCTTGATTGTGATAATTTATTGTAGGTTTATGCACACACCTCCAAACTCCAAACTCAACAAATACTATAAATATTATATATCAAAAAGTTTTAAAAATAGAAGAATGAAGTAAGGAAAGTGAAGAAGGAAGTAGGGATGGAAGCAAGAGAGGTGAATAAGGGAGGGAAGAGTATTCACATTCTTACTGAAGTGCACAGAAATAAGTTGTTCTGATCTCGATCCATATTAGTTTCCTACTTTTAAAAAGGATATTCCGAAACTATGTTCTTTATGGTTTTCAAAGTTCTAAGGAAACTAAGTACATTTTCTGCCTGCCCCTAGAAGCATTGCAGGTGTGGCTGTTTTGTCACGTGTGTCAGGAGATGGCAGAGAGAAGAGAGGCTGTGTCTACATTCAGTGTACTAACCTTAGAACATCTGAATGATTAGTAACCTAATATTTCCTGAGAAAAGTGAGGCTGTAACAGCTACAAGTCTGATGCCAGGGAGCTTGCCTGAGACAGTGCCAGGGGCCAACAGATCCCAGGACCAGGAGCAAGCCAGAGACTAGAAGAATCCTGCTTGGGACTAAGAGCACTGGGCAGATATAAGACTGAGACAGATGACCCCTCACATGGGACCACTCAGGCAGACTGGGTGAGGAGCAAGCCTGAGATGAATACCAGACACGTACTATGGAGCATAGACAGGTAACCTGACATGACCACCAGTCAGGTGCCTCCCAGGCCTGGGGTAGGGGCATATCATGCCTGAGATGGCTCCTTCCCTTGCCTGAAATCATAATGCAAGAGCAGGACATATAACAACCAAAATGACCCCACCCCACCCCACCCCAGATATGCAGAGACCCCAGGCACCTCAAAGAGGAGCAATAACATGGTAGAGAAATGGAGGAGAAAGATACAGAAGGATGTGGGCACAATGAAAAGAGAATGAACTGGAGACTCAAGGATAATGAGGAAGAGTCTGATATGTATAACCAGTGATGCTACCTGGGACCATGAGAGAGTCCTGGCTTCTGCTGCTACCAGGGCCCATGTATAGGTCCATGGCCCTTAAGCAGCAGGGGTCTCTTATCACCAAATGCCAGGTGGATGTCCTTGGTCTGGGCTGCCACCCTGGGAAATGTTGATGTCTGAGGGCTGTGTAATACTGTTTCCGCACTTCACTTAGACATCTTGGGAGAGCTAGCCCTGGGGGCATGAGAGCAGGAGAGCTGACCCTGTCCCTCACCAGCTTAAGGACTCAGGAGAACAGGCAGTGTACATTGCCTGGTCAGCTCACTGTGCTGACCCTGGTGGCAGGGGCATGAGCAAGTATAGGAAAATTGGACTTGCAATTTGTCTGCAGTGTAGTGGTTTGGGAGACAGAGAGGGAGGGAGGGAGAGAGGGAGGGAGGGAGGGAGAGAGAGCAGAGGGAGATGACTCTTCCACATACACTTTGACAGCTATGGCAAGCAGGAGAGCCGGCCCCAAGGTCATTGGAGCAGGACAGCTGTCCCTGCCCCTCGCCAGTTGTAGCACTCAGGAGAGTAGGTCCTGCACGTAGCGTAGGAAGCATATTAGAACTGGCATGAATGTGGGGGTTGTGGTTGAGCTGACTCTGAGGAAGAGAGGAAGAGAGTAGGAGAAACTTGGCCCTGCCTCTTGTCTACTGGGCAGTAGCGAGGATGAGGGAGAAATGCCCTTTCCCCCTCTTCTCCCTCACCATCTATGCTATCTATGGCAGGCAGGAGAGCTTGACTTGTGGCCATGAAAGTGGGAGAACTGGCCATGTCCCTCACCAACTGCAACCAATGGGAGAGAGAGCCCTGCACCTCACATGGGCAGCAGGGTAGAGCTGGCCCAGTTTTGTGTGTGTGTGTGTGTGTGGGGGGGGGTGGGTGGGTGTTGCTGGTGAGCCAGGCTCAGGGGCATGAGACCAGAAGAGCCTATCACCAGCTCATATACCTCTCAGACCCACATCCAGGGCTTAGAATTGGTCCACTCCAACATCTACCCGATTGATGAACTGCTGGAGTATATGACTGGGCCATCCCTACAGATCAAAAACTACAGAATCCCCATAATACAGAGCAACAACAGCATATCTAAGGGGATTCCAAGTGAGGTCCTAGTATTGATAGAGTAGCAGAAGCCAGAGGCCTTAGACCAAACCAACAATTCAAGCAAAAAGTATAGGGACACACTGTGACATACTATAGCTTTCAGAGTGAGATTTTATTTTGACTGTTGAGGGGGAAGTTGCAAGGATGGAGGGCAGGTGTGAGGAGAGGGGAAGATGAGTGGGATGCATGATATGAAATTCATGAAGAACCAATAAAACGTTAAAAAATAAGGTTTCTGTTTATTTTTGTATAGTTTTGGTAATTTATATTCTTAAATATTTGTTTACTTAAATATAGTATTATTGACTATATTTTTAATAATTTATATATTATCTTGGCTGACATATCCTTTCCTAAAATTGTTCTGTCTCTTTCAAGTTATTATTCATAAGTGGAGGCTTATTTTAGCTATCTTGCCATGGAACTAAATTTTTATTTTCTTTGTTTTAATCAGTTTATCAGATATTTGGTCTTAAATTTAAAAATCTTCCACTTCCATACTTTGAATGAAATTTGCTATTCTTTGTCTCATTTGTTAAAGTTGTAACTCATTTAACCCATAAGCCTTTAAAGGTATTATTTTTCTATAAGCATTGGTTAATATACATGTCCCAAATATAATATATATTATACTACAATTTTGTTTAGTGTATTTTTTGCGGCACATTTGACTTGTTCTTTTAACCCATCAATTATTTTAAAATTTCTAAATATTTTTGAGCTTTAAAGTAATATACATTAATTTTGAAATTAATTGTGCCATGTTTATAAAACATACTATGTAATATTTTCATTTTAAAGAAGTTATTAAAAATTCTTTTATATTGTATAGGTCTGTATGCTTGGCTATTATATAAGACATGTACATACAATGAATAATTATTCTGATGTTACAGTGTTTGAGCTCTCTCTATATTAACCAACTCATCTGGCAAGTAGGTTTTCTTTGAATGTATTCTCAATTTTCACTTAGTCATATCAAGTACTGAGAGTGTAATTTAAATATTAAGTGATGATTTTGAGGTTACATATTTATTCCTTTTAGTATTACAGTTTGTTTCATGTGTTTGAAAACTGCATTATTGGACATATGCATAGTTTTATAATTTTCTATACTTATTACCTCTATAATTATCAAAGATTTTTCTTTAACTATTGTATTTATTGTATTCATATCAATTTATCTTTTATATGTATAGCCATATTAATTAAACCACCTTATACTTACTGCTTTATGTCCTATAATTTTTCCACCCATTTATGTCTCACTAATTGGTGACTGTGTGTGTGTGGTGTGTGTGTGTGTGTGTGTGTGTGTGTGTGTGTGTGACTGTTTTTAAAGTATATTTCTTTGTCAGTAGAAAAATATAAGAGCTCATGTCAACCAGAGCGCACAGGCCCCTCAAAGCTCCTCTGCTGTGGGTCCACGCTCATCACTGGTTCCTCATGAATGAAGATATTGCTGCACTGTGGTTGACAATGGCTCTGGCATGTGCAAAACTAACTTTACAGGCTGCAGTAGACCTTGGGCAGTCCACCTTTCCATTACAGACTTTCCAAGGTACCAACTTATGATGGTGGGGATGGGATAGAAGGACTCTTACTTGGGATAAGAGAAGCAACTTGACCATGAAGTACCCCATTAAACATGGCTTTGTAAACAACTGGGATGTCATGAAGAAAATCTGTTAGTGTACTCTCTACAATGAGATGCATTTTGTCCCTGTGTCACTTACCAAGGCACTGATGAACTCCAAGGCTAACTGTGAAAAGAGGACCTACATCACGTCTGAGACCTTCAACACCCCAGATTTATATGTAGTAGTTGTCCAGGTCATGCTGTTTTTGTATACCCCTAGTCACTGCACCTGCATTGTGAGGGACTCTAAAGATGGCATCAACCACACTTTGATAGGGCTACAATCTCTCCCACATGCCATCACGTACCTGGAACAGGATGGCTGGAACCTGACAAAATATCTCATGGAAATCCTGATAGAACATAGCAGCAGCTTCACCACCATAGCTGAGTAGGAGATTGTGGGTGAATAGAAACTGTGCTATGTTGTTCTGTATTTTAACATGTATGTCTCCACTGCTATACTCCCATTCTTCCTGGAGAGGAGCTAGGAGCTGCCCAATGGCCAGGTCATCCATATTGGCAACAGCTGGTTCCACTGCCCTGAGACTCTCATCCAACCTTCCCTGTGTGTAATTCTGCTATATCCTAGAAATTACATTCAATTCCATTACGGAGTGTGACGTTAACATTCATTATACATTCCTTTGCCAACACATTGCTTTCTGGTTATACTACCATGTTTGCAGGCATCAGTGACAGGATGCAGAAGGAGATCACTGCTCTAGTTCACATTAAGGATGAAGACAAAGATCATTGCTCCTCTTGAGCACAAGTATGCTATTGGATCTGTGTTTCCATCTTGGGCTCACTGTCCAAGACGTTATAACATATCCTTCCTTACAATATCTGTCTACCAGCAACAAATAACTTATTTAGTAAATACACACATAACATTGTTAGCTTTAATATAATTTTCTGTGACAAAGTATACTTCATGAAATGATTTCTATATAAGCTTCTTGGATGAAAGTTTTATTTGTTTACCTTAGTATTTTGATAGTAGTCTTCTCCTTTTTTTTCCTTGTTTTTAGTGTTAAATGAAAATTAATTGTCCTCTCAATGGAACTTTACTAAGGCTATTATGTTTATTACATTTTAAAATTATTTTTAAAAGTTCATATATTTTTTATCATGTTCTTCCCTCCCAGTAACTCCTCCCAAATCATCCCTACCTCCCTACCCAGCAACTTCATGTTCTCTCTCTCAAATAAAAAACTAAACAAAACAACCAACCAACCACCACTACCAACAACAAAAAAACCCAAGAAAACAAAACCCTTAAAGACAACGAACACAAGCCATAAGCAACACACACACGCACATGCACAAACACACAAGCTATAGATTATGTTTAGTGTTGTTGATAAAGTACTCCTAACAATGTTGGCTGCTCTGGAGTATGAGTAAAAACTTATTGTCTCTACAAGTTATCACTCCCACCAGCAATGGAGGAGTGCTTAACTTACTCCACATCCTCACCAGCATGCACTGCCCTTTGAGTTTTTGATTGTAGCCATTCTGACTGCTGGAAGATGGAATCTCAGAATTGTTTTGATTTGCATTTCCCTGGTGGTTAAGGATGTTGAACACTTCTTTAAGTGCTTCTGGTACATTAGAGATTCCCCTGTCCAGAATTCTTTGTTTAGATATGTACACAGGTTTTTTTTTTTTTAATGTACAGTCATTTTGTAAATCAATTTGGCAGTTTCTCAGAAAACTGGAACTAGATCTACATCAAGACCCAGTTATATCACTCCTAGACATATACCCAAAGGAAGCTTGACAATACCAAAAGGACACTTGCTCAACTAAGTTCATAGCAACTTTATTCTTAATAGGCAGAAACTACAAACAACCTAGATGCACCTTAACTGAAGAATGGACAAATAAAATGTGGTAAATTTGCACAATGTAGTATTATTCAGCTATTAAAAACAATGGCATTATGAAATCTGGAACAAATACATGGAACTAGAAAAGATTATCCTGAGTGAGATAACCCAGACACAGAAAGATAAACACAGTACATACTCAGTTATTAGTGGATATTAGCTGTAAGGTAAAGGATAATGATGCTGCAATCCACAGACCCAAAGAAGTTGAGTAGGCCCCAAGGGCAGATACATAATCTCACTGAGAAGATGAAATAGAATAGACATCATGGTGGATAGAGGGAGTGGACTCTATGGAGGAGGAGGTGAGGATGGGAACAGGAGGGATCAAGTGGAGGGAGGATAGAGGGAGAGAGTACTGGAAGAGACAACTGGAATGGGGGACATAGCTGGGCAGAGCTACAAGCCTAGGGCAATGGAATCTCCCAAGAGTCTATAAGGGTGACCTTAGCTAAGACTTCTAGAAATGGGGAATGTGAAGCTTGAACCAGTTATCTCCTGTAACCTGGCAAGATTTCCAATAGAGGGATTTGAACACCAACCCAGCCACAAAATTTTGACTTATAATTTGTCCTGAATATAAGACGTGCAGGGATAAAGATGGAATAGAAATTGAGAGGAAGCAGGGACAAAAATGGAGCAGAGGCTGAAGAAAAGGCCATCCAGAGACTGCCCCACCACCGTGCAATCGTTTTCATCCACAGACACCAAACCACGACATTATTGTTGACGCCAAGATATGTTTACATACAGGAGCTTGGTACGTCTGTCCTCACAGAGGCTCTGCCAGCACTAAGACAGATGCAGATACTCACAGCCAACCACTGGACTAAGCCCGGGAACCACAATGGAAGAGTTAGGGGACGGGCCGAAGGAGGTAAAGGGAATTGCAATCCCATAGGAAGAACAACAGTATCAATTAACTGGACCCCTCAGAGCTCGCAGGGACTAAACCATCAAGCAAAGAGTATATACATGGGCTGGTCCATGGCTCCTGCTTGGTCCTTTGGAGACTTGATTCCCTGGAGAAGGGGGATACACGAGGGGTGAGACGGGAGTGGGTGGGGGAGCACAATCTTAGAGGTAAAGGGAACGGGTGTGGGGTGGGGGATTCATGGAGGGGAGACCTGAAAGGGGGATAACATTTGAAATGTAAACAAATAAAATGATTATTGAATAAAACATAGAAAATACATATAAAATCAATGATTAAAATACAAACAAAGACAGTAAAAAAAAAAGAAAGAAATTGAGAGAATGACTAATCACTGCCTGGTCCATGTTGAGACATATGCCATGAGAGGGAACCCACCCCTGACAGTATTAATGATACTCTGGTATACTTGCAGACAGGAGTGTAGCATAACCTTTATCATAGAGATTTCACCTCAAAATTGATGGAAACACGCAGAAACCCACAGCCAAACATTAGCTTCGGGAATCCTGTGGAAGAAGTGGGGGAAGGATTATAGGAGCCAGACAGGCAAAGGTTACCAGAAGAAAACCTACAGAATCGACTAACTTGAGCCCATATTGGCTCACTAAGACTGGACCGCCAATTAGGGAGCATGCATATGTCCTCTGCAGATATGTTATGGTTCTGTAGCTTGATCTTCTTGTGGAACTTCTAACAGCAGGAGCAGGGGCTGTCTCTGACTCTGTTGCCTACCTTTGGGACTCTTTCCACTACTGGGCTGCCATGTCTAGCTTCAACAGAAGATGCTGCTCCTAGTCTTACTGCAACTTGATATGTCAAGGCTGGTTATTATCAGTGGGGCATTCCCTTTTTCTTCAGAGAAGTGAAAGGGGTTGTTGGGAGGAGATATGAGAAGGAGGTCCAGTGACAGATCCATATTGGGATCCAGCTCAAGGGGTGGCCCCAATGCCTGACACTATTACTGATGCTATGGTGTGTTCACAAAATGGGGCTTATCATGATGGCCCGCTGAAAGACCTAACAAGCAGCTGAAAGAATCAGATGTAGATATTTACACCCAACACCCAACCAATGGACAGAAGCTGCTGACCCCTGTGGTTGAATTAGGGAAAAAGGTAGTAGAAGCTGAGGAGGAGGGCAACCCTATAAGAAGACCAACAGTCTCAACTAACCTGGACCCCTGAGATCTCTCAGACACTGAGCCACCAACCAGGCAGTATACACCAGCCGATATGAGGCCCCCAACACATATCCAGCAGAGTAGTGAAGGTCTAGACTTTCAAGGACTGGAGGCCCCAGGGAGTGGGGAGGTCTGGTGGGGTGGAGAATGGGGGGGGGTTGGGGACATCCTTGTGGAGACAGGGGGTGAGGAGGAAGTATGGGATGTGGAACAGTTGGAGGGTGGACTGGGAGGGGGACAAAGTCTTGACTGTAAAAATATATTAAAGAATAAACATAAAAATAAAAGAAACGGTGGCTTGCAGTCAGGATGTAAATTAACTAATTAAAAAAGCTTAGGGTCTTTAAAGATTTAAAATTTTTTTGTCATACAAGTCTTTCACTTGCTTGGTTAGAGTTACCACAAGATATTTTATAGTATTTATGTCTATGATGAATGATGTTTTTTCTCAAATTTCTTCTCAGGCTATTTTTTATTTGTATATAGCATGGTTACATATTATTATTATTATTATTATTATTTATTACTACTATTATTATTATTATTATTATTATTATTAAATTTTGTAACCAGCCACTTCATCAGCTGTAGGATATCTCCGGTGAATTTTGGGGTCTCTTATGTATGCTATCATATCATCGCAAATAATGTTATTTTGACTTTTCCTTTGCAGTTTATAGCCCCTTGATATCCTTCAGTTGTCTTATTCCTCTAGCTAGAATTTTAATTACTTTATTGAAAAGCTATAGAGACACTGGGCAACCTTGTCTTTTTCCTGATTTTCATAGATTTGCTTTGAATTTCTCTCCATTTAATTTGATGTTGGTTGTTGGCTTGTTGTAAATTGTTTGCATTATGTTTATATATGTTCTTTGTGTCCCTAAATTTTCAAGACCTTTATGATGAAGGGGTGTTGGATTTTCTCAAAGGCTTTTAAGCATCTAATGTGAAGATCCTGTGTTTTTTCTTTCAGTTTGTTTATATGGTGGCTTACATTGACAGATATCTGTATGTTGAAATATACCTGCCTCTCTGGGATGAAGCTGACTTGTTCTTGGTGAAGGGTTTTCTAAATTTGCTTTTGGATTTGGTTTGCAAGTATTTTGTTGAGTATTTTTGCATCTATGTGAATGGATAAAGAAAATGTGGTACATTTGCACACAATGGAATGTCGTTCAGATGTCAAATAATTACAGTATGAAATTTGCAGGTAAATGGATGGAATTAGGAACGATCACCCTGAATGAGGTAACCCAGACTCAGAAAGATAAATGCAGTATGAATTCGCTTATAACTTGACAGTAACTATTAAGTAAAGGATAAGTATGCTTCAATCCACAGCCCCAGAGAGGCTAAGTTATAAGGAAGGCTCAAGGGGGTATGCATGGATCTCCCTGGCAAGGGAAAATAAAATAAATTTTGTGGGTAGACTGGATGCAGTCATAATTAGAACAGGAGGAATCAAGTGAGGGTGAGAAGGATGCAGGAAGAGAGTATAGAGAGAAATGACTGGAATTGGGGAACATTTGGGGGAGCAACATTGATACCTAGTTTAGTGAAAAATCCCTAGAATCTATGAGTGAACCTGGTGGTGTAGAACTTGTGGGAATGGCCAACCAATGACTGTTTCAACTTGAAGTCTACTTCACTATAGCAAATTACTGCCTGGAAGACTAGAAACCAGTGGCAGGACAATCAGAGACCCAGAATAGAACTAACCGAGACTGGCAAAAGTCAATGAAATTATACCCAATGATATTTTCCTGTACTCATAGATCTGAGACTAGCCTAGTTGTAATCAGAGATGCTTCATCTAGAACTGATGGGAGAAGATGCAGAGATCCACAGCCAAACATTAGGTGAAACTCAGGGTATTCTATAGAAGAGGTAGGATTGTAAGAGCCAGAGGGACCCACAGAATCAACTAAGCAGGGTTCACAGGGGCTCACAAAAACTGAACCACAAAACATGAACCATGTACCAGTCTGAACTAAGTCCTCTGCACGTACTTTATGGTTGTATAGCTTGATGTTCTTGTGGGACTCTAAACAATAAAAGTTGGGGTTGCACATTTCGGTATCTTTTGCCTGTGCTTCGGACTATTTTCTTCCTACTAAGTTGCCTCATGCAGCTTTGATCTGAGGGTCTGTGGCCAGTCTCATTGTGTTTTCATAAGCTATGTTGGTGAATATCCCTGTTCTTTTGAATTTTTTTTTTTGAAGGAAAAAGGAGGAGGAGTTGATCTGAGGGACAGTAGAGGTTGCAGGATGGACTGGAGGAGTGAAGGGAGAATTAGGATGTAATACATGAGAGATGGATTAACGTTTAAAATAACAAAAGCAGAAACCCAGTGTCACTGTGTGACAAAAATAAAATAACAAAAACAAAAGCAAAAAACAAAAAAATGAAAAAAAAAAGATTTTTTTTTCTCTGAACGGCTATCAATTGCAAATAGCTTCTTGGTAATGAATGGAAGCTTTGCATACTTCCTCTTTTCAATACTGGGATTTTGTCTGAATTGAATTTATGTGGGCTTCATGCTTGCTGTGATACTCTCTGTGAATTCTTGTGTGTATCAGCCTTGTTATGTCTGGAAAGCATGTTCCTTGGAATCTTTTACCTACTCTGGCCAATGCAATTTTTCCACCTATTCTTTCATATCAATCCCCGAACCTTGAGAACAGTGCTTTGGTAAATATCTCCCATTTCAGGCTGAATGTTCCAAAGTCTCTCACAGCCTGCATATTATCATATTGTGGTTTTCTGTGTTAGTTACCATTTGACGGAAGGTTCTTTTATGATGGTGAAGTGATGCACTGATCTATGGATATAGCAATATGTCACTAAAAGCCATTATATCCCATGTTCATTTTGCCTATGGCCTATCTAGTCTTGGGTTGTTGCCCACTTTAGCAGTGTCATATATGGAGCAGACCTTAAATCAAATTGGAAAAGGGAGGAGGTTATTCCCATAACATTTATGCCACTGTTCTACAAGTATCACTTGCAGGCACATTATTGATGAAGGTTGCTGGGTTTCTAGCTGGCTGATATTCCTGACTGTTACTTTTTTCTTCCAGTATAATATATAGTAAACTTCTAGCACTGTGACCATTATATATTAGGTGTGAAATTTTTAGTTGTGCACCAGCTCAATTTCTTCATGTCTGATAATGTAAGCAAGTGGTCTCTTCAGCAATACTGTCTTAATATAATGTTGTAGAGGATAAGCAATAGCATTGGGAATAGTCTGCGGTGTTTTATTCTATGCATTTTACCAACAATTAAAGATGTAATACATTCTTTGGATGCTTCCCTTGATAGTATATAATAACATTGTCTCTTCTATTATAAGGTAACTCCGTTTAAATGCATTTCATATATTTAAGGAAGCATCTAGGATAGTAAATTTCAGTATGCTTTTCAAAAGGCCTTTAGTGTTAATTATCCTTCCCACATTCTCTCTTTTACCCTGCCTTCCCATCCCAAACCCCATGTATTCTTGTTTTCCACATTTGCATTTATATCAATATATTTTCCCCCATTCCTTAGAATTCTCTCTTTCATCCTTTTCCCTTATGAGATATCCAGTATCTGTAGATATTCTAAATGTTATATACATATTGAAGCCTTAAAAATGAATATCCACATATAAGAGATAACACAAAAGATTTGTCTTTCTGGATTTCTGTTACATTACTCACAATGATTATTTCCTGCTCTGTTCATTTATACACAATTTTCACAATTTCATTTTTAATAACTGAATGATATTCCATGGTATAAATGTACCCCATTTTTATGAGCCACTTATCAGAGGATGGCAGGTAGGTTATTTTCAGCTTCTGGATATTATGAAGAGAACAGTAATGAACATGGATGGGTAAGTATCTTTGGAATCCTTTGATTATATGCCCAAGAATGACATAGCTGGATCTTGTGGTAGATCTATTTTCATCATTTTGTGGAATATCCAGACTGATTTCCATAGTGATTTTACCAGTTTACACTCCCACCAGCAATGAATATAGATTCCCTTTTCTCACATCCTTGCCAGCATCTGCTGTCATTTGTTTCATTAACCTTGGTCATTTTGAGTAGAGTAAAATGGAATTTCAAAGCAGCTTTAATTTGCATTTCACTGATTGAAAAGGATGTTGAACACTTTTAAAGTGTTTCTTATCCATTTGCATTTCATCTTTTGAGAACTCACTGTTTAGTTCTACATCACATTTTTAATTGAGCTAGTATTTTTTCCAAAGTTTAGTTGTTTTAGTTTCTGTATTCTAAGTACCAACACTCTATCTCATATATAATTGGTAAAGTATCCTTTATATTGGATGACATTTTGCTTGAATGATGGTGTCCTTTGCTGTACAGAAACTTTTGGCTTCATGGTGTCACATTTATCAACTGTTTATCTTAATGTCTTAATGAATTCTGTTCAGAAAGTCCTTTCCTGTGCCAATGAGTTTCAGCCTATTGAACACTTTCTCTTCTATCAGATAAAGGTTATATAGTCTTATATTGAGGTCCTTGATCCATATGGAGCTGAGTTTTCTGATGGATGATAAATATGGATACATTTTCATTGTTCATGTAGCTATCCAGTTTGGCCAGCACCATTTGTTGTTGATCCTGTCTCTTCTCCAGTGTATTTGGTTAGCTTCTTTGTAAAATATTAGATGTTTGTAGGAGTGTGAGATGATGCCTAATTCTTCAGTTCTATTCTTTTGATAAACATATCAGTTTTTAGTCAATACTATGGTGTTTTATTACCACAGTACTGAAATACAACTTGAAATTAGGGATGGTGATACCTCCTGCTGTTTGTTGATTATTCAGTGTTATTTTAGCTACCCTGGTGTGTGTATTCCATATGAAGTTGAATATTGTATTTTTAATCATATTAAAATTTTAATGGGGATTTCACTGCATCTGTACATTGTTTATAGTAGTATGGACATTTTCCAATATTAATCCTACCAATCAGTGAGTATGAGGGATTCTTCCATTTTCTTCAATTCATGTTTTCCATGTCATAGAGGTTTAATACAAGCCTTTCATTTGCTTGGTTAGAGTTATCCCATGATATATCATTTTATTTGTTTTAAGGGCTATTGTGAAAGGTACTACTTTTGTAATTTCATTCTCAGTTTGTTGTTCTTTGTATATAGGAAGGCTACTGATCTTCGTGTGTTAATTTTGCAATATTCTACTTTGCTGAAAATGTATATCAGTTGTAGTTGTTTCTTATTTTTAGGAATATATATATATATATAAAATCATGTTATCAGAAAATAAGGATATTGTGATTTTTTTCCTTTTCCATTTTTAGAACCTGGATATCCTTCATTTGTCTTAGTCCTCAAGCTAGAATTTGAAGTACTATATTAAAAAGATGTGGGGAGAGTAGACATCTTTGTATTATTGTTCCTGATTTTAGTGAAAATAGTTTGAGTTTCTCTGTTTAGGTTTATTTTGGCTGTGGGCTTGCTGTAAATGGTCATCGTTATTTGAGTTTTGCCCCTTATATCTCTAGTTTCTCCAGGACCTTTATTATGAAGAGATGTTAGATTATTTTCAAAGGCTTTTTCTGAAACTTATGAGATGATCATGTAGTTTTCATCTTTTCTTTCATTTATATGGTGGGTTATTGTTGTTGATTTACATACATTGAATAATATCTGCATCTCTGGGATTAAGCAAACTTTTTCATGTTGGATAATACAGAGAATTTGCACCTATCTTCACAAGAGACATTGATATATAGTTTTCGTTATTTCTTTTGCTAAGTCTCTCCCTCTCCCCCCTCCCCCCTCTCTGTGTTTTAAATCAGGATAATAGTGGCTTTGAAAAAGAACTTGGAAATGTCCCTCAGTTTCTATTTAGCAGAATAATTTGAGAAATACTGATTTTAATTCTTCATTAAAGGTCTGACTTTCAAAGACACTGAATTCATCTGGTCCTAGGCTTTTGTATTTGGAAGATTTTTAATTACTGCTTTATTTCACTACGGGTTATGAATCTGTTTAAGTTATTTCAACTTGATTTAGCTTTAGTAGGTTGTATACAAAAAGAAAATTCATACACAATTTTTAAGTTTTCCAATTTGGTGGAAAAAAGATTTTTAAATTGTATACTTCTGATTCTGAATGCCTGTGGTGTCTATTATAGTATTTCTTTTTTCATCTCTGATTTTATTAACTTGAAGGCTTTCCCCAATTCTTTTGATTAATTTAGCTAGTTTCACCAATCTTGTTATTTTTTTCCAAAGAATCAACTCTTTTTTCACCGATTCTTTGTAATATTCTATCGTTGTTGTTGTTTACGTTCCAATGATTTCAACCCCAAGTCTGGTTATTTTTTTTTTTGTTATTCTAAATATTTTGTGCATACCATTATGTTATCAGTATGCGATCTCTCTAGTTTTTCATGTACGCATTTAGTTTTATGAAGTTGCCTCTGAAAGCTACTTTCATTCTGTTCCACAGGTTGGTTTGCTATGTTTTTATTTTCACTCATCAATTTTAAAAGAAAACTTGATTTCTGCCTTGATTTGACTCTTTTTTTATTTACTATTGAGTTGTTCACTTTGCTTGAGTTTGGATACTTTTAGTCATTTCTATTGTTATTGATATTCTGTTTTAATCTATGAAAGTCAGAGAGGATGCAAGATGTTATTTTAAATTTTGTGGTTTCTATTGAAGTTTGCTTTGTGTTCTAAAACATGGTTACTTTTGCAGAAAGTTTCATGGTATTCTGAAAAGTATTTTTAAAAAGTGTTTGGTCGATATTTATAATAGCCAGAAGCTGGAAACAACCCAGATGTCCCTCATCAGAGGGATGGATACAGATAATGTGGTACATTTACACAATGGAGTACTACTCAGCTATTAAAAACAATGACTAAATGAAATTTGCAGGCAAATGGATGGAACTTGAAAATATCATCCTGAGCGAGGGAACTCAGTCACAAAAGAACGAACCTGGTGTGTACTCACTGATAAGTGGATATTAGCAGAAACGTTCGGAATACCCAAGTTTCACTTTACGGTAACCACTGGACTGAGAGTGAGGTCCCAGATGGAGGAGTTGGAGAAGGGACTGAAGGAGCTGAGGGAGTCTGCAGCCCCATGGAGGGAGCAACAGTGTCAACTGGTCTGACACCCCTGGTCCTCCTGGAGTCTGGACCACCAACCAAAGAATACACATTGAGGGACCCATGGTTCGGACCACATATGTGGCAGAGGAGGGCCTTGTTGGCCCTCAGGGGGAGGAGAAGCCCCAGTAAAGGGGAATGTCAAGGTGGGAATATGGGAGTGGGTGGGCGGGTGGGTGGGAGGTGGAATTCCCTCATAGAGGAGGGGGAGGGGAAGGGATAGGTGGCTTCCAAAGAGGAGACCTAGAAAGGGGGAAACATTGGAAATGTAAATAAAGTATCAAAAAAACTGCTATAAAAAAAAGTGTTTGGTCGGAATATTCTATAGATGTCTTCTAATTCCACTTCATTCATGATCTTATTAACTTCACACCTTTCCGTGTTTAGTTTTTGTTTCCATGGCATATATATTGGCAAAAGTGGCGTATTGAAGTCACCCAAAATCACTGTGTTAGAGTCAACATATGATTTTAGCTGTAGCAGTGTTTCTTTTTTAACAGTTGAAAATGCTTGTTACTAATTTGATTAGTGTAGATTGTACACATATTGAAATATCAAACTATTCTCAGTGAATAAGTAGTAATTATTTGTTACTCATTGCGCTTAAAATTAAAAATTAAAACATTTTCTAAAAAGAGAATGACATGCCAGTGGTAAAAGAATTTGTCTGACAACATAGGAACCTGCCCTCTATGGAGAGACAGAACTGATTCCCTAATGTCGTCCTCTGACCTTTCCACATTCATCATAGACATGCACCCACATTCATGCACACACATTCCATGCATACATGAAAATCATACAATTTATAAATTTTTCAAAATGAAAAAAACATTAAGCATACCAGTCATCGTTAGGATGATATTTTATGGAAGATAAAACCAGGTGCCATGAAGGAATAAAGTTACATAAAGGTTTCATTCAAGGATGACCCCAAGGCACCAAAAGCCTGTAATTCATGTTCCTTAGGAGGCTGAGGCAGGAGGATCACAAGACCAAATCCATCTTTTGAAACTTAGACTGTCTCAAAATAAATTGTTTTCTGGTGTCATGTCTGCACCCCTCATCCACACATACAATAATAATAAAAAAAACAAAGTTTAAAGAACAACAACTTGGAGCTGGAGAGATACCTCAATGGCTAAAGGCAAGTACCTGTCCTGTAGAGAACCCTTCACATGCATTTGTGAAGCCAAGGTTTACTTCCTTGTGTGTTAACAGAGAGCAAAGACAGAATCAGATGGCTCCCCAAGGAGAGACATATAGCTTAGAAACAAGGTCTCCTGTCTCAGCTCTCCATGCAGAGCTAGAGAAGGGATGGGATGATGTCACAAGCCATCTATTTTCCATCCTCTTTAACGGGGGCATGAAAAGGCAGGAGTTGACCCGGCTGGTCTTCTTGCTGGAAAACTCTTAAGAAGCAGGCCTCCTTGGGTATTTTAAATGGCATAATGGTAGATACTTAATAATTTTTGCCAATTTTATTAAAAGATAAAGCAAGAGAGAAGTACTATTCCTGGTCCTACAGGATCTAGGCTTATTAACTGTCAGCATGCTATATAGCCCAGGTTGGCCTCCAAATCATGATGATCTTCATGCTTCCTCCACCCATGTGCTTGAATTAAAAACATATGTGACTACAACCAGCTTCTAGGTCTCCATTCTTTTAACTGAGATTCATCATAGCAAATAGATCTCACATATGCATGTATGCATGTATGCACATGCATGTGGGACCTAAGTACAACTCAAGGAAGTAATTACCTTGGGGAGCAGAGAGAAGAAGAGAAATTGCAAGCAGAACAGAAGACACTAAGTGAGTGTGTGCATGAGCTGTGCATGGAGATCAGAAAATAAATTTTGGGAGTTAGTTCTCATTTTCCTTGCTAAGGCAGGGTCTCTTGTTTCTACCAGAGTATACTCTAGGCTAGCTGGTTCATTAGCTTCTCTTGTCTCTACCTCCCAACTCACCTCAGTAAAAGTGCTTGGATTACAGATGTACACTATCACATCTGGCTTTTTTCTTGGATTGTAGGTATTTTGATGAACATGGATTATCAAGTTTGTGCAAGTAAGTGACTTTTACCTGCTGAGCCATTTCCCTAACCCATATTCCCTTGTTTCCTTGTAAAAAGTTAAAACATTCAAGTCAAAAGCACAGTAAAGCAAAATATCAAAGTGTAGCAAGCAAAAAGGAAAAAATACCCACATTTCAAACACTTATAAATTAATAATAGCTGTTAACATACTTTATACAATTTTTTTTCAAAAACAAAATCACCTTGTGCATGCTACATTATAATCTCTTTGAAATGCATTGATATATTCACTTTACAACCCATATCTGCCCTTCCTTTCCTTCCAGTACCCCATCATGCATGTTCTTCCCCCATTCCAGCACCTCTGGGTGTCACCTCCCCCTTCTAACACAACATGCCTCTTCCCTGAACATGAAGTCACTGAAGGATTAGTCATATCCTCTCCCATTAAGGTCAGAAAAGGCGGTCCATTTAGGGGCACAGAATCCATAGGCAGGCAGGCAGGCAACAGGCTCAGGGACAGCCCCTGTTCTAATTACTGGGGGCCCTGTATGACAACCAATCTGTTCATCTGTTACATTTGTGCGGAAGGCCTAGGTCCAATTTCTGCTCACTCTTTGGTGATTCAGTCTCTGGCTGCCTCCAAAAGTCCAGGTTTGTTAAGTCTATTGGTCTTTCTGTGGAGCCCCAGTCCCCTTCAGGTCCCGCAATCCTTCGCCCAATTCTTCCATAAGACTCCTAGAGCTCCATCTAATGTTTGGCTGTGAGTCTCTGCATCTCTTTTCACTGACTACTGAGTGGAGCCTCTCAAAGGACAGTTATGCTAGGTTCCTATCTGCAAGCATAACAGAGTATCATTAATAGTGACAGGGATTGGTTCAGGCCTGTGGGATGGGTGTCAATTTGGGGCAGTCATTGGTTGGCCATTCTCATAATCTCTGCTATCTTTGTCCCTGCATATCTTATAGTAGTATTTCTTTTATGAAGTTAGGTAGCTTTGTGTTTGGTAAGTAAATGTTTAGTGGATTTTTACTTCAATGAGTGTGTCATATCCTTTCTTGTTTTTATAATTATTTTTATTTTAAAATCGAATTTGTCAGATATTAAAATAGCTGTATTTGATTGTTCCTTGCATCTGTTTGTTTAGAATATCTTTTTACCATTGTGTTACCTTTAGATGTTGTCTGTGCTCTGTGGTGAATTGGATTTTTTGGTGGCAGCAGGAAGATGCATCCTGTTTTGTAATCCAATTGTTTATATATCTTTTTATTTGAAAACTGATACTATTAATATTAAAACTTGTTATTCACTGGTGTTTATTGAGTCTTCTTATTTTGTTGTTGTGGTTGAATTTTTCTTCTTTTGAATAGCTATTCGGAGATTATTTAATGTTTTCTATTTGCTCTAATTAGCCTCCTCTTTAGACAGATATTGTTCTTCTATAGAGCTAGATTGGTATATAGAAATTTCTTAAAACTATTTTCATTATAAAAGCCTTTTCTTTCTCCTTTCATTGTGATTAGTTTTGATGAGTATACTCTAGGTTGGCATTGGTGGTCTTTCAGAACTTGTAGAATGTCCATGCTGGCCTATCTGTTGTTTCACATTTCCATTAAAAATTAGGGTGTTATTCCAATGGGACTGCCTTTATATATAATTTGGCTTTTATCCCTTAAAGCTTTTAATTATCCTTACTTTGTTCTGTATATTTGAATGTTTTGATTATTATGTGTTGCAGGGAGTTTATTTTCTGGCCCCATCTATTAGGTGTTCTGTACGCCTCTTGCACCTTAACAGGTATTTCTTTCTTTAGATTTGTGATGTTTTTCTTCTATGATTTTTTGAAAAATATTTTCTGTGCATTTCATCTGGATTTCTTTTTCTTCATCAATACCTATTATTTGTAGCTTGGGTATTTTTACACTGTCCTGGATTTTCTAATTATTTTGTGCCCTATTTCTCTATATTTAACATTTTCTTTGACTGAGCTATCCATCTTGAAAATCTGAAATTCTCTTTACTACTTATTTCTTTTGGTGAGGTTTTTTTTTTTCTGAGATTTTGTTAGAACTGATGAGTTTTTACTTCAAGTTTTATCTCTATTTGCATTTCTTTAGTGATCCTACTTCTTAAGCTCTATTCAATAGCTTTGTTAAATTCTATTTTCACTTGACTTCACTATGACATTTCACGCTCTTGATTGACGTATATATTCATATCCATTTCAAGATCCTAGGACATAACCATAATTCCTCTTTTGAAGTTCTTGTTTTCACTTTGAGTAAATTGTTTTTCATAAGGCATGTTACTAAAAGGGTTGCTGGATTCCGGAGGAGGCACATTTTCATATTTTGTTTATATTTGTTTCTTCAGGATGGGATCTAGGCATCTGGAGTTATAACACTTGTAAAATTCTGGTCTCACATTTCCCAGGTAGCTGTTCAGTTCATTATTGTTATCCTAATCTGACAGGTTGTGGATCAGGAGACTGATGTGTGTACTTTAGTCCTGAGGCCTGTCTGGGTTTTAAAGTATAGACTCTTTGGCTGTTGTGTCAATGTTTTCTAAGGTATATTCTGTACCTGAGATTCTTTCTTCGATCTCTTGTATTCTGTTGGAGATTCTTGCGTCTATGACTTCTGATCTCTTTCCTAGGTTTTCTATCTCCAGGGTTGTCTCCCTTTGTGATTTCTTTATTGTTTCTATTTCCAATTTTAGATCTTGGACGGTTTTGTTCAATTCCTTCTCCTGTTTGTTTGTGTTTCTTGTAATTCTTTAAGGGATTTTTGTGTTTCCTTTTTAAGGGCCTCTACCAGTTTATTTGTGTTCTCCTGTATTTCTGTAAGGGAGTTATTTATGTCCTTCTTAAAGTCCTCTATCATCATCATGAGATGTGATTTTAAATCTGAGTCTTGCTTTTCTTGTGTGTTGGGGTATCTAGGACTTGCTGTGGTGGGAGAACTGAGTTCTGATGATGCCAAATAGCCTTTGTTTCTGTGGTTTAGGTTCTTGCACTTGCCTCTAGCCATCTGGTTATCTCTGGTGTTAGTTGGTCTTGCTGTCTCTTGACTGAAGCCTGTCCCTCCTATGAGCCTGTGAGCCTCTGATCTTAGGTGTGTCAGTACTCCTGGGAGACCAGTTTTCTCCAGGCAGGATTTGGGTAAGGAGAGCTGTGTCACAGGGCTAGCTCCGGGGTGCAGATGGAGACCAGAAGGATCCTGTCCCTGGTTGCTCCACGGTTCCTGTGCCCTGTGGTCTCCTGGCGGGTTCCTCTTTGGTTAGTTATTGGAGCAAAAATGTTGGTCTCACTTGTGAACTTAGGAGTGATTGTACTCCTGGGAGACCAGTCACATATGTAGCAGAGGATTGCCTTATCTGGCATCAATGGGAGGAGAAGTCCTTGGTCCTGGGAAGGCTTGATTGATGCCCCAGTGTAGGGGAATGCCAGGGCAGGGATGTGGGAGGGGGTGGGTTCGTGCAGGAGCACCCTCATAGAAGCAGGAGAAGGGGGATGGAATAGGGGGGTTCCAGAGGGGAAACCGGGAAGGGGAAAACATTTGAAATGTAATACATAAAATATCCACAATAAAATAAAGTATAGACTCCGGGAAGTCTCATATTTGAGATCAGATTCCAAAGAGTTGCAGGTCAGTACAGTAGGTAGGATTGGTGATAGACAAGAAGGCCTGGTAAGTCCTCAATAGGAAATAGTATCCAGATTTACAAAGGGAAGAAGAGATAGAGGGAGGGGTATGCTGTGTCTAGCTATGAATGGCACAGTGTGAACAGAATGCAGATGAAATGGGAGGAGGGCCTGAGATGGGCAGCCACATCAGAGTAGAGGTACCTTATAGACAACAGAATGGAGGAGGCAAAGGAAGGCCCGAATATTCTACCTGAGTACTAGCTAAGTGTTGAGGCTATCAAGTCCCTCGTAAAAAGCAGTTCTTATGGTCAGTGGATAGCCACAAAGTAATAGAAGTGGGCTAGGAGGATGGGTTGAAGTGGGACAGCAATGTTGAAGTATGAGGGCCCTGGGTCGTCATCACAAGGCTAAATCTCAAGGATATCAGTAGCTTGCCTTTTGATTTCTTATTTCAAGATTTTCTGTCTCCACTACATCTTTTAAAATCAGTTTTATATTCTTTATACATTCCATGTTTACAAATTTTTGTCTTTAATCAAATGTGGAAAATTTTAGGAAATTATTACTCCAGACTCTTTTAACTTATTCATTCATCTTCTATAATTCCAATTATATTACTTCAGGCTAAACTACATGTTTTTGTGTGTGTATTTTTCACGTTTTACATACTTCTATAACTGTAATTGGTATTGATTTTCAAATTCCACCTGTTCTTTTTTCTGACATCTCTCTGGTAAATCAAAAAATATTTTCATGTAAAATTCCAGTATTCATTTGGATCTAAAATTTCCATTTTTTTCTTTCCTTTTTTATTGGATATTTTCTTTATTTACATTTCAAATGTTTTTCCCTTTCCAGATCTCCCCTTCGGAAACTCCCTATCCCATCCCCCCTCCTCCTGCCTCTATGAGGGTGCTCCCCCACCCAACCACGTACTCCCATCTTCCTGCCCTAGCAGTCCCTCCCTTACATTGGGGCATCTAACACCCTCAGGCCCAAGGGCCTCTCCTCCCACTGATGGCCAACAAGACCCTCCTCTGTCACATATGTGGTCCAAACCATGGGTCTCTCCTTGTGTATTCTTTGGTTGGTGGTCCAGTCCCCGAGAGCTCCAGAGGGTCTGGCCTGTTGACACTGTTGCTCCCTCCATGGGGCTGCAAACCCCCTCATCGCTTTCAGTCTTTTCTCCAACTCCTCCATTGGTACCCCTGCACTCTTTAATTTGTATTGTTTTTATATTTCCTGTCCAGTAATTTGAATATGTTTTGCTTTGTTTCATTGAAGTACAGTTATGGCAACAACCTCCCTGTTCAATTCTTCAAAAATATTAACTTATTTTGGGCACAAATGTGCTTTTCCTTGTTTGTGTCTTCAGGGAAGCAAAACTATTAAGACATATTTTTGCTATTATTTAACCAGATTCTAAAATGCTAAAATTTTACTTTAAAAAAGTCATAGCTCTGTTAAGGATAACATTTACAGTATAGATTTTCTATTGTCTTTGTAGTCCTAATTGACTTTTTTTTCTGTTGTGGGTGGTGTGTGTCTGTCTGCATGTGTAAGAAAGAGTATGTGTGCACATGTATACACAGATGCCTATGTTTAATATTGGGAATCTTCTTCAATTGCTCTTCCATTTTATTTGTTTAAGGCAAGATCTCTCAATGAAAGCTAGAGCTCCCCATTCAGTAGTTATAGAAAGATAGTGCATTACTAGAGTAACCCCCAAGTGAATTTTAAATGTTACTTCAGAAACAGAAAAAAGAAAGACCAGTGCAGCAGAGATTTAGTTTTAACACTTTGACATCAAAGTTGGAATTAATTTTTCTTTTGTAGGTAATAGCAATAAGAAAGGTGATGGATGGGAATCAAAGTCCATAGGCTTTTATCTCATTACAGTTTATGAAATATGGTTGTTTTCTGAGAGTAGAATGTAATGTGAAGAAATGTATATGATTTCAATCTAGAGGAAATGGATGTAGTGTATAGACTGTTATGTACAGAGTATAATATTAATTTTTCTTTCACTTTCTGTGTTTTCATAGTTAAGTAATATTTACTCAAAGGGTTTTGTGAAATTCTTATATGTTTAATATGCCTTATTCAACTAATCAACTAGTTTTTTAATATCTGCAATATAATCCTCTAAGTTTTTGTAGCCTGATAAAAACAATTAGTGAGTTTTTCCCATGACGGTTAAAACATTGAACTTGAACTCCAATTTTATAACTACCACTTAAAATAAGGTATTTTGCTGGGCCTGGTGGTATATACCTTTAAGTTCAGCATGCTTGAAGCAGAGGCAAGAGAATCTCTGTGAATTTGCTGCCAGCATATTCTACAGAGTTATTTCTCGGTCACCCAAGGCTACATAGTTGGGTAGGTAGGGAAATGGCTCATTAGTTAAAAGCACTTGCTGCTTTTTCAGAGTATTGGAGTTCAATATCTAGCATAGAAGTTGGAAGGATTAGTATCAGTTGTAACTTTAGCAGAAGTAATTTCCATTTTTGGCACCTACAAGTATTGGTACATAAACACGCACACACAAATCAAAAAATAAAAATAAAACAGAAATTTGGAAAGAATAAAATATTTCCATGTAAGCCACAACAAATTATTTGAGAGGGGAAAGCACTGTTATTATCAGAAAGGACTCAAATTTGACTGGGCCTGGTGGTACACACCTTTACATTCAACATGCTAGAGCCAGAGGACTCTACTCATTGACAGAAAGGATTTGTCAGCTCTATCAATATCATATTCTGCATATGCTGAAATATCTGGAAATTCACCTTTTAGGAAGGTTATCCCCATTTCTAATTTATGGGCAATTCTTGGTGTAGTCATGCATGGACTCACATCGAAGATTGCTTTAGAATTTTCGCTCTATCTGTAGATTATACACAAAAGTGAAGATTTATAAGAACCTCTATATTTACTTAAGAAAACTGTCTACATTTTTGCAGATGAGCTGAAAGGAGATATATAGTCCCTAAACGTGTCTTGTTTATTTAGTTTCGTACAGTGACCACTATTCTGATGTTTAATATGATTTAGGTGGTCATGTGCTGTCCAACTTTATCATAATGTCATTTTTGTCTACTCACATATTTTACTATTTTTCATTCTTAGTTTTGACTTCCTTATTCTTAACTGAGTTTAATTAAATTTTATCTCCTTTGTTGTTATTAATTATAGTTTTTGGTTACTTGAATGCTTACTTTATGATTGTATTACATATTTACATATAGATAAGTGACAATATACCATTTCATGTAAATTATAGTAAAACTGAAATACTGACAATTCATTTTCCCCTTACTAGTTTTCTTGCAAAAGTGATCACAATTTTATATTAAATAGCTGCTAATTCTTATAATCCCAGCATTAATGATGCTGAACTAGGATGATTTCACTGAGCTTGATACTAACCTGGACTACATCATTAGTCTCAAGGCAGCTTAGCTTGGACTAGAGTAAGTCATTGAATATACATGGACACAGTGATTATTTTGTATTTATTTATTTACTTGCATACTTCTATACAACAAGATTTGATCCCAGAAACATTTCTCTTTATCCAGAGTTACTTTGTTTACTATCTTGAACTTCTAAGAAAAACCAAAAAAATCTCTTGTTACTCATAATTTTACTCATTTATTTGTTACATTAATTCCTTACATGTAAGGTGTCTTGTTTGGTGGTTGTTTAATGGTCTTTCTTTTTACTTCCTTCCTTCCTTCTTCCTATCTTTCTTTCTTTCTTTCTTTCTTTCTTTCTTTCTTTCTTTCTTTCTTTCTTTCTTTCTTTCTTTCTTTCTTTCTTTCTTCTTTCTTGTTGTTTGTTCTTTGAGACAGTGTTTCTCTGTTTACCTCTGGCTGTCCTGAAACTTTCTCTGTAGACCAGGCTGGCCTCAAACTTACCAGATCTGACTGTGTCTGACCCTCCCCTCGAGGAATGGGATTAAATGTATGTACCACTACCACCAGGATAACTGTTTATCTTATGCCATCAATGATTAATCAGTGGGTAAAGGTACTGGCACCCAAACCTGACCATCAGAGGTTTAGACCTACATGAGATAAAGAGAGGTTGTTCTCTAAGATGCACACCCTATACCCATCCAGACAATAAATCGGTGAATGTAAATAAAATGTTTTTCTTGATCATTATTTTAAGGATATGGAGTGAATAAAGATGTACCTTCATTTAGGTGACTGGTTTTTTTGTTTTGTTTTTGTTTTTGTTTTTTTTTGAAAAGAGTGTCGGGGCCAAAGGTTATGGAGGATACCAGGAAAACAAGGTCCTCTGAATCAAATTAAACAAGGCACATATGAACTCATAGAGAATGTATCAGCAAGCACAGGGAATACATAGTTCTGCACTATGTCCTTTAGTTATTTTATAGCTCTTACCTTGGTGTTTTTATGGAACTCCAGTGTGGACAAGAAACTTTCTGATTCTCATGAATGCTCTTGGGACTTTTCTTTCTGTTTGGTTGAATTGTCCAGCCTTGAAATGATGGGTTTCATTTATTTAATCATGTTTGGCTGTTATCTCTTAGAAGTCTGTTGTTTTCCATGAGATAATGAAAGGGAGTAGATCTGGCTAGATGTGGAGGTGGGGAGGAACTGATAGCACTATAGTGAGGGAAAATTATAATCAGGATATATTTCTTTTCAATAAAAGAAAACAAAACAGGAGAAAAATAAAAGAAACAGTCCATGTTGGCACCTAGATCTAAGCCTTCTCAAGTTCCAGATAATGAGGAAAAAAATTGACACAACTGAGAAATAGGTTGGGACACTCAGTATTGTAATTTTGTTATAATAATCTGCTAGTATTTAAATGCATCCTTCAAAAATGATATTGACATTTAAGTGTCATTTTAATACTGTTGAGAAACAGGAAAATTAAGAAATTCTTAGGTAATAAGAATCATACCCTCATAGATTTATCTTTTTATCTAGAGATTCAGTAATTTAATTTTAATGGGATTTTGTGGGTTATAATCCTGGAAATTTCTTCTTTTTCATCACTATCTCTGTCTTTCTTGTTCCTTTACCTTGTTATGACTTTGCCATGATATGATCCTTAATGGAGGAACTTCATTATATTAAGTTTTATAAATGTTGTTTTTCAGTCTCCAAAATACAAAAAATGCATTTATTCTCTCTCATTTCACAGTATTCTGTTACAGTAGAAAACGGACTAAGGCACAGTCCAAAGTGATAAAGATACGTACGAATATTCGTCAGCTCTTTTCTACATCAGAGATAAATTATTTCTGTTTTTATTCCTGTTGTGGAGGTATCAATCATGACTGGAGCAGCCTTTTGTCAATGGCTGATTTTACTTCATAAGGGATGCAAAATCCTACTGAGTACTCTGTTTGATGCCTGTGATTTCTGAGGTTTTGTACTCTGCCTGGTGGGAGTCTGAGTTATTTCTAGCGCTATATAAATCTTGAGAATTATTTTCTCTAAGACTTTTCAGTTGCTCTTTCCCATGCCTTCACTATTTTTTTTTTTACTGATCAGGATTCAAGTGAATATTCCAAAAGGACTTTTGATAGTCTCCAGAGATTTTCTCTGTGCAGACTCCCTCTTTTCTATCCTGGCATTGATATTAATATTTGTGTACAGAATCATAGTTTCTATACTCATATTGACAAGATGCTTAGACTCCTTTTGGAGATCCTGATCATGTATACCAATGATGAATCTCATCAAGAGCTAATTTGGAGTAATCACAGTGATCATTTTGGTAGCTTCACCATTCTTAGACATGACTCCCCTTGTTTCCTTGTATCTGATACTCTTGAAATTGTCATTATCATATACACACACAAGCACTGACTCACAAAAATATGTATAGGAATGTATATTCTCAACTTTTTCAAATAAAACAGAGAACTCATTTTTTCATTATTTCATCTTGACAAAAAGTACTTCATCAATTTGTGAAAACTGATGTTTATGTTTTCTTTTCTGAAACAAAATACCAATGTCCTATCATTACATTAACATTCTTCAAATTATTTATTATTGTATTACATATATATATATATATATATATATATATACATATATATGTTATCCTCTTACATACATGCTAGATTTTCTTGTCTCTCTCCTGGACAAGTGTGAGATAGAAATAAGAGCTTAGATTTTATACATTGCCAGCATCATTAAATTGAACCAAGAAGAAAAACATGCAAAAACAAAAAACAAAATAAGAAAATCAAACGCATCAATTAATACATATATTTATCATAAGAAATAAAAATAAGAAATAACAAAATAATAACAAAATAATGATTGAAACAAAATAATGATTGATTTTTTGACAATTCATAGAAGAAAGAAGATGTTCCCTTGCTGAAAATGGTAACTGAGCTGTGAAGGGCTTTTCCTCACTTAAAAATACTGACTCAGCACATGCTTCTTTGGAGTTGACACTAGCTAAGTAAAAATGAGAAAGAGCTGTTGGTGAGCCACACTAAACCAGAAATATCAGGTAGGGAGGAAGCAAGTGTCCTCAAGAATTTCTTATCATTTGTAGAATATCCTAGAAAGGTGGATATAGAATTATCTGAGCAGGATAGGTGTCTTAGTTAGGGTTTCTATTCCTACACAAACATCATGAATGAGAAGCAAGTTAGGGAGGAAAGGGTTTATTCAGCTTACACTTCCACATTGCTGTTTATCACTAAAGGAAATCAGGACTGGAACTCAAGCAGGGCAGGAAGCAGGAGGGATGTTACTTACTGCCTTGCTTCTCCTGGCTTGCTCAACCTGCTTTCTTATAGAACCCAAGTCTACCAGCCCACAGATGGTACCACCCACAAGGGCCCCTCCCCTTGATCACTAATTGAGAAAATGTCTTACATCTGGATCTCATGGAGGCATTTCCTCAACTGAAGCTCCTTTGTCTGTGAAAACTCCAGTTTGTGTCAAGTTGACACACAAAACCAGCCAGTACAATAGGCAAATTGTTACTATGATTTTTATGTGCTTTCTGTGAGAATTACCTTAGCCAACATTCAAATAAATGTGACTTTACACACGAGGTACCACTTAGTATATACATATGCAAAATGAAAAGCAATATCTACAATGGAGCACTAGGTGAGGCTGAACCTTTTTGCAGTTTAAGCATGTCTTTTAGAAACAGATGGAAATATAGAAGCAAGTTCAGTTAGACTTGTGTGTGAACAAACTTAATCATTTTGAAATTTCTGCACTGCTGAGACTCTTCCGTAGTTTACACACATAAACTGATTTATTCAGAAATAATGATAGTAATTTTCATTCTAAGTATAATACAAATGAAATTAAAATGATAAATCAATGTCCATTTACAAAACATAGCTGTTATGTATTTGAAAACATGTAATTTCATAGTGTTTCTCTTAGAACATTGTGTTTTTTCATTACTGTTAAAATTATTCAATAATTCTGGAATTTGTCCACTAAAACTATTTTTGGAATAATTTTATCTCCCTAAGAAAAACAAGTCCTTCACTATAATTTATGCTGACTATATATTACCTGACCTAATCATTCATTTTCCATACACTTTGAATGATTTTTGCTCTTTAAAATTCAAATCCAGTCTTAGTGGGTAAATGTTTAGAGCAATTAGTATTAAAAAATCAAATAAGCTTTTTAAAAATAAAACATTTTAAAGTAAACAACTTGAAATCTGTGAGTACTCTTTTTATCCTATTTTTCCCATGTAGGCCAACTTACAGAAATTAGAAGCAAACAAATTGTCTTAGCATTTCAAAGGACTATTACAATATGTATACAAAGCAAAATTTCAGTTTACATTGTGAATTTTGTCATTTAAAACTTGAATATAATTTTCAGTCCATTATTAAGTAAATTGGTATATATTTACCATAAAATAATTTAAAGAAATTATACTTTCAATTATGATTTCATTTTTTATCTGCGACAGAGTTTCCAGGCTTATATTACAAACTATTTTCTTTGCATGCTAAGTGGGAAAGTAATTTTTACATGTTACTTTTATTTATCATTGTTATTTTTTAATATTTTTTTATTTTTATTTTTTTGATATTTTATGTACATTTCAATTGTTTTCCTATTTCCAGGTCTCCCCTTTGGAAACCCCCTATCCGATCTCTGCTCCCCTTGCCTCTATGAAAAAACAGCCTCAACCCCCACCCACTATCCTCTTCCCTTCCTGGCATTCCCCCATACTGGGGCATCTAACACCCTCAGGCCCAAGTGCCTCTCTTCTCAGTGATGGCCAAGAAGGGCTCCTCTGCCACATATGTGGCCAACAACGTGGGTCCCTTCATGTGTACTCAGTGGTTGGTGGTCCAGTCAGTCTCCAGGAGCACCATGGGTTCTGGCCAGTTGACATTGTGTCTCCTTCCATGGGGCTGCAAACTCCCTCAGCTCCTTCAGTCCCTTCTCCAAATCCTCCATCCAGGACCCCACACTCAGTCCAATGGTTGCTGTGAATTGAAACTTGGGTATCCCAAACTTTTGAGCTAATATCCAATTATCAGTATTTGTTCTTTTGTGACTGAGTTACCTCACTTAGAATGATATTTTCAAGTTCCATCCATCTGCCTGCAAATTTCATGAAGTTATTGTTTTTAATAGCTGAGTAGTATTCCATTGTGCAAATGTATCATATTTTCTGTATCCATTCCTCTGTTGAGGGACATCTGGATTGTTTCCAGCTTCTGGCTATTATAAATATGGCTGCTATGAACATAGTAGAGCATGTGCCCTTATATGTTGGAGCATCTTCTGGGTATATGCCCAGGAGTGGTATAGCTGGGTCCTCAGGTAGTATTATGCCCTATTTTCTATGGGTCCACCAAATTGATTTCCAGAGTGCTTGGACCACCTTGCAATCCCACCAGCAATGGAGGAGTGTTCCTCTTTCTCCACATTCTTGTCAGCATCTGCTGTCACCTGAGTTTTTGATCTCAGCCATTCTGACTGGTGTGAGGTGGAATTGCAGGGTTGTTTTGATTTGTATTTCCTTGATGACTAAGGATGTTGAACATTTCTTTAGGTGCTTCTCAGTCCTACAAATTTGCTCAGTTGAGAATTCTCTGTTTATCTCTGTACTCCATTTTTTGCTAGGGTTATTTGGTTCTCTGGAGTCTAACTTCTTGAGTTCTTTGTATATATTGGATATTGGCCCTCTATCGGATGCAGGATTGGTAAAGATCTTTTCCCAATCTGTTGGTTGCCGTTTTGTCCTACTGACAGTGTTCTTTGCCTTACAGAAGCTTTGCAATTTTACGAGGTTCCATTTGTTGATTCTTGATTTTAGAGCATAAGCCATTGGTGTTCTGTTCAGGAACTTTTCCCTTGTGCCCACGTGTTCGAGAATTTTCCCCACATTCTCTTCTATTAGATTCAGTGTATCTGGTTTTATGTGGAGGTCCTTGATCCACTTGGACTTGAGCTTTGTATAGGGAGATAGGAAGGGATCAATTTCCATTCTCCTACATGTAGACCACCAGTTGAACCAGCACCATTTGTTGAAAATGCTGTCTTTTTTTCCACTGGATCGTATTTAGCTGCTTTGTCAAAGATCAAGTGACCATAGGTGTATGGGTTCCTTTCTGGGTCTTCAATTCTATTCCATTGATCTACCTGACTGTCACTGTACCAATACCATGCAGTTTTTATCACTACTGCTCTGTAGTACAGCTTGAAATCAGGGATGCTGATTCCCCCAGAGGTTCTTTTGTTGTTAAGGATAGCTTTTGCTATCCTGGGTTTTTTGTTGTTCCAAATGAATTTGAGAATTGCTCTTTCTAAGTCTATGAAGAATTGAGTTGGAATTTTGATGGGGATAGCGTTGAATTTGTAGATTGCTTTTGGCAGGATGGCTATTTTTACTATATTAATCCTTCCAATCCATGAGCATGGCAGATCTTTCCACCTTCTGAGGTCTTCTTCAATTTCTTTCTTCAGAGACTTGAAGTTCTTGTCATACAGATCCTTCACTTGCTTGGTTAGAGTCACATCAAGATACTTTAAATTGTTTGTGACAATTGTGAAGGGTGTCATTTCCCTAATTTCTTTCTCAACCTGTTTATCCTTCGAGTATAGAAAGGCTACTGATGTGTTTGAGTTAATTTTATATCCGGCCACTTTGCTGAAATTGTTTATCAGCTGTAAGAGTTCTCTGGCGGAGTTCTTCAGGTCACTTAAGTATACAATCATATCATCTCCAAATAGTGATATTTTGATTTCTTCCTTTCCAATTTGTATCCTTTTGAGATCCTTTTGTTGTCTAATTCCTCTATCTAGAACTTCAAGTAGTATATTGAATAGATAGGGAGAAAGAGGGTAGTCTTGTCTAGTCCCTGATTTTAGTGGGATTGCTTCAAGTTTCTCTTCACTTAGTTTGATGTTGGCTACTTGTTTGCTGTATGTTGCTTTTACTATATTTAGTTATGGGTCTTGAATTCCTGATAAAAACCTTTATATGCAGGAGGTAGTGCAAAGTTAGATTATATATGAAGCATGTAGGAGGCTCTGATTTTGATCTCCACTACTATAAAATTCATATAACTAATGAAAACATTTGGTTGGTGTTGTCATGCAAGTGTTGGGGATTGAATCTGGAGCCTCTGTAAGAAGAGTTGGTGATATTACCTGTTAAGCTATGTCTTCATTTTAAAGTTACCATATGACAAATTAAAACATCAAATAAAATTATAACTCAATTTCTTTGAATATACTTCATCTTGGAAGAAAAATATTTATTCTGTGACTTTACATACTTATCTGTGAATTGTTATGTGCCTTGGCTCGTTTTCCGTTTGCCAAAACCACAATTGTGGAGTTCACACTCTGTGGAGGTGAACATCCTCCTGTTATTTTCTAAATGCACATAGCATCCGTCTACCAATTACATTTACATCATCATGCCCAAATTAGTGTACTTCTACAGATCTCAACAGAGACGTTTCTTTGTACAGTGGGTTGTTGCTAGTACAGAAATTAAGAATTGATTATACTGTAGATTTTAAGTTTCATTGGATTCCTCAATCATAAATGGGGCAGATACATCCCTCTTAGCCACAGCATATAACTAAGGCTCAGATATCATCCAAGCAGAGGAGGTAGTAAGTTTGTCAGAGCTAAAGACCAGAAAAGACTAGAGCAAAAAAAATATGTTCTTGACCTGTAACGACTGGTATACTCCTAGACTGACAGTAAAGGTGTGTGTTAGCAAAAACCTCCACAGCATCAACTTACTCAATATTCTAATGTGGGAGTATAAACGCTTATAGGGCCTTACTCCCAAACTAAGGACATTTTGACAGCTGATGGCTTCTAAGGGATAGTCTAGTGTTAAGGGTCCTCAGGCAGACAAGGCATCATTGGCTAACCCTTCACTAGGGTAATATAGTCAAACCAGCCTAGTTGTAATACTAAGAACAACAGAACAAAACACTGAGAACATAAAGTTTGGAGTGAATAGGAGAGGAGGATTGAGTGCAGGAGTAAAAGGGAGGACCAGAGGTGAATGATGTCAAAATGGATTTTATGAAATTCTCAAATAAGTCATAAAATACATTTTAAAATAAGTGTATTTCTCTATATACAGAGAATATTTCATAACACTCATTTAAACATAGTGTATAGAACTCACCACATTCCTTATATTTATAATTTCGTTTTGTGAAATGAACTGTTTGTACTGGTGAAAACTGAATATGAAAAACTACAGGATGAAAAGAGAGGCGATAACAATTGCTGTGTGACAATCAGGAATGTTATCATTTACAAAATATTTTCTTTCTTCTGTGTTTCTTATGTAAATAGTCATTGAATTGTAGTTTAGTTTCTCAGGTTGAACATATTTTTTATAATGTTCAAGGAAAACTTGAAAAATAATCATGTTTTAAATAATCCATACTTATTATTGTTTGGATTTTCTTGCATTACATAATATGATTAGGTTTATCCATCTTGCCCATGTGCAGACATAACTAGTCTGATCCAGAGATATCAAAGAACATTTTTCCTTATTACTAATGCTATATATTTGAGCAAACAAGTGATCAGAATATATATACTTATTTCTGCACCAGTGGTGAGCTGCTTTCTATCCTGTGTGCTATATCATCTAGCCCAGAGCTCTGCTTGCCTTACTGAGGAGGCTTCAAGGAACCCAGGAGCACCCAGGTTAGACCCCTCCTCACCAACATCTGCCTGCCAGGTCCACATGGTACTCAGCCAGCAGAGGTGGACAGCATGCTGTTTCCAAATCTCTATTTTCAGGCCCGTGGCTCTGCCTGCAGGAATCATGCCTTCATCAGGAATATTCAACCAACACCAGGGACTGGGAATATGAGAGTGGGCGGGCAGGTGGATAGGAGGTAGAATTCCCTCATAGAGGTGGGGAAGGGGGGATAGGTGGTTTCCAAAGCGGAGACCTAGAAAGGGGGAAACATTGGAAATGTAAATAAAGTATAAAAAAAATTAAAAAAAAAAAGAACACAATCAAAAAGAACTAAAGCAATATGGCACCACTAGAGCCCAGACTTACCAGTATAGCAAGTCCTGGATATCCTAACAGAGACAAGGCAGAACAAAATGACGTTAATTCTGGTCTTATAAAGGTGACAGAGGCTTTTAAAGAAGAAATGAATAAATCACTTTTTAAAAAGCAAACAGGTGAAAGAAATGAATAAAATGGTTCAAGACCTGAAAATGAAATAGAAGCAATAAAGAAAAGAGAAATTAAATGAATCCTGGAGATGGAAACCCTAGAGAAGAGAATAGGAACAAAAGACCCAAGTATCACCAACAGAATACAAGAGATAGAAGAGATAATTTCAGGCATAGAAGAGATGATTGAAAAAATAAATACACTAGTCAGAGAAAATGTTAAATTTAAAGCATTCCTGACATAAAGCATCCAAGAAATCAAGACATTATAAAAATACCAAAGCAAAAAATAATAGTAATAGAAGAAGGAAAAGAGCCCCAGCTCAAAGGTCCGTAAAATATTTTTTCAACAAAATCATAGAAGAAAAACTCCAATCTAAAGAAAGGGAAGCCTATAAACATACAAGAAGCTTACAGAACAAAAAATGTTTAGACCACAAAAGAAAATTCTTCTACCACATAATACCACTAAATGTAAAGAACAAAGAAAGAATATTAAAAGCATCAGGGGGAAAAGGCCAAGCAACATAAAAAGGCATACCTAACATGATTACACTTAACTTCTCAAAAGAGACTCTAATGAACAGAAGTGCCTGAGTAGACATCTTGGAGACTCTAAGAAACCATAGATGTCAACCCAGACAACTATATCCACCAAAAAATTTAATCATCATAGATGGAGAAAACAACATATTCCACTATAAAACCAAATTTAAACAGAATATATCTACAAATTCAGCCCTGCAGAAGATATTAGAAGGAAAATTTCACCCAAGGAGGCTAACTAACTACATCCAAGAAAATACAGGAAACAAGTAACTTCATGCCAGCAAAACCCAAAGAAGAGAAACACACACACACACACACACACACACACACACACACACACACACACACACACACACATACACCACCACCACCACCACCACCACCACCACCACCACCACCACCACCACCACCACCACTACCACCACCACCACCATCAAAATAGCAGAAAATACCAACCATTGGTCATTAATATCTCTCAACATCAATGGACTCAATTCCCCAATAAAAAGACATGGGCTAACAAAATGGATTTGCAAAGAGGAGCCATTATTTTCCTTCATACAAGAAACATATCTAAGCCACAAAGATAGATATTATGTTAGCATAAAAGGCTGGAAAAAAGGTTTTTTAAGCAAATTGACTGAGGAGACAAGCTGTATTAGTCATTTTAATATTTAATAAAATAGATTTTCAAGCAAAATTAATCAAAAGAGATATGGAAGGATACTTCATGCTCATCAATGTAAAAATTCACCAAGATGACATCTCGATTAAAACTAGCAGACATAATAAATAAAATGGGCCTAACAGACATCTACAGAACATTTATCTCAACACAAAAGAATATACATTTTTCTCAGCAGCTCATGAAAACTTCTCCAAAAATGACCATATAGTTGGTCACAAAGAAAATAAAACTTTGTATTTTATCAGACCATGATGGAATTAAGTTGTAAGTTCCACAACAATAGAAACAACAGAAGGCTTTCAAAGTCTTTACTAAATCACAACACAAATACTCAACACAGAAAGAGAATTTCAGAAAAATATCCCTTATGAACATTGATGCCAAAACATTCAGTACAATACTCACAAACTGAATCTAAGGACATATCAAAAACAGTACTCAGCATGATCAAGGAGGCTTCATTCCAGGGATGCCGAGATGGTTCAACATATAAAAATCCATCAGTGTAATTCATCATATAGAAAAACTGAAAGAAAATAATCTTATGATCATCTTATTACATGCTGAAAATGCATTTGACAGTATCTAACACCCCTTTAGGTTAAAAATCTTACAGAAATCAGGGATATGAGGTAACTACCTAAACATAATAAATGCAATACGCATCAAGTTAACATCAAATTAAATGGAAAGCAACTTAAAAAATCCACTAAAATCAGGGACAAGACAAGGTTGTCCACTCTCTCCATATTCATTCAATATAGTACTTGAGATTCTAGCTAGAGCAACACGACTACTAAAGGAGATCATGGGAATGCAAATTGGAAAATATGAAATCAAAGTATTGCTATTTGAAGATGATATATTAGTATCCATAAGTAAACCAAAAACCTCTACCAAAGCACTCCAACAGCTGATAAACACCCTCATCAAGTGATTGGATACAAAATGAACAATAAAAAAATCATTAGCCTTTCTTTATATAAATGATAACCAGGTTGAGAAAAAAATTAGGAAAACAGAGCCTTTCACAATAGCCACAATTAATATAAAATATCTTGTTGTATATCAAGCCAAGCAAGTGAAAGACCTTTATGACAGGAACTTCAAGTCTCTGAAGAAAGAAATTGAAGAAGGTACCAGAAGATGGACAGATCTCCCATGCTCATGAATTGCTAGGATTAACATGGTAAAAATGGCTATCTTTCAAAAAACAACCTATATATTCAATGCAATTCCCTACAAAATTCTAACAGAATTCTTTACAGACCTCAAAAGAGCAATTTCCAACTTCATATGGAAAAATTAAAAATCCAGAACAGCTAAAAATGGTCCTGTATAATAATGGACCTTCTGGAATTATCACCATCCCTGATTTCAAGCTTTACTAAAGAGAAATACTAATAAAAAACATATATTATTTGAAGAAACATACAGGTTTATCAATGGAATAGAATTAAAGACCTAGAAACAAACCCATACAATTATGGACACTTGATTTTGACAAAGAAGCCAAAAACATACAATGGAAAATAGAAAGCATCTTCAACAAATGGTGCTGGTCTAACTGATGTTTGTAAGTAGCAGAATGCAATAAGAACCATATTCATTATTGTGCACAAAACTCAAGTCCAAGTTGATCAAAGACTTCAACATAAAATGGAATACACTGTCTAATTAATATAAGAGAAAGTGGGAATAGCCTTGAATTTATTGGTATAATGGACAACCTCCTGATAGAACACCAACTACTCAGGCACTAAGACCAACAATTAATAAATGGCACCTCATGAAAGTGAGAAGCTTTTCCAAAGCAAAGGACATTTGCCAATTGGACAAAACACCAGCCTGCAGAGTGAGAAAAGGTTTTCATGAACCCTGCTACCAATAGAGGGCAAATAACCAAAATATATAAAAACCTCAATAAGTTATACACCAACAAACCAAATAAACCAATTTAAAAATAGGGTACAAAGCTAAACAGAGAATTCTCAGCAGAAGAATCTCTAATACCTAGTGTTGAGAAACACTTTTTAAATGTCTTATGTCCTTAGTCATCAGGGAAATGAAAGTCAAAATGACTCCAAGATTTTATCTTACACCTGTCAAAATTGCCATGATCAAAAACTCAAGTGCCAGCACATGCTGGCAAGGATTTGAAGCAAGGAGAACACTCCTCCATTGCTGGTGGGAATGCAACCTTGTACAACCACTTTGGAAATCAACTGGGTAGTTTCTCAGAAATTTTGGAATAGTTCTACATCAAGACCTATCTATACTGTTCCTGGGAATCTACAGAAAAGAAATTCTACCATACCATAAAGACACTTGCTCAATTATGTTCAAAGATGTCCCTCAATGAAAAAATGGATAAAGAAAATGTGGTACATTTACAAAGTAGAATTCTACTCAGCTACTTAAAAACAAGGTCATCGTGAAATCTGCAGGCAAATGAATGGAACTAGAAAATATCCTAAGTAAAGTAACCTAGACTCAGAAGGACATGCTTGGCATGTGTCTTGATTTCAGTTTTATACCTGTGAAGAGACATCATAACCAAGGCAACTGTTATAAAGGCAAAGATTTATTTGGAATGGGCTTGCAATTTCAGTGGTTCAGTCCATTATCATCATGGGGGGGAAGCATGGCATCATAAAACTGTGGACAAAAACCAAGGCAGACTTAGTGCTAGAGGAGCCACAAATCCTACTTCTCAATCCGAAGACAGCCCAGAAGAATTCTGTTTTCCTAGTGGCACTCAGGGATGGGCTCTCTTCCACACAGTTCAGAACTTGATTATAGGACTTCAAACCCAACTCCCACAGGGATGCACTTCCTCCAACAAGGCCAGATCGACTCCAACAAGGCTACACTTCCAAATAATTCCACTTTCCATGGGTCAAGCATATTCAAAACTCAACATTCCACTCCCTGGGCTACATAGGCTTGTTCAAACACATGAGTCTATGGGGACAATGCCTAGTCATAGCATAATGCAAACTACATTTAGTCCAACTTAAACATCTCCATAGTTTATAATAGTCTCAACAATGCTAAAAGTCCAAATTTCAAAATCTCTTATGAGATTCAGACAATCTCTTAACTATAATACCCTATAAAAACAAAATCAAAATCAAAAAGTAGATCACATACTCCTAAAATATTACACAGGATATATATTACTATTCCAAAACATCATAGTGAGGAAATACTGGACCAAAGTAAGACCAAAAACCAGCTGAGTAAACTCCAAACTTTGCATTTCCATGTCTGATGTCCAACTTCTTTCAGTTTTGATTACTGCAACATACTTTTTTCTCTTGGGCTGTTTCCACTTCCATTATCAGGTTTCCTCAATAGGTATCCCACAACTCTGGCCTCTCTAACATCTTGGGGCATCCAGGGGAACTTTGACTTTACAGCTTGCTCCAATGTCTAGGGTCCACACATGTTCTTCTGTGTTCCTCCAAAAGGCTTGAGTCATTTTTCCAGTCCGGCCTTTGGTAGCACTCCAGGTTCTGCTTGACACCACTCCACTGCTGATGTGTTCGTGTTGGTCATTCCATGGTACTGGCATCTCCAATATGCTTGGGTCTTCTGCCTCGCATAGGCTTCAAAAATGGTCTCTCATAAACCCTCTTTGTGGTGCCAAGCCTCAAATTCTTTGTATGACCCCTTCAGTCCTGGGCTGTCAATTGAAACTGAGGCTGAACCTTCACCAATGGTCTTATCTGGCCTCTCATATTGCCAAGGCTCAGTTGTTCTCCATGACCTCTTTATACCTTCAAAACCAGTACAACCTATGTGATTCTTACATATTACTAAGTCTGGATGCTAATACAATGTCTGTCTCTGGAACATAGCTTTTTTGTGCTCTCAGAAAACACTTCGCAGAAGATTTCGACTCACTGATGCTGATCTCTTCTTAATCACTGCTTATTTATTAACTCCAGCTAACCAGAATTGACTGTCCCCCTTCTAGTCCTTACTTGAAAGTGAGAGCCACATGGCAGATGCTGCAAAGTTCTAGTGCTTGCTTGAGCTGGACCATGCCCCACTTGTTCAATTACATTATGACCAGCTTTCTTTCTTTCTCTCTCTTTTTCTTTCTTTTCTTTCTTTCTTTCTTTCTTTCTTTCTTTCTTTCTTTCTTTTTTTTTTTTTTTTACAACTCTTTCATTGTATAAGCATGGTTGTCCTGGAACTGGCTCTTTAGACTGACCTTGATCTCAGAGGTCTTCATGCCTCTGTCTTTTATGTGCTGGGGTTAGAGTTGTGTACCATCATAGCTCTACCTAAACTTTTCATGGCAACTATGCCTCATGTTTTAGATCAAACTCTTGTGTCCTCCCCCATGTGAAGATCTGGATCCAAAGACTGTGCCTTCCAGCCTCAATATCTGGGTCACTGGTGTGACCTCCTTTTCTGGATTGTTGTTCATTCCAGATGATAATTTAAGTGAAAATAATAACCAGGTAATAATAACAATGCTTAACATGTATACCTGTGCCTTGTTCAACTACAAACATAAAAATTAAGTTTACCTATGTGGAATCTTGACCCAAGATGAACACTTCCTTAATTCCATTTAATAATATTAAACATAGGATTTAATTTCATTCTATTTCCTGACGTCTCATTATTCTTTGAACCATATATTCTATACTTTTCCTTTCTTAGCTTTGTACTCTTGATCAAATTGTTCTTCATAAGAGTCACCATAAGAAAGAGCTCATGCTAGGCTGTTTTGAGACCTCCATCTTCAAAGCAACCAATCTGAATCACTTCACTTTAGCCTCCCTCAGGCAGACTCCCCCCAAAAGGGAAAAAGAAACCACATTCTTCAACAAGATATCAAAACAATATTCTGCAGGCAACATACTAAATTTCCTCTTCTTCGAAACCTGTTAAACCAGGGTACCAGCATTCAAATCACCCTTAGAACCAATGTCTTCCATATTCCTTCTAGGATAGCCCATTAAGCCCCACTTAAAGCATTCCACTGTTTTACAACTCCAAAGTCCTCAAATACACATTTCTTCAAGCAAAACTTTGGTCAGGACTGTTATAGAAGTGCCCCAACCCCAGTACCAACATTTGTCTTAATTGTGTTTTATTGCTGTGAAGAGACATACCAACCAAGGCACATTCTATAAAGGCAAACATTTACTTGGGGCTATCTTACAGTTCCAGAGGTTCAGTCTATTATCATCATGGTGGTAAGATGGCAAGACTCAGGCAGACATGGTGTTGGAGAATCTAAGAGTTCTACATCTTGATCAAAAGGCAATTAGGAGATACTGTCTTCAGTGGGCTATCAGGAGGAATTCTCCTTCCATTCTGAATGGTGCTTGAGCATAGGACCTCAAAGCCTACTCCCACAGTGATGTACTTCTCCAACAAAGCCACAACTACTCCAACAAGGCCATACATCTAAATAGTGTCACTTCTTGTTGGACAAGTGTATTCAAACAACCACAGTATGTACTCACTTTTGAATCCACAGACTCAAAAGAGTTAAGTAACAAGGAGGGCCCAATGAATGATGCTTGAATCACACTCAGGAGAAATAAAATAAGCATTGGAAGTGGATACAGGGAGGGAATTGGGTAGGAGGGTGAGTACGGGGAGGGCAAAATGAGTGGGGCTTACATGTGGGGAGATCAGGAAAAGGGGCAGTAGCTAGAAGAGACAAGAGAAATCAATAAGAGGCCATCTCTAGCCAAAGAACCAGGAAAAGAGTAGTTCCTGGGAGTCTATAAGGGTGAACCCAGCTAAGACTCCTAGCAGTAGGGGATATGGAGTTTGAAGTAGCCAGCTCTTGTAGCCAGGTGAGACTTCTAGTATAGGGAATAAGACATCAACCCACCCACAAACCTTCAACCCCAAATTTGTCCTGTCTACAAGATGCCCCAGGATAAAGATGGAGCAGAGACTAAGGAAATAGCCAACCAATGACTGGCCAACTTGAGATCCATCCCATGTGAGAGAGCTATCCCCTGACACCCTTAACGATACTCTGATATGCTTGCAGACAGGAGCCTAACATAAGTGTCTTTTGAGAGGCTTCATCCAGCAACAGATGGAAACAAATGCAGAAACCCACATCCAAACAATTGGTAGAGCTTGGGGAGTCATGTGGAAGAGTTGTACATATAATTAAGTGAGCAGGAGGGATCAAAGACACCAAAAGAAAGCTTATAGAGTCAAGTAACCTGGGATCATGGGGGCTCACAGATCCTGGCTCACCAGCCAGGGAGAATGCAGGACCTGGAACTAGGTTTGTAGCAGATGTGCAGCTTGGTCTTCCTGTAGGTCCCATAACAATTTGAGTGTGGGCTGTCTCTGATTCTTGTCACTGCCCTTGAATCTCTTTTCCCTATCTAGGCTACCTTGTCTGGTTTCTTTGGAGAGGATACACTTTGTCCTGCTTTGACTTGATGTGCCATGGAAGGTTGGAACCCGTGGAGTGGCTTCACTTCATTCACTTCATTCTGAGGGGAAGAGAAGAGGGAAAAGGGGAGTAGGATGTGTGAGTGGGAATGGGAGTACAGCGGTACTGCCATTATGATGTAAAGTGAATGAATAAATAAATTAATGAAAAAATCCTTTCTTAAAATCAAAGGTATATTCTTCATTTGGTAGTACTAATACCACAACTGCAAATTCTCTATTTAATGAAGAAATTGCCTTTAGGAAATAGATGTCTAGCATTTTAAATTGTTTCAGAAAATATTGTTTCAGAATTAACAAAGGGTGTTTGAGTAAAGTTGCATTCTGTGACTTAAGCTGAGATTATCAAGGTTATTTGAGAATATTTGTAAAGATTTTTATTCCAGTTCATTCATTATTGTTTTCCTGCTAATGTGGAATTCACATAGTAAAAGTCAATTTGTAAAAAGCCATACAGAAACTTACTATTTTATAAGTGAGCATACTAAATGAGCAGGCCAGGAAAATAGGCAGTACACAGCCACCACACTCTCCAAAAATCCAGAGATGAAAGAGAAACAAAGGAAAAAACCCTATCCTTGAAAGACAAATCTAGAAATCAGCACTTAGACCCATAATAATCCCAAACCATTATACTGAGACGCCAGGGTTAAAACACAATCAATAATAGCCAAGGCAATGTCTCAGTAGAACCCATCTATGTTAACACAGCAGGCCCTAAATAGTCCAACATAGCAGAAGCACAAGAGAAATACCTTAAAACCAACTATATGAGGCCCTTAAATTATACATGACCCAAATGTCTTAAAGAAATGGAGGAAAATACAAAGAGTTGGAGGAAACGAATGAATCCCTTAAAGGAATCCAAGGAAACACAAAGGGACCATAGAAGGAAATGAATAAAAATTTTGAAAGTTGAAAATGGAAATAGTATCAATAAGGAAGACACAAAGTGAGTGAATTGTGGAGATGAAAAATATAAGAATTTGAACAGGAACTCCAGAAGGAATCTTTAATTACAGAATACATGACATTGAAGAAAGCCTCTCATATGTTGAAGCTACTAACGAAGAAATGGACACAATTGTCAAAGAAAATGTTAGGTCTATAAAACTAAAACATAAAGGGAATACTCATTCATTGCTGGTGGGAGTATGAATTTTTTCATATACTATGGAAATCTAAATAGAAAGTTGGAAATTGATCTACCATAAGACCTAGCTACAGTACTCTTGAGTGCATATCTAAAGTATGCTCCATCCTACCAGAAGGAAAGTTGCCTGTCCATATTTATTAGAGCTCTGTTCATGACAGCCAGATACAGGAAACAATCTAGATGTCCCTCAATTGAAAAATGTATAAAGAAAATATGGTTCATTTACACAGTGGAGTATTATTCAGCTTTTAAAAAATGACATCATAAAATGTACAGACAAACTGATGGAACTAGAAAAAAATCATTCTGAGAGTGGTATCCCAGATCCAGAAAGATAAATATCAGTTCTGTATTCAACCATTATCAGATAATCCTCTTTTGGTAGCAGATAGAAAGTGTTGCAGTTATAACATAGGAGTTTAAAGTATTTTATTGACTCAAATATGAATAGCTACCTCTTTGCTTTAATCTCCTATGCTCAATCTATCCACACTGTGTGATAGATGGACTTCAAATAATTTCTTTTTGTGTGTGTGTTTTTGTTATTTTTTGTTTTTTTGTTTTTTGTTTTTTTCGAGACAGGGTTTCTCTGTGTAGCCCTAGCTGTCCTGGAACTCACTCTGTAGACCAGGCTGGCCTTGAACTCAGAAATCCACCTGCCTCTGCCTCCCAAGTGCTGGGATTAAAAGCATGCGCCACCACTGCCCGGCAAATATTTTCTAAAATAAAACAAACATATATAAAAAATTTCTAATTTAATTTTATCTAAAAGAAAGGATTTTGTAATATAATTAACCTGATATTATAAAATTTGTTATCTTTTCTTTTAATATGGGCTATTACAGCCGTAACAACTTAAGATGCCACAGATTTTTTTCTTTCCCTTTTTCTTTTTCTTGGATATTTTCTTTATTTACATTTCAAATGTTATCCCCTTTCCTGGTCCCCCTATCCAAATCCCATATACCATTCCCCCTTAACCCTGCTATGAGAGTGTTCCCCCACCCACCCACCCACTCCTGCCTTGGCGCCCTGGCATCCCCTACACTGGGGCATTGAGCCTTCACAGGACCAAGGGCATCTCCTCCCATTGATGCCCAGCAAGGCCATCCTCTGCTACATATGCAGCTGGAGCTGGAGCCATGAGTCCCTCCATGTGTATTCCCTGGGAGCTCTATTCCCAGAATTCAATAAAGCCAGGGAGGAGAGTTTAAGAATGAGATGGGAACAAACTTTATTCATACATAAAGTGAATGGGAACAAACTAAGATTAAATTAATAGGAGATCCCACAAAGATGACAATTTTTTCTTTAGATTTTCATAGCTTGTGCATCCTCTACAAAGAAGGGGGCATGCTATAGTTAATATAGTAACTAAAGCCTATTAATGAGCAGATTATTCATATCATATGATATCATATAAATCCTATAACCTGTTATCAATTAAATCATTATATATTCTCAGTTATATACATGTCATAATATACGTTACCAGGTGTGCAAATGCACAAAATAACTCCTAATGCTCACAGCAAGTCATATGAACAAATCATTTCCCATGGTATTGGCTGTAAACAGGTTGGAGTAATTTAGTGTTGGTTTATTATTTATATAATAGCTCTATTCAAGAGTGAAGTTCTGATTTTCCTAGACATTTAAACAGGAAAGAAAAGAGAATGTAACTGATGACACTAATGTGACACTCAGACCTCTAGGGTCTAAACTGTCTAAGCATCTGCAGAAATACACTCTTTTTTAGGTCAAATTGTGATCTTAATGTTTATTATTATATTATGTGCATCTCATTTTAAATCATTTTTCAGCCCACCTGCTATTTGAAAGACTGTTTTATCTATTTATTCTCATACTCAAGAGAATAATGTCAGAGAGATTTGTGCTTTTTCAGAACTTGATCTGATACTTTAAAAGTGTAAAATGTTTGTGCTAACTCAAGTCATGCAAGAAGGAGTGATGGGCACATTACTGTTCTTTATTATAGGTTTCATTTATTATTTTCTTTCCATTTTTCTCCAGGCTAAATACATAAAGTGAGATATATTTTTAAACGTGAATGTATAGTAAAGAATTCTATCAACACATTGCCATAGAACAGACATCTATAACATTTTCATTTTCTTTAAATGAAACTATACTCAATGAAGATAAGGCCTCATTCTTCCACTTTTCAGTATGTAACTCATGGTCAGAGTACCTGCCTAGTATATGTATGGTCTAAATTTCATCCACAAAAGAGTGAACATGGTATATACTCACTGATAAGCGGATATTAGCCCAAAAGTTCAGAATGCCCAAGTTTCACTTAACAGTAACCGCTGGACTGAGAGTGAGGTCCCAGATGGAGGAGTTGGAGAAAGGTCTGAAGGAGCTGAGGGAATTTGCAGCCCCATGGAGGGAGCAAGAGCGTCAATGAGCCTGACTCCCCCACGGTCATCCTGGAGTTTGGACCACCAACCAAAGAATACACATCTATGGACCCATGGTTCGGACCACATATGTGGCAGAGGATGACCTCGATGGCCATCAGGGAGAGAGGAGAGGCCCTTGTGCCTAAGGGTGTTAGAGGCGCCAGTAAAGGGGAATGTCAAGGTGGGAATATGGGGATGTGTGGGTGGGTGGGAGGTGGAATTCCCCCATAGAGGCGGGGATGGGGAGGGGATAGGGGGTTTCCAAAGAGGAGACCCAGAAAAGGGGAAACATTGGAAATGTAAATAAAGTATCAAAAAAAAAAATTCATCCACAACATTAACAGCAACAAAAATAGTAATGAGCTTGAACACTATGAGCAGTTCTTTTTTTGTTAACTTCTATAATTTTACTTGTTCCATCATATTCCATGATAGTGGTGAACTGTCTATTTACAACTCTGTGTGACAAGTTTCCTCATATTCCTATTTCAATGGAAATATTTTGTTTATAATTTTGTCAAATGCGTTTTTCACAATTATATGATTTTTAAAAAATATTTTCACTAATAATGTAACATCACATTCATCAAATGTCTATGTTGATTCATAGGGTATAATCATTTTAATGTGAGGTCAAACTCGGTTTGCTTTTCTTTTTTCAAAGAGTTCTGCATCTATCTTAATATTATTTGCTCACAGTAAGGTTCTTATAAGGATTAGAATGGAAATAATGATGAGTTGAAAATAAATTTCATGTATTCTTGAGAAATATACAATGCATGTGTTCCTTCACTTTGCAGCAGATAAAGACCTCTACAGAAAACCAAAATCAATAATCAAAACATAGAGTTGTGGAGCCCACTCTCAAAACCTAAGGCTCATGAGATATTGTGGAGGATACATCTTAAGAATGAGAGTTTCAGGAAGTTTTCTATGAGACTGTATCTCAGACACTATACCCATTTAAGAATGAATGAATAACTTCCAGTCTAAGCTTTCTGCCCAGGGAGATCAAGAGGATGTCAGACCTTCTGAGGAACCCACAGACTGATGAGAGATATGCTGCAGCCAGGGCAACAGATTATGGGCATGTCCACCGCTCTGAAGACCCTACAGTCTGAAGCCCTCCCAGGAGATCTGCTACACCCAGGGCCACAGGTCTCCCAGGAGACACCAATGCCAGTGAACACCAGAAATAACCAGATGGCTAGAGGAAATTATAAGACCATAAGCAACAGAAGCCATATATACTTAGGCACCATCAGAACCCATATCTCCCATCACAGCAAGCTCTGAATGCTCCAACACACTTATCAATCATGGCATTGACCTAAAATCCTATCTCATAAAGATAAGAGAGTCCTTTAAGGTAAATATAAATAACTCACTGAAAGTAATAGTGGAAAGTACAGGTAAACAGGTAGAAGCTATTAAGGAGAAAACAAATGAATCTCTTAAAGAAATATAGGAAAACACAATCAAGCAGAGGAATAAATTGAACAAAGTGGTCCAAGACTTAAGAATGAAAGTAGAAACAATAAAGAAAACAAAAATGGAGGTAACTCTGGAAATGGAAAACCTAGGAAAGAGGTCAGGAGCTACAGATGCAAGCATCAACAACAGAATATAGGAGATAAAAGAGAAAATTTCAGTCATGGAAGATAACTTAAAAGATTTTGACACAATGGTCAAAGAAAATACAAAACATAAAAAAACCATCCTAACCAGAAACATCCAGGAAATCCAGGATACAATGAAAAGACCAAACCTAAGAATAATAGGAATAGAGGGTAGTGAAGATTCCTAACTCAAAGGACCAGCAAGTATCTTCAACAAAATCATAAAAGAAAATTTCTCCAATCTAACGAAAGAGATGGCCATAAATGTACAAGAAGCCTATAGAACACAAAATAGATTGTACCAGAAACGAAATGCTCTCATAACATAATAATCAAAACATTAAAAGAACAGGACAAAGAAAGAATATTAGAAGCTGTAAAGAAAAAGGAAAAGTAACATATGAAGGCAGACCTATCAATTACCCCAGACTTCTTGACAGAGACCCTAAAATCCAAAAGAGCCTGGACAGATGTCATGCAGACCCTAAGAGAACACAAATGCCAGCCCAGGCTACTATACTCCGAAAAACTCTCAATCATCATAGATTGAGAAACCACAATATTCCTTGACAAAACCAAATTTAAACAATATCTATCTACCAATCCAGCTCTACAGAGGATTCTAGAAGGAAAACTCCAACACAAGGAAGGTACCAAACCAAAGGGGGGGAAAGAAATTATTCATCTCACAACAAAGCCAAAAGGAGAGAAGTACAAACACAAAATGCCACCTAAAACAACAAATATAACAGGAACCAACAGTCATCTGTCTTTCATATCTCTCAATATTGATGGAATCAATTTCCCAATAAAAAGATTTAACCTAACAGACTGGATATACAAACAGGATACAGCATTTTGCTGCATGTAAGAAACACACCTCAATGACAAAGACAGACACTACCTCAGAGTAAAGGGCTGGAAAAAGTGTTCCAAGCAAATGGTTCCAAGAAACAAGCAGGAGTTGCCATTCAAATATCCAATAAAATAGACTTTTGACCAAAAGTCATCAAGTTAGATGGGGAAAGGACACTTCATATATATTCATCAAAGGAAAAAAAATTCACCAAGAGAAAGTCTCAATTCTGAACATCTATGCCCTAAATGCAAGGGCATCTACATTCATAAATGAAACTTTACTAAAGCCCAAAACACATATTGAACACCACACAATAATAGTAGGCGACTTCAACACCCCACTCACACCAATGGGCAGATCAGTGGAATAGAAACTAAACAGGACGCAGTGAAACTAATAGACTTTTTGAACCAAATGTATTTAACAGATATGTACAGAACATTATACCATAAAACAAAAGAATATACCTTCTTCTCAGCATCTCATGGCAACTTCTCCAAAACTGACCATATAATCGGTCACACACACACACACACACACACACACACACACACACACACACACACACAAAGCCTCAACAGCTACAAGAAAATTGACACAATCCCATGCATCTTACCAGATCACAACAAACAGAATCTAAACTTCAATAGTAACAAAAACAACAGAAACCCCATATATTCATGGAAGCTGAACAAGTCTCTACTTAATGATAACTTGGTCAGGGAAGAAATAAATAAAGAAATTAAAGGCTTCCTGTAATTCAACGAAAATGTTGACACAGAATACCTGATTTTATGGGACACAATGTAAGCAGTGCTAAGAGGAAAATTCATAGCACAGAGTGCCCTGGTAAAGAAATTGGAGAGATCCTACACTAGCAACTTAAAAGCACACCTGAGAGCCCTACAACAAAAAGAAGCAAAACACCAAACTCAGGGTCCAAATCAACAAATACAAGTAAAGAGAATGATACAATGAATCATCAAAACCAAAAGCTGGTTCTTTGAGAAAATCAACAAGATAGAAAAACATGCAGCTAAACTAACTAAAGGGTACCGATTATCCAAATTAACAAAATCAGAAGTGAAATGGGAGACATAACAACAGAAATTGAGGAAATGCAAAAAAATCATCAAATCTTACTATAAAGCCTATTCTCAACTGAACTTGAAAATCTTGATGAAATGGTTGATTTTCTAGATGGTTACCAAGTACCAAAGTTAAATCAAGAGCAGGTAAACTATCTAAACAGCCCAACATCCCCTTAGGAAATAGAAGTGGTCATTACAAGTCATCCTTGCCCCCAAAAATAAAAGCCCAGGGCCATATGGCTTTAGTGAAGAATTCTACCAGACATTTAAGGAAAAGCTAATACCAACACTCCTCAAACTATTCCATAAAATAGAAACAGAAGAAAAACCACGTAATTCATTTTATGAAGCTATAATTACTCTGATACCTAAACCTCAATACTAGATTTAGGTAATACTCTCGAACAAATCAAATCCAAGAACACATCAAAACCATCATTCAACATGATCAAGTATGCTTCATCCCAGGAATGCAAAGTTGGTTCAACATATCCACTATATAAACAAACTGAAAAAAGGAAACCACATGATCATCTCATGAGATCCTGAAAAAGATGTGACAAAATATAAAACCCCATAGTGCTAAAAAGTACTGGAGAGATCAGGAATTCAAGGGTCATACCTAAACATAATAAAAGCAATAAACAGAAAACCAGCAACTCATATCAAATTAAATGGAGAGATTATTGAAGCAATTCTACTAAAATCAGGGACAAGATAAAGATGCCTACTCCCTGAATGTATTCTATGTAGTACTTAAAGTTCTAGCTAGGGCCATAAGACAACAAAAGTAGATAAATAGGATACAAATTGGCAAAGAAGAAGTCAAGGTATCACTATTTGCAGATGACATGATAGAATACATAAGTTATCTCAAAAATTCTACCAGAGAACTCCTTCAACTGATATACAACTTCAGCAAAGTAGTTGGGTATAAAATTAACTCAAACAAATCAGTAGCCCTCCTTTATAGAAATTATAAATGAGCTACAAAAGAAAATAGGGAAACAACATACTTCACGATAGTCACAAATAATATAAAATACCTTGGGGTAACTCTAACCAAACAAGTGAAAGATCTGTATGACAAGAACTTCAAATCTCTTAAGAAAGAAATCAAAGAAGACTTCAGAAAATGGAGAGACCCCCATGTTCACGAATTGGTAGGATTAACATAGTAAAAATGGACATCCTACCAAAAGCAATCTATGGATTCAACTCAATCCCTATCAAAATCCAACAAAATTCTTCACAGACATGGAAAGAGCAATTCTCAATTTCATTTGGAATAACAAAAAACCCAGGATAGCAAAAACAGTTCTTAACAATATACAAGATTCTGGAGGAATCACCATCCCTGACCTCACACTGTACTGTAGAGCAATAGTGATAAAAACTGTATGGTATCAGTACAGAGACAGGCAGGTCGAGAAATGGAATAGAATTGAAGACCCAGAAATAAAACCACACACTTACGGATATTTTATCTTTGACAAAGAAGCCAAAAATATTCAATGGGAAAAAGTAATAATCTTCAATAAATGGTTTTGGTCTAACTGGTAGTCTGTATGAAAAAAAAATGAAAATAGATCCATATTTTTCAGCTTACACAAAGGTGGAGTTCATGTGGATCAAGGGCCTCCACATAAAACCATATACAATGAATCTAATAGAAGATAAATCGGGAAACAGCCTGGAAATCATTGGCAGGGTGTGTGGGCGGATTTACTAAACAGATCGCCAGTGTCTTAGGCTCTAGGATCAAGAATTGATAAATGGGAACTCATGAAACTGAAAAGCTTCTTTAAGGCAAAGGACATAGTCAATAGGACAAATTGGCAACCTACAGATTGGGAAAAAAAATCCTTACTAACCCCACACCTGACAGAGGGCTAATATCTGAAATATATAAAGAACACAAGAAGTTAACCTCTAAAATAACAACCAAACAACCCAATCAAAAAATGGGGTATAGAGCTAAACAGAAAATTCATGACAGAGGAATCTCGAATGGCTGAGAAGCACTTAAAAAAATGTTTAAAGGTCTTAGTCATCAGGGAAATGTAAATCAAAACAACTCTGAGATTCCACCTCACACCATTCACACTAGCTAAGATCAAAACCCCAGATGACAGTACATGTTGGCATGGATTTGGAGAAAGAGGCGCACTCCTCCATTGCTGGTAGGATTGCAAACTGGTACAATCACTCTGGAAATCATTCTGGATGTTCCTCAAAAAATTGTCAATAGACTTACCTGAAGTCTCAGTTATCCCACTCTTGGGCATATACTCAGAAGGTGCCCTGGCCTGCCACAGGGACTTGTACCCCACTATGTTTATAGTGACCTTATATATGATAACCAGCAGCTGGAAACAACCCAGATGCCCACAATGGAAAAACTGATACAGAAATGTGGTTCATTTACACAATGTAATACTCCCCAGCTATTAACAATGAGGATATCATGAATTTTGTAGGAATATTGATAGAACTAGAAAATATCATCCTGAGTGAAGTAACTAAGACCCAAAGGACATTCATGGCATGTACTCACTAATAAGTGGATATTAGCCCAAAAAAGAAAAAAAAGAAAAAAAAAGTACAGAATACTTAGGATACAATCCACAGAACTCAAGAAGTTTAACAAGCTGAAGGGCCCAAGTGAGGATGCTTCAATCCCACTTTGGAGGGAGAAGAAAACAATCACAGAAGTCTGAGGGAAATAGGGTCCTGTATGGGAGAGGGGAAGGGGAGGGGAAAAGTGGAACATTATCAGGTATTGGCAGGGAGGAGGTAGAGACAGAAGAGAAGCCCTGAGAGTCAGTAGAATGAATGGAAATATCCAACCTCTGGGGGAGGGGAGTGGAAATAGGGGGGATTCTCTAGAAAGTACAAGAGACCTGGGATGTGAGAGACTCTCAGGACCCAAATGAAGGGACCTTAGATGCAATGTCCAACAGTGGGGAGAGGGCACTTGTAGAGTCCATCTCCAGTAGAAAGACAAGGCAGCAAGTGTATAGATGTGATTGCCAGCCACAGTCAAAAAACTCTGACCCAGAGTTGTTCCTGTCTAAAAGAACTGTCAAGACTGACATCTTAGACCCCTATGGTTGAATTAGGGAAAAGCTGGAAGAAGTTGAGGAGGATGACCCCATAGGAAGACCAGCAGTCTCAAATAACCTGGATTCCCCAGAACTCTCAGATACTGAGCCACCAAAAAGGTAGCATAGACTAGCTGGTCTTAGGCCCCTGATATATATAACCCATCAGAGAACAGCCTGGATGGGCCACAGTGGTTTGCTTAATCCTCAAAATACTTGAAGCCCCAGGGAAGGGTGAGGCCTTGTGTGTGTGTGTGTGAAATACCCTTTTAGAGGCAAGGGGAAGGAAGAATGGGATGAGGAACTGTGGGAGGGGGTACCAGGAGGGGGGCAATGTCTGGATTGTAAAAAAATAAAAGTAATTAATAATGAAAAAAGCACTAATATTGGAAAACCAGAGAATAAATCCCAATTACTTATGTTATAGGTAAAATACAAAAGTATACAAATAATAATTGTTATGAATGTACTATAAGAATAAGAAATTAGAGAGATCCATATTAAAATGTATCAAAAAATTTACTCATTCACCTCAATCACCTTGTTTAATATTATTTTTGTTTCTGTCATGTTTAACACTTTATTATTTTAACTTCAAAGACGTGTATTTTAATGATGAATAATGTCTTTGATTTTTGTTGGTTGGTAAAATTTTTATCTTTTATTTACTTTAAACTATCTTCTAGAAGATGATATTATTCATCGGCAAGTTTTGTCTTTCCTTCCTTCAAACATTAAATCTCTTTTTCTTCTGCCCTTTGTATGGGATATCACTTCCATTATTTTGTGTTTACATATGCTATTCAAATTCTTTATATTTTTATTTAGCTGATTTAGTGCACACTACATTTTGATTTTTTTGTGTGTTTTTTTGTATTTTATTTTTATTTATAGTTTTATATTGTCCATTTGACTTGTTAGTTAATTGTTAAGCTTACTTTGTTATTTTGAATTTATTGCAATCTTACCTCCTGATTTAGTATAACTAAGAATGGGGATAGGTATCTTCAATGATTCATGGATGAATAAATGAAGACAGAATAGTATAACCAATCTTTTGGACTCAGTTTCTGTAGGTAATTATTCTTCTTGATGAGCTGGTCTTTCCTGCTGCTTCATGTCTCTTTGGGAAGATAGCCTCACAATGTTAAGAAATATACCCTCTAACAATCGTTTGATACTCATGGTGTGCTAATGAAACCCTTCACCAATTTGCTCTCTAAATTGTCCTGTGAATGAATTATCGCCACATATATGCACATTGATTTGTATTTAGAAACATTTGCTTGTTACTTGTCTTCACATGCCCATGATCTCTAACTCCCTCTGGTGTCTGTCAGCTGCACTGCAGTTTCACTGAAACAAATGCACACTAGACACCCAGTTCCTTTATTTCCTAGAAGCTCATAAGCTGGAATATAGGCTAGATCATGACCATATCCTAAGACAGACAAGACAGACTCCCATATATCAACAAGCCTCATAAAAATTCAAACACTGGACATACTGTGTTCCACTCTTTTTTCCCACAGAGGAAGAACTCACTGAACTTTACATACTTCTGTCTTTTATACCATGATTCCTCCAAAACAGTAACATGCCATCTGGTAATGTTTGGCGTGTAACAACACCCAGGAATGTGGAATATTCCAGGTCTCATGAATGTTACACTGGCGATGAGAAGGAGGTCAATCTAATGGTTAATCCCCCTGGATTACGGACAGTGTTTTCTTTTTTTTCCATAAAGAGAACGCTGGAGCTCTGATTTTTTCCCCATCACATGGAGCAATAATCAAGGGTGAAAATAATGATGTGCTTGACTTCATAGTGTTTTGAGGTGAAGAAGCTACTTAACATTTCTGAAATTCTCATGAAATTTATATTCTATTATCCATTCAATGTCTAATTCTGAGATATAAGGGTCTGGACCATCTTAGTCTTTGATCTTACTTTTATCTCTGTATTCCTTGTCGTTTTTGTCATGTATCACATGTAATTGCACAAAGAGAAAATGTTAACATTAATAATATAAAATAATATTAATAATTAAAATGGTAATTATATATGTGGTTCTAGTTTATTTTGGATGGGAATATTTGAGTAGAATCACTATTGAACTTGTAAATGGAAGGCAGAATGAGCAAAATCAGAAATGCGTATAGAAACAAAGAATACAGCAATGAAATGATTCTGAAAGACATACTGCTATACTCACAGATCAGAATATCACTCAATCCTCATCATATGAGCTTCATTTTATTGTAGATTGTCATTAGCACAGAGACTTACAACTGGGAAATGTATAAAGAGTGAGGAACTTTGAAGCACTTAGCTCTAAATCTGAGATTTATATGTATATGTGTATATGTATAATCAAATTCCACTCCTAAAGACTCAGATATCTATGCAGATGAAGTGGAAAAATTCTAAGGGCAAAATGACTTTAATGAAGCAATAATCCCAGATACAATAAGACTGATACATATATGAACTCACAGAGACTGTAACAACATATTAAGTATAGACAAATTTTAATTTAGCAACCTGGCTGCTCTGGCAAGAGATCACATCTAAAGACCTTCTAGGTCTGAATGACATGGTTGGAATGCATACATACCACCCTCTTTAATCCCTCTGACTGAAATACAGACATGAACTTAGCACACATGCTTAATCCTAAACAATGAAAGTAAAGCTAGTTTGTAGAAAGATGCTTCCCTATTTAAAAGTGACATCTAATCTAAGTGATGAGTCAGAGAAAGATTTGTCATAATGAGTTGCTAGGATATGCCCAATCCTCAAGAGAACAGATAGGAAGGAGAGGCTACTTTAGAACAGCACAGGGAGAAAGAGAGTCAGTAAGTTTATTTCACTGCTGTGGAGTTCAGTTAGTTTTATGTAGTTCCGAGTGGAGCACAGTTGAGTAGAGAAGAGTCAATGCCATTTAGTTGAGTTCCTCCATGAGTTCTGGTAGTTTGTATAATTCATGAGTTATGTGTAGGTTAGAAGAGGTAACTGAAGGCAAAGAATAAGAAGAAATCAGAAGATTAGAACAAATTGCCAGAGTTAGTTTGTGGCTAAGCAGAGCAATTCAGTTAGAAGCCAGTATGAATCAATCAGCTTGGAGAGGAGTTTTGAGACAGAACAGCTGAGATAAAACAGTTTGTCAAAATTCAGAAGGAACTAGAAAGAGTGATCTTATTCAATAATAAGCTTCCAAGATGACAATTACATCTGGTTAAATAAAGGATAATTTTACATCTCATCCTTTCATCTGAGGAAATAAAAAAAGACATTTACTGTTACACATAAGACCTATACAAGCTCAAAACAGACAAAAATCCCTGCATTAATAAGTAGAAGTGAAAAATGCAGGACACTCAGGTGAGATACCCATACCCAATCCCCTGCTTTCTCAGACCCCAGAAGGCCCAGCAATCATGAGCTGCCAGATCCTACCCTATCAGAGCTCCATCTTCCTTCTGGTTCAACACTTCTACATGCAATCAAGGGTCTGCAACCCACTCCCCAGTCCACTGCTCTGCCTGCCTTTTGAGGGCCCTAAAGCTATCCAGGACTGTGGGGCAGTGGTCTGTGACAAGCAATCTGTCACCTGGTGGAGCAAAGGTTGAAAATTCTGGGAGACCCTGTGAAATATTCACGAGGGAAGGGACCGAATTATATTTTTAGCCGACACTCCCGGAAGACTCCTGTAAAATCAGCCACAGCTCTCACAACCCCTGTATAGAGAGAGGCCTGCCAGGTGAGATTTGGCACGTAGAAAGCAGCCCTGACCCCTCCCATAAGCAAATGTGGCACTAGAGAGTACCCAGACCTAGCCAATAGAAATTATCGATTGCCAATCCCCTGACTCCTCCCAATCAGTATATCAGATTGTCCACCCTGCGTAGCTCTCTCTCGCTGCCTGCTCCGGCTCTCTGCCCACCTGCTCTCTGCATCTCTCCGCCCGCCTGCTCTCTACGCAGCTCTCTACGCTGCTCTCTGCGTCTCTCTGCCTGCCTGCTCTCTGTGCAGCTCTCTGTGCAGCTCTCTCTGCCTGCCTGCTCTCTGTGCAGCTCTCTCTGCCCTCCTGCTCTCTGCGCTGCTTTCTATGCTGCTATCCAGCCACCCCTGCCGGCCAGCCTGCTCCATCCCCGCTTTGCCCACGCCCGCTATCCAGAAGGAATACAGTTGCAAAGCTACTTTGGCATCTGAGAACTTTGTCTAAGGGCTGTAACACTTTTGGCATGCGAAGAGACCCGCTCTCTGGGCCTAGCGGTGGGGCACGCGCTACAGTGGCTGTGGGTCTCCCAGGAAATGCCAGAAGTCTCCAGCACTCCATAGGCTAGCCGGCATCTTGTGGGTCTAGTCCCGGGTCAACTCAGCATGGGTGGCGAGCGCTGAGTGGGCTCAGTCCAACACAGGACAACAAGTCCAAGAGGTTTACTATTCTCAGGGACTATCAGTTCACCCAACTCCAGAGACAAACAAATGGCAAAAAGGCAAGCACAAGGCAAGAACATAATCAACAGAAGCCTGTGCAATATGGCTCCATCAGAAACCAGCTCTCTTACCATAGCAAGCCCTGTGACCTTAAATCTCTTCTCAGTAAGATGAAAGAGGCTGATAAATAGGTTATAAATAAATCTCTTAAAGAAATACAGAAAAAGCCCAATCAAACAAGTAGAAACCCTTAAAGAGAAAACGAATAAAACCCTTAATAAAACACAGAAAAATACAAACAGGTGAAAGAAATGAATAAAATAGTCCAAATGCTAACATTGTAAATAGAAGCAAAGAAGAAAACACAAGTGGAGGCAACCCTGGAGATGGAAAATTTAGGAAAGAGAACAGGAACTACACATGCAAACATCACCAACGGAATACAAGAGATGAAAGAGAGAATCTCAGGTGGAGGAGATAACATAGAAGAAATTGACAGTTTGGTCAATAAAAGGCCAAATGTAATAAAGTTCTAACTCAAAATATCCAGGATATTTGGGACACTGTGAAAAGACTAAACAAAAGAATAATAGGAATAGAAGGTGAAGATTCCCAGTTCAAAGGGCCAGAAACATCTTCAACAAAATCATAGAAGAAAACTTCCTTAACCTAAGGAAAGAGACATCTATAAACACACAAGAAGCTTACAGGACAACAACAAAAAAATAAATTAAACCAGAAAAGAAAACTGATCTACCACATAATAATCAAGACAGTAAGTATACAAAGCAAAGAAAGAATATTCAAAGCTGCAAGGGAAAATGCCAAGTGACATATAAAGGTAGGCCTATTAAAATTACACCTAACTTCTCAACAGAGAATCCCAGATAATCCCAGTCTGATATCTTGCAGACCCTAAGAGACCACAGATGCCAGCCCAGACTACTATACCCAGCAAAATTTTCAATTACCATTGGTAGAGAAACCAAGATATTCCAAGACAAAACCAAATTTAGACAATAACTTTCTACAAATTCAGCCCTACAGACGATACTGGAAGGAAAACTGTAACACAAGGAGGGAAACTACACCCAAGAAAACACAAGAAATTAATCATCTTGCAGCAAAACCAAAGGAAGAGAAACACACACATGTGTGTGCATGTGTGTGTGCACGCACAGACACACACAGTCCCACCTCCACCATCAAAATAACAGGAACAAACAATCATTAGTCAATGATATCTCTCAACATCAGTAGACTAAATTCACCCATAAAGTGATCCAGGCTAACAGACTGGTTTTTTAAGCAGGAACCATCATTCTGCTGCATATAAGAAACACACCTCAGCAAGAAAAATAGATACTACCTCAGAATAAAGGGCTAGAGAATGGTTTTCTTTTCTTTTCTTTTTTAAGATTTATTTATTTATTTATTTTATGTCTATGCGTACATTGTTACTCTTGTCTTTAGACATACCAGAAGAATGCATTGGATTCCATTACAGATTGTTATGAGCCACCATGTGGTTGCTCGGGATTGAACTCAGGACCTCTGGAAGAACAGGCAGTGCTCTTAACCATTGAGCCTTCTCCCCGGTCTGACAATGGTTTTCTAACAAAATGGACCCAATAAACAAGTTGGAGTAGCAATTTTAATATCTAACAAAATAGACCTTCAACCTAAAGTTATCAAAAGAGATGAACATATTATACTCATCAAAGCAAAAATCCACCAAGATGACATCTCAATTTTGAACATATATACACCAAATGCAAGGGCAACCATACTTGTAAAAGAAACTTTACTAAAGTTCAAATCATACACTGAACCCCACACAATAATAGTGGGGGACTTCAACATCCCATTCCCCCCAATGGACAGGTCATTGAAAAAGAAACTAAACAGAGAAAAAAATGAAACTAATAGATGTTATGAACTAAATGTATCTAACAGATATCTACAGAACCTTTCACTCCAAAACAAATGAATACACCTTTTCACAGCACCTCATAGAACCTTCTCCAAAACTGACCATATAATCATGCACAAGGCACAAGCATCAACAGACACAAGAGTGTGGAGTGGTGGACTGTGACAGGCAGCCTGGCCCCTGTCAAGCACAGGTTTAATCCTGGATGACCCAGTGGGGTTTACCCTGCGAGGGAACAGAAAGTGGTTTACCAACACTCCCGGAAGGCTCTTGGTTCCTGTCCATGAGCTACAACCTCCACAGCCCTCTGTAGAGAGGTCTGTCAAGTAGGAGCAGCATAACAAGCCCTCCCACATGCAGATAAGGTATCCCTAAACTCTCAGACCAAGCCAATGGGAAGTACCTGTTGTCAGACCCCTGACCCATCCCAAACTTTATATTAGACCATCCCAAACTGTATAGGAGAGGTCCCATCCAGAAGGAATAAAGGTTTGAGAACTACTCCATTGTCTGAGAACTTCTATCATAAGAGATGTAACACTGCAGCTTGGGAAGAGTTCTGCTCTCCCAAATGCCACCAGAAGCTTCCCGCACTCTCCCTGGCTAGTCAGCCTCTCGTGGGCTCAACCCAGGCCCAACTCAGCACAGGGCAGTAGGTGCAGCATCTTGGAGCAACTGAGGAGGCAACTGCCGAGACTGAGGTGGAGGTGACTCCTGTCCCTGCTTGCACTCTCCCCTTTACCTGAACCTTTGTACTTGGCTGGGCCAGAGATCCCTGTGGAAAGCTTCCAGCATGCAGGCCGCACAAGAGAACTAAAATAATCCCATTCATTCTATCAGATGATCATGAATTAAGACTGGACTTCAACTACAGCAGAAAGAACAGGAAGAACACATACTCATGGAAACTGAAGAACTCTCTACTTGATTATCACTTACTCATGGAAGAAATGAAGAAGTTTTTAATTTCTTTAAATTCAATTATAGTTTAAGCACAACATACTAAAACTTATGGGACAAAATGAAAGCAGTGCTAAGAGGAGGTAGCATAGCACTAAATGCCTTCATAACGAAATTGGAGAGGTCTCATACTAGCAACTTAACAGCATACTTGAAAGCTCTAGAACAAAAAGAAGCAAAAACACTCAAAAGGTATAGATGGCAGAAAATAGTCAAACACAGAGTTGAAATCAATTAGTTAGTAACACAGAGAAAAACAGAAAGAATCAACAAAACAAGGGCTATTTCTTATGAGAAAATCAACAATATAGACAAACCCTTACCCAAACTAACTAAATGGCACAGAGACAATATCTAAATTAACAAAATCAGAAATGAAAACGGAGACATAAGAGAAACTGAGGAAATGCAAAAAATCATCAGATCTTACTACAAAAGCCTATACTCAACAAAACTGGAAAATCTAGATGAAATGGGTAGTTTTTCAGACAGATAACACTTACCAAGGAAATAGAAACAATCATTAAATGTCTCCCAATGGAAGCAAACAAACAAAAAAATAATCCAAAACAAACAAAATAAAACTAAACAAAAAACAAAAAAATATAATCCCAGAGCAGGATGATTTTAGTGTAGAATTCTACCAGACTTTCAAAAAAGAGCTAATGCCAATACTCCTCAAACTATTCCACAAAATAAAAATAGAAGAAACACTTCCTAATTCATTCTATGAAGGCACAGTCACCCTGATAACTAAACACCATGAAGACTCAACAAAGAAAGAATTTCAGACTAATTTAGTTTATGAACATTGACACAAAAATGCTCAATAAAATTCTTGCAAAATAAACCCAAAAATACATCAAAACATCATTTGTCATGAACAAGTAGGCTTTATTTCAGGGATCCAGGGATGATTCAATATAGAAAAATTCACCAAATTAATCCACCATATAAACCAATTGAAAGACAAAAATCACATCTCATTATATGCTTAAAAAGGCTTGACAAAGTCCAACAACCTTTCATGTTAAAACTTTTGGAGATATCAGGGATTCAAGGCAAATACCTAAACATAATAAAAGCAATATACAGCAAACCAATGGCCAACATCAAATTAAATGGAGAGAAACTTAAAGCAATCTAAAATCCTGAACAAGATAAGGCTAGCCACTTTCTCCATATCTATTCAATATAGTACTTGATGTTCTATCTAGAGCAATAATACAAGAAAAGGAGATCAAGGCAATACAAATTGTAAAGAAAGAAATCAAGGAATCCCTATTAGCAGATGATATGATATATACATAAGTGACCCCCAAAATTATACCAGAAAACTCCTACAGCAGATAAAAAACTTATGAAAAGTGGCTGGATATAAAAATTAACTCAATTAGGGAAACAACAGTCTTCACAATAGCCACAAATAATATAAAATATCTTGTCAAGCAAGTGTTTATAGATAAATGTTATTCCCAACTTTAATTAGAAATTCCTTTCCTTGTAATGAATTTCAGTTACTACCAAGACAAGTAAATGCCCTAGCTGCTAAGAATAAATAAAAGTTTAATTCTCTGTCATAAATACAGCACTCATATTCTATGGCTCAGGAACCATTATAGAAGAAGGATCAATCAAAATGTAAGAGCTGGAAATTAGGGAGAAAGAGTATCAAATGTTCTCCTCTAGCATGGTCTAGTCAAAGCAATTGTGATCTCAAATCTGTTGGGTAATATGCAGCAAGTCTGCACAATACTGAGTTTATCAGCAGCCAATCACAGAAAAAGATGAGATGATTGGCTAGTGATAGATTCTGGGACAGGGCAACCTTTGTCTTCAGTTGTGTACCCATTGAGGAGTCCAGCAGACTACAAGTGTAGTTCCAAAACTGTAGCCAAGCAGATGATCCTGGTGAAACACAGTGGACCTCAAAGCAAAAACTAAAAGAAATTCAAAATCAAAATATCAGCAAAAACAAAATCATGAAAGTGGGGTGCAAAGTTGTCAGGAGGAGGTTAATTGTATCTAACTTAAAACGTTTCTAATTTTATATAAAATCTAAGTTCTATTTATACTTTATATTGTACTATTTTATTAAAAATACAAATTCATCACCATTATATATTAGCCTTTAAGAGATTATTTTATATTATATAGGGATACATAGAATTTACTTTAATATGCCATGATTAAAGAAGATTCTGGACAGTCAATGAATATTTCTGATTATTTACCTAATATTTTTATTGATTATTCAGGAAATTTTGCATCATGAACCCTAAACACACTGACTTTTCTAGTCCTTGAATACCTGTCCCCATGCCTTGTGCCCCCTCCTCCCTCAAAAAGAAGGAACAAAACAAGTTCTATTTGTGTTTCTCACATACTCACTAGAGCATGGCAAAACTCCCAGTGACCAGCCCCTTAAAGAAACCTGACATTATTAATTATATTCTGCTATACTTGCAGACAGGAGCCTAGCATAAATGTCATCAGAGAGGCTTCACCCAGCAACTGATGGAAACAGATTCATAAACCCACAGTCTAACATTACTTGAATCTTGGAAAATCGTGCAGAAGAGGGGAAGGAAGGAATGAAGGAGCCAGAAGGGTCAGAGAAACCACAAGAAAGCCTACAGAATTAACTAACCATGGTTCATAGAGGCTCAAAGTGAGTGAACCACCAACCAAAGAGCATGCATGGGATGAACCTAGCTCCGCTACACATATATAACAAGCATGCAGCTTAGTTGTCATGTGGAACCTCTAACAACTGGAACAGCGGCTGTCTCTGACTGTGTTGCCTGACTTTGGACCTCTATCCTCTAACCAGGCTGCCTTGTTTAACCTCAATAGGAGAATTCGCTCCTAGTCCTACTGCAAACTTACATGCAAAGGTGGGTTGATATCCATGGGAGACCTTCCCTTTTGTGAGGAAAAGGGAAGTGGGGATGGTAGAAGGGGAGGTGAGAAGGTAGGAGTGAGAGGAGAAAGGAGGAGGCTTGATTGGGATGTCAAGTAAATAAATAAATAAATAAATAAATATCAGGATAATCTCTTCTGCACTGTTTAAAAGTATCACCTGTCAATAAAGAGGTGAATGGCTGATAGGAAAGGCAGAAAGTAGTAGGTAGTAGTTTCAAGGAGTGAGAGGAAATCTAGGAGTCAGGTATAAGAGGATTCCCCATAAAACCATAGAGGAAGTAGGACATATAAAACAGAGGAGAGGTAAACAGCCATGTGGCATATGTAGAATAGTATAAATGAAATAATTTAAGATCTAGTTGGGCAGAAAGCCTTGCTTAATGACATTAGTTTTAAAAATAATAAACAAGGCTCTGTGACATTATTCAGGAGCTAGGTCAGACATAGAAAAGCCAGTGCTGGTGTAACAAATAGTGGCCCACATGGAGATCATAAAAATCCAAGTTTAGAGACTGAGAAAAAGCCTGGGGTGGCAAGGAAGAGAACAAACGCTTCCTAAAGCAAATTCCTAGCTGGTTAGAAGGTGGTCCTTTTAACAGAGAGTGATTCAGAGCCTTACAATACTTTCCAAGTGTTGCTGAGAAACAGAACAATACGAAGCTGGGTGCTTCAGGAGGTACACACTGCAGCTCATGGGAAACCAGGACATGCTCTCAGAAAAGCCTGCAGCTACACAGAGGTGAGCTGAAAGGCTGAGGTTAGCATTCATCGCTCGGGCAAGAGGCATGGCTGCTTAAGAGCTCACACAGTGCAATAAGGCTTGGTCATCATGCTACTCTGTGAGCTGCAGCCCATAGCAAGAACAGGTGGCAGTGTGCTGCTGTGCGGAGCCACCTTTCCAGAATGCATGGAAGTCAGAGCACAGACCCAGCCCAATGAGGCAGGGCACGTGGGCCCTCAGGTGAAAGCCTGTAATCCAGAGTCCTGTGGGAAAGGCTACCGACCCAAGGTGGGGTGGGTCCAGCAGTCTGTGCTACTTTCTAGCTGAACAGCAGAGAAACTTTTGGGACGCCAGCTAAAGACGTATGGAATTGGCAAAAAGCTAAAGAGTTGCCAGACTTGGTAAGATACCTGGGAAGTCCTTTAAAAAAAAAAAAGATAAGTAAACAGAATAAAACAAACAAAATCCAAAGCCAGTAGAAATGCAAAACACAATTACAGAGGGCATTTAGATTCTGTATAACTTTTCTGTGCTTGTCAGCCTACAAATAATTACTTTTTTCAATAATGATGGCAATTTTATACTTTTTAAGAAAGATCAGAAGAAAAGCAGACTTGGATAAGGAAAGGAGTGGCAAAAAAGCTTTGGTAAATTCTAAAAGTAGAAGAAAATTTGGACAGCCCTTTGAATCATGAAATTGCAGATGAATCTAACCTAAAGCCTACAGTGCCTCTTTCTGAAAAGATTGCAAAAAGGCAGTCTGTATCTGTTAAAAACCACACATTTTTCCAGTTATGCTAAAGGAATTTGTTAGAGATGAAAGAAATACACAGGTTATCAAGAATTCCCGTGGCAGCCTCTAAAGGCACAAGACTTAATGAGATTTGAGGAACCAGTAACAAACTATGAATATATTCACCATATATAAAACAGATACTTAATAACTGGGTTATAAAAAATGTATAATTCTAAAAATGTTTAGAGATTTGAGGACAGCCACCTTACAGCCTGGCCCTCAACTACCACGGCTAACATGGTAAAAAGATGAGGCTTTAATTCTAGAGCAATGAAATAGGGCTAGAGGCATTGATATTGTCATGGATCAGTTGCAAGGTAAAGGTCTATATTCTCATTCAAGAATACAGGTTACCCTTGATGATGCCATCCTACAACAATGTCATACAATAGCTTTAAATTCTTGGGACAAGGTCGAACAGGAACAATCTGAATCCTTTACAAAGATAACCCAGGGTTCAAATGAATCTTTCACTGACCTTTTGCAAAGATTAACTGCAGCTCTAAATACAGCAATATCAGATCCAACTGCTAGAGAAATTTTAATTGAATCTTTGACGTTAAGGGCCTCTTTATGAATGGATAAAACTGCTACAGATATAGAGTCTAATGCACACAATTCTGTTGTAGATGGAATAACAATTACAGAAGTTATATAAACTCAAAATGCCCATTGCTATGGCTATGAAAGATCAGGGCTTTCCCTAAAGGACTGTAGAAAGACAATTCCTAAGAATAAAACTTCTCTAATAATAATTCAGGGAGAATGTTTCCTATGAAAAATAGAAGATATCTAAGGAATAGAAATAAGGTTAATGAATGTATATCATCCAAAGATATTTGAGGCAATGTCTTAATGTTGGAAACTGGCTAAGGGTCCTTGCTCTAGACCCAACAATAAACATGAGCCATTAGTTTCCTGTCCACCAAGGAAAGACTGTTCTGAAAAACAACTAGAAACATTAAAGCCTGATAGGACAATCAGAGTTGATGAAAAATTAAATAAACCAGCCTCTGTTGTATCCTGCTTATGGATGGCCTGAACAGTCTGCAACTGCCTTTGATAAAAGAAGAGATGTTCCTAATAGAGAAAAAATTAGAGATAGAGCAGCTCCTATGGAGAAAACAAGATATTTTAAGTATACCACAAAACAGATATTCTGGCAAACTACTATGAATAAGAAAAGGCCAAATTTAAAATTAATGTCAGATGGAATTGAAATTGAAGGACTAATGGATACAGGAGCATATGCAACAATAATTTCACAACATTTCTGGAATCCAATTAGCCCAGAGAGTACCTACACAGCTCCAAGGAATTGGGACATTGTCTCAGGTAAAACAAAGACTAAAATGGATCAAATACACAGGACCAGAAGGTTAAATAGGAAAATGAAGGCTATATGTGGTTAGTATAGCCATAAATCTGCAGGGAAGAGATCAACTGCAACAAGGACAAGTACAGGTTAGCATTCCTCTAACTTTAGAGGTCTGCTATAAAAGAGGAGATGTTCCTAATAGAGAAAAAATGTTATCAAAGACAGTTTCAGACTGTCCAGCCTGTTCCTAAACAGGATACCACAGAGGCTCACTCTTCAACCTTATATGAAGGAGCCACTACTGATAGATTAACTGCACTATCACTAAATGGCAAACCAACAATTCTGTCTAAGTAGGACAATGGCCTATGACAAAAGAAAAGTTGCAGACACTGGAATAGCTAGCCCAAGAGCAGCTGGAGGCCTAAAATATAGAAGAGTTCACTACCCTTAGAATTCTCCTGTATTTGACATTAAAAAGAAATAGGAAAAATGTAATATGTTAACACATATGAGAGTAATTTATAAAATCATTCGGCCAATGGGCTCTTTACAGCCTAGAATCCTATTGCCTTCCTTCTTACCTTTGGTATGGCCTATTATAGTGATTGATTTAAAAGATTGCCTTTTCAGAGTACATTCAGAGACTGGTCCAACCTGGGATCTGTTCCATGCATGGGCACCAAACCTTGGCACTATTACTGATGCCATGTTGTGCTTGGAGACAGGAGTCTAGCATGGCTGTCTTCTGAGAGGCTCTACCAGCAGCTGACTGAGACAGATGCAGATACTCACAGCCAAGCATTGGACTGAGGTCAGGGACCCCTATGGAAGAGTTAGAAGAAGGACTGAAGGAGCTAAAGGGGATTGAAACCCCAAAGGAAGAACAACAGTATCAGTTAACCTGGACCCCTCATAGCTCCCAGGGACAAAGCTACCAACCAATGAACAAACATGGGCTAGTCCATGGCCCCTGCGACAGAGCTAGCAGAGGACTACCTTTTCTGGCATCAGTGGGAAAGGATGCTGTTTATCCTGCCGAAAATTTATGTCTCAGGAAAGGGGGATACTAGAGGGGTGAGGTGGGATTTGGATGGGTGCTTAGGGGAGCACCCTCTCAGAAGCAATGGGGAGGTGGAAGGGGTGAAGAACTCATGGAGGGAACACCAGGAATGGGGGAAACGTTTTGAATGTAAATAAATAAAATACTTATTAATAAAAAAGAATGGAACTCCTCAAAAAAATTACCTTTCTATATTCCCTTTGCATAAGCATGATAGGAGCACGTTTGCTTTCTCCATGTCTGCTTATAATAACTCCTAACATGTTAAAAGATACCATTTGAGAGTTTTGCCACAGGAAGGTTAAACAGTCCTACCTTATGACAATATTTTGTACAATAGCTATTAGAAATAATTTGTAGGCAGTTCTCTCAGTCTATAACTTACCATTATATGGATGATATTTTGCTGGCAGACACAGATACAAGTACCTTAGAAAAAATGTTTGATGAAATAAAGAAAATTTTGCCTTGTTGGGGATTACAAATTGCTCCTGAAAAAATACAGAGAGAAGATTCTATTAATTATTTAGTATAAAAGATAGGTCTATAAACAATTCTACCATGAAAGTACAAATCAAGAGAGACCAATTAAAAATACTAAATGATATTCAGAAATTAATGGGAGATATTAATTGGCTAAGTTCCACAATTGAATTAAGGACTAAAGAGATAAGTAATTTATTTAAAAACTTCTAAGGTGATAAGGATTTAATTTAGACCAATAAAATTATCAGCTGAATCTGAAAAATATTGCTCTGGTAGAAAAGAAATTACAAGATACACATATAGATCCTTTGGATCCAAAGATGGCTTATATTCTAGATATTTTGCCCTCTATTGATTCTTACACAGGAATTTTTATGCAGAAAGAAGATAAGATCTTAGACTTTATACTTTTAGTACACACACACACACACACACACACATACACACAGTAAAAATTAAAGACCAATGTAGAAAAGGTCTCTGAAATGTTTCTAAAAGAAGTATTGGAACTTCATCAATTAGCAGGAATATACTCAGCAGAAATTTTAGTATATTTTACTAATGCTGAAATTGACTCATTATGGGCAGAAAATGTCCTTTGGCAAAGAAATTGCAATAAATTTTTGGGGAAAAGTTAACAAAAAATACCCCCTGAAACAAGCAAATTCAATATACATATATTATATATAATATATATACATAATTGAACTTTCCCTTCTTCATATAATAAAAGGGACGTCAAGTTTTGAAACCCCTACATTCTATACCGATGCAAATAAATCAGAAAAGGCACGCTATAAGTAATAAAAAATAAGTAATGTATCCCAGAGTTATTACGATTCAGTTAATAAATCAGAGTTATATGCTGCTCTTAGTTACTGACTCTCAATGTGCCAAAACAACTGGTTTGCAAATAAAACTTCTGAACTTATTCTGCATGATTAACCTTGATAGTTATTCAACTACAACAAATTATCAGAAATAGAAATCATCCACTGTATATAACACACATCAGCTCCCATATGGATATACTAGGGTCTCTGGCAAATTGTAATGATGAAACTGATCAGCTGTTAATAGGAAATGTGCTAGAAAACTTCAGAATTTCATAAAAAGCACCATGTTATTTATTAGCGAAGGTTTGAGGAAAGATATTTCTGCCACTTGGCAACAAGCCCAAAAAAGTATAAGGAAATGTCTGATCTTTTTGTTGTATAATCAAACTCTATTACCTGTGGAGAATAACTCCAAAGATACCCAAACAAATGAAATTAGTAAATGGATATATTTCATTTTATAGAATTTGGAAAATTAAATTATGCACTATATCATAGATACATATTCAGGATTTCAATGGGCAACTTCTTTAAGTTCTGAAAAGGGTGATTCTGTAATTACACATTTATTAGAAGTTATAGCTATTGTCAGCCTACCTGCACAAATTAAGACTGACAATACTCCATCATATGTCTTTAATAAAATGAAATTATTTTTGCATTTTACAGTACAAAGCATATTACAGTTATATCACATAATACTACAGGACAAGCAGTTGTAGAAAGATCCTATTGTACTTTAAAAGAGATGCCTAATAAACAGAAAGGTGTTTTTAAAAACATAGATAGATTACATAGTGCTTTATTAGTTTTAAATTTTTTAAATGCTAATGAGCAAAACCCAACAACTGCTGAAAGACATAGGATTATTGAAAAAAATGCTAAAATAAACAAGTCTGTATATTATAAGAATTTCTTAACATCAGAATAGAAAGCAGGAATGTATTATGTTGGGGAAGAGGTTTTGTTTTTATTTCAACAAGAGAAATTATGCATTCCATACAAATTAATAAAGATTAGATTTGGATAGGGAGAACCTTCTGAAGATATTGGCATCAGACTTGAAGAAAGAAACCAAGAACAACACAATAAAGTATATGTTTTATGTTAATTCCGCTATTTGGGAACAGCTCTAAAACTGGCTATGAATGTCTCCAACCAGAATTTCAACTATACATAGCCAATAGATTTTCTTGGCTACAGATTCCGCAGGACATATCATACCATCCTTTCAAATGGCATGGATAGAAAATTTTATTGCAATTTGGTTATACAGTCTAAATAGACTTATAAAGTCTGATGCCTTTCTCTTGTTCAAACATAGATAAGAGAATCATATTTAGCTAAATTGTGCACACTGTATGTTCAATACAAGTAAGTACTAATACAGAAGTATATAGTACCTTTAAGAATTTATATGCTCACAGAACAGAACAACCAGACACCAATGAAATTAAAACAACCCTGAAAAATTCATCCTCAAGGATACTGAAAAAAGACAGTAAGACATATTTATTCCAGAATCCTACTTGATCCAACCTCAGACTGCCTTAGCTGCTGTATCATTAAAACTTGCTCCCAGGACAGCTTCAAAGTGCCTGACTCCCAATGACCCAGTCTCTTGAACTGTTCCAGTTAGAACTTCACTTAAGCCCTGTACTTTCCCATCTCCTAGAGACTGGACAGCAAGCTTTACTAGGATGTGGCCAAGATCCCAAGTTTCTTAGGGCTCCCAAGAGACCATCACTCCTAGACAGCAGGAACCAATGTAAAAGGAATATCATTTCTTTCCCCCAAAATGGGATGGTGGCTTTTGGTCATTTAATGGATGATGGATATCATTTGTCATTTTAGTGGGATTATTCTCAAGTTGTTAATGGTTTTGGTCAAGAAGGAACCAATAAATAAATAAATAAATAAATAAATAAATAAATAAATAAATAAATAAATAAATAAAATAAAGAAGGTTAGATTCAGGGATTTCTTTCTCTTACTCCTTTTCTTTCCTCTATCCTTCTTTCTCTCCTATTGAATGTGAGTGGGAAAATCCAGGAAAAGGATGACAAGAGAAAAGAGGGTAGATTATTGAATCTACTTTTAAGTTAAAGAACATCAACAAGCCAAATATTTTACATTAGTATGGGTCTTTATATATTGATTCAAAATTAAAATTATATTTTTGTTACAACACACTGTATTATGTATAAATTATTATAAAGGTATGTTACCTATGCAACTTATTTTAAAATGTAACATTCTAGTCATTGAAACCTGCTCTTGCAAGCTGTTTGGGAGAATAAAGGAATGCAAATTGCTAGTCAATGAGTCAAACTGTGGTCATGTTAGGTACTAGTTTAGTTAATTATAGAAATAAGCTTTATTTAACTTCCTGTAGATGTTTTCAAAGTTGAAAAGGTAGTGGATAGCTAGAACTGGGCACAGACATACTATAGATGGTCTTCCAAAACCTCAGAATGCCCCAGGCAGCACCTCCATTCAAACTCATAGAAGATGATGAGCATTGAAGCACCTCCAAATGGAGTTTGCTTCTCTGTGGCAAGATAGCCACTGAGTAAGAAAATGTCATTGACTCAATTAATGCTAGCATGCTGTCTGTGCTGTAGACAAGGAGGACACAGAAGAAGGCAACTATTAAGCTTTTCTTAGACAAAGTAGGTAAGTCCTTCAATATTACTACTTCACAGAAAAGGATGTCATATACTGGGCCAGAAGCCTGAAGACCATGCTTCAATGACTCAGAGGAACCTTGGGTGACTATCTAGGAAGTTAGCAACCTGTCATGTCTATAGTTTTGAAGCTGCATGCTCTGTACTTCTGTTTACTCAGGTAATATTTCTCTTTCTCAGGTCTCTGATGGGGTTGAAAACTAGATAGTTATAGTCTCACAAAGAAACTTAAGTCATTGGGAGTTAAGAAAATAATTTAAGCTCTAAAAGTATTTTATTTAATAAATGTAAGTTATGATAGACAGTGAATTAAGTGCAGAACTTCTGACTCATCAAGATAGGATAGCTAGTAAAGTACTTTATCCAAGTTTGTCAAATACATATAGACTGGACATTGTAAATTTAATTCTTACACAATAATATTTAGACTTGTTTTTATTGTATGTAGTTTATTGAGGTTAGAGAAAGAACCTTTTATTGGACTAAAGGGGGGGAAATGCAAGGATAATCTCTTATACAAAATCATCAGTGTGTAAAAGCATCACCCATCAATATGGAGAGAGAGGAACTTTGGGAGTTGGGAGGATTCACCGGTCTCAAAGGAAGTAGGGCATGAAAAAGAGGAGAGAGAAAGCAGCTATGTGGAAGACATCAAATAGTAAAACTGGGACAATGTAAATTAAGAGCTAGTTGGGGAGAAAATCTCAATTAAGGCCATAAGCATTGTAAATAATAAATAAACCATGTCACTATTTGGGAGCTGGGGCAATCATAGTTCCATATAGTTACAAATAAATTACTACTAATAAAAAAGAATTGAAAAGGAAAGAAAACTGAGTCATCCCCCACTCACACACCCACCAGAAGTCATCAATTGTGGAGAGCTACACTTTATCATCCATATCAACATTTTAAAGAGTTCTCTTTGATTGTGTTCTGTCTATGCTGTTACTCTTTTGGGGGGTTAGGATGGGGGGTAGTGGTTATCACAGAAGTATTCTATGTTCCTCTTCATCAACTGTGAGTTGGCAGTCACAGTACTACTGCTACAGTAGCCTCCTTGTTCTTTATAGTCAGAAGGAACACAGATCATGGACTTCCACATGTTTTCTGGTGACAGCCTGAACCAAGAACATTCACATGGTCTCAGTTGGCTGCACAGCACATTCCCATGGCCCTCAGCTGCTATAGGACCACAGATATACACGTGAGCCTTGGGCTTCAAGATGGCCTGGGGAAGCAGACCGTGGGCACCAATGTAGCCTTCAGGGGCAGTATGGACCATACAGATCTTTTGAGGAAGTCTAATCCAGAAAATGAACCTTTCCCTTCTCCTCTGAGTTGATGGGGACCAACCTGGAAATTTTCCCACTATGGTACTCTATGTCTCTGAAAGGCTAGGTGCTTCCTCTCCCACTGAGGCCAGACAAGGCAGCCTAGCTGTAATAATGTATCTCACCGAGAGGCAACATCTTTTGGACTAACTCCTGCTCAGGCTGTTGTGCATTGCTGTTGTGCCTGCATGCATGTCTGTATGAGGATGCCAGATTTCCCAGAACTGTAGTTATAGACAGTTGTGAACTGTAGTGTGGGTGCTGGAGATCGACCCATGATCCTCTAAAAGAGCAACCAATTCTTTGAACTACTGACTCATCTTTCCTGTCCCTAGTAATCAAAATTTTTTTCTTTTATTGGATATTTTCTTTATTTACATTTCAAATGTTATCCCCTTTCCAGATCTCCCCTCCAGAAACCCCCTATCACGTCCCCCTCCCCCTGCCTCTATGAGGGTGCTCCCCCATCCACCTACCCACTCCCGCCTTCCTGCCCTGGCATTCCCCTACACTGGTACATCAAACTTAATGTGCTCAAAACTACAAATATAATTAATTCACTTACAGAGACAAGCCTTATTAAGTCTCCTGTGTTTTTAAAGGTTAAGCCTAAAGGAAGTAACTAAGAAGTAAAGTTATTTTTTTAAAGCAAGGTATATTTAGGAAAAAAAAGGTTCTCACACTCAGAGATCTACTAATTATGGTATTTAAAATATTTAAGAAAAACAGTTTCTATGATAGTTCTATGATAGAAATGCCAGCTCCAAGAGGCAACCATAAGTTTGCCAATGAAGAGGACTTCAGCTGGATTGAAAACTGCTCAATGCCTCACCTGCCACTAGGATGCTGCCCAAACTCTGGACAAGCAGGACACAGGAGAGTTGATTACCCCAGTTTACCTAGACTAAGTAGGCCAGTATCACAAGTTCTTCCTTCACAGGAAAGTCTCTTGCTTCTGTCCTGGGACCTATTCCCACTATGAAGCTTTCAAGACTAGAGGAGCCTAGGGTAACCATCTGGGTTGTAAGTAAGTCTCTGTCATTTTATTTGACACTGGGCCATTGGTCTCTGATGATATTGACTAATTAACTGAAGCTATCTAAGTTCTTTCCATATGTAAAATCAAATTTTAGGCCTCACTTTCCCAGACCTACTAGGTTTCCAGGTGAGCAAGACAGTTTACCTTGCTACCAGACTCTGAAAAGAAATAAACTCACAAAACAGATTTCAAAGTAACTTTTACTATTATTTTATTTAAAGAAGTTGCTTTGCAATGACTGTACTCAGTAATCAACCACCTATGTCTCATAAAAAATGGTTGGATAGAAAAACATTAAAGCTTTTGTAAGTTCTGAGGATCCAAGAACGTGTTCTAAGGTATATAAATACAAGTTATAATGGTCCAAGGATATGAAAGCTTAAGTAAGTTGTGATGGATTAAAAAGTGTTTTATGATGTGACAGTGCAAGAAATAAAGGTCTAAGGAAGTGTTCTCAGGTGTATAATACAAGTCGTGAAGGTCTGAAGATAGGAAAGTGTAAGTTTGAGGGTTAAAGAAAGTGTTTAAGGTATGTAAATGCAAGCTGCAAAGGTCTAAGAAAATAAAGTATATGAAAGATAAACGGTTTCGTATTTCTTTCCTTCTTACTATACTGTTCTTATTCTAAAACTTCTAAAGTCCAAAACATCAATCAATGGGGCTCTGATAAGCTATTAAACATTGGATACTTTTATCAGTCACAAGCTCAGGATTTCAAATTTCTTTAGGTTGTCTTCTAAGATTAGACTTAAAAGTCCTTCTCAATTGTGCTAAAAACATCACTCTCCAATCTATATTTCTAACCCTCTGGGAAGAGTGTTAATGTTTTTAACCCAGAAATAGTTTTGGGTTCCCAAGCTTAAACTATGACTCAAAGACTTGAATCTATTGCCTTTTCTATATTGTGCATTTCAATATAGATTACAAACAGTGGCAATGATAGCCTCTCTTAAAATTTTGGTCTCGTTTTGTAAACTTAAAAGTTTTTTGTTAGCTTCATGGAGTTATTAGCCATGGATCCACATCTCACAGGCCAAATGATAGATAAGAACTCCTAAGTTTTCTTTACTCGACTATTCTACCTATTCCAGAGGTGGGGATTTCTCCCCTGATCTTGGTATTCCCCCTTCCTAACTACCAGGATCGTGGGTATAGAAGTATCAAGTGTACACCCCAGATAAAAAAATTTCCCTTAGACTCCTTTACTTTATCCTCTGTCCCTAATCTATATCTGTCCTAGCAGATTTCCAATTAAGTAAAGACTGCAAACTGCTCCAAATGCACCAGCCATAGGTGCTTGTGGTAGAATTTTCCTCCAGTCTGATCTGAGCACCTACATTATAGATAGCTCCAGAGTCACTATCACCAGGTGTTCCAGCCTCAGAAACTGTTCCAAAGTGGCCTGAACTTTCCTAGCCCCAGATGGTCCTGCAAAGCCAGGACAGCAAGCAGAAAATCCTATAACCATCTCCCTTGCCCCCACCTTCTTTGCCTTGGCCAGCATACCCTAATGCTATCAGGAAATAGTCATCGATAAGATTATGTCACTCCTTATCATTTATTATCAATAAAAGGCTGGGATGTTAGGTCTCAAACTTGGGACAAATGGAAACTGAGTTACCAATTAACAAATCAAAGCTGACCTCACCCATAGGTTCTCTCAGCTTCTCCCTACCTGTTACAGGGTATGTCTGGCATACCCTGCTCTCTATCATGAACTACACATCTCCCAGTGCTGGGCTTGCCTTCCCTCAGTCTGATCCTTATAGAATCCACCCATTAGGGTTATGCTGGTCTCTTGGCCTTTTGGCCTTGGCTGCCTTGGTTGGTTGGTTGATCCTCTCTCACTCTCCCTCCCCATCTTCTTTCATTGTCAGCTTAGAATCTTCTCTTTGCCTTCAGTCTCCCTTATGTCTAAAATAAAACTCTTCTTCATAGTTTAGGAGTAGTCATGTCGTCCTTTTATTTAGTTTTTTATCACTTCTAATTCAAAATCCTCCTTCAGTTAGTCATAATTTTCATTCTTTAGTGAGAACAATATCAATTCATTGCAAAAGATCAGTTATTTCCTTTTCAGGAAACTTGTTTTCTTTGCTGATCACTGATCACTTTGCTGCACTGTTAACCATGGTTTTAATAGTAAGAGAAGTAGAGATAGCAGAAAAGTTATCAATAGGTAGGGAGAGGACATTATGTTGCTTATAACAAAGTCAAAATAATTTATTATGTAGGCTATAATTTTGTGTTTGTTCTGGGTTACTGTTCATTATATTTTCTGAACTTATAGGCACTGTGGGCCAAAGCAGTTTCCACTCACAGAGCCAAGGTAACTCTGCTAGTTATTATTTTGTCTTCCTACATCAGAATGAATAAGGGTCTGGAAGTGCCTACTCACAGTTGTTCTAATTGCAAAGAAAAAGGTGGCATCCTCAATCAGAGATGAAAGTGTGTGCATTGTAAAGCCAATAAAACAGAAAATTGCCTGAATAGATATGGGAACAAACTGAATTTCCTTCAACAACTTAAGATAGGATTTTTTAAAAGTCATCTTTCTTGTCTTTGCTAATGTGAATTTTATCTTCCAAAATGTTTGTTTATTGATATATTTGAATGAACTTATATTTATAAGTTGCAGCTAGGATGTTTATTGCCCTTCAAATTACTCATTTTGTGTTTTTACATATATCCTGTATCTCTTGCTAAATCTTATGATGGCAGAAAGTCCTTTTGTTTCTGTTAATCTTTTTTATCTGCTTTCATTTTGACGTTAAGAATTTGTGAATTCGCTTTTAATCTCAGCACTCGGGAGGCAGAGGCAGGCAGATTTCTGAGTTCAAGGCCAGTCTGGTCTACAGAGTGAGTTCCAGGACAGCCAGAGCTATACAGAAAAACCCTGTCTCGAAAAACAAAAGAAAATTGTGATTTAAAGAGTTTGATCATATCTATAGGCTATTTTTAATTATTTTATTTGTCTACTTTATTAATATTTTGGGTGCTTTGTATATTTTGGATATTAATCTTCTGTCCAATTTGTAGCTGGGTAAGATTCTTTCTTACTCTGTGGACTTTTTTACACACAATGTTTCCTTGGCTATGTAGAAACTCTTTAGGTTTATGAGATTCCACTTGTCAGTGTTAGCTTTAAGTCCTGAGCCAATGGAAGCTTATTTAAAATACCCTTTTCTGTTTTTCTGAATTGTAAAGTAAGGTAGAAGGTCTCTTCGTATAGTTTCACGTATCAAATTTAGATCTTCAATACATTTAGAATAGATTTTTTTGGAGGGTGGCGAATTCCTTTCTTCTACATTAGCCATGTAGTTTTCCCAGCACCATTTCATGAACATGCTATATTTCCTCCAATGTGTATTTTTTGACATCTTTGTCAAGTAACAGATAACTCTAATTATGTACATTTGTATTTTGGTCTTCTATTTAGTCCCATTGATCTATATATCTGCTTTACCCATTATCATTTAATTTGTATCACCATTTATCTATTATATAGCTTGAAGTCTGCTGTGATAATCTCTATAGTTTTCTTCTTCTTCTTCTTCTTCTTCTTCTTCTTCTTCTTCTTCTTCTTCTTCTTCTTCTTTACAAATATATTATAATTTATTATTTTCAAAGAACTGTGTGTTGGTTTAACCTTCAAGACAAAATAAATAAAGCTCAAATCGTAAACTAAGTATATATATATATATATGTGTGTGTGTGTGTGTGTGTGTGTGTGTGTGTGTGTGCGTGTGTGTGCGTGCGCACGCACGCATATAAGACTTGGTGAGAATAAGAGACATGTAAATTTACTCCATCCTTTCTAAGGAAACGATATTATAGTACAGTATATTTTTCTTGTATATAATTATTCTTCGTTATAGGCTATGAACTTTCATTCAGTAGGATGTCAGAAACATCAACTTTTTGCTCAATCAAATCTTAAATAATTTTAACTTATAGCATCCATCATTTATAACTCAATTTTTACAGATCAATATTACTATCCCTAGCAATCGTATCATTGACCAAAATTAGCTAAGAGAAATTCAGAAAGCATAAGAGAACTTTTGTTTATGGCTCAGAAAATAAAATTAAGTAATAAACATTTTTTTCATTGTTTTGGAAAAGCCTATGTTTTCCTCTCTTACACCAAATTTTAGTTCTATTCTTAAAAATCTATGTAAGTTTTCCCGAAGAGATCTTTCATTATTGTGCCTATCTCTCCAACCACACTACTCTATATTCTATCTACATGTTAGAAAGAGATAGATATTCCTGATCTTTTCTTTCCTTTTCCTTTGCTTTCTTTTAACTTTCTTTCTTCTTCCTCCCCCCTCCCCTGCCCCCTTTCTTTCTTCCTTCCTTCCTTCCTTCCTTCCTTCCTTCCTTCCTTCCTTCCTTCCTTCCTTCCTTCCTTCCTCTCTCTCTCTCTCTCTCTCTCTCTCTCTCTCTCTTTCTTTCTTTCTTTCTTTCTTTCTTTCTTTTGTTTTTGTTTTTTAAAATGTCTGGATGGATGAGGTAAATATTACTCTTAATCAAGAGATTATGATTGGAAGAGCAAATACCGGGATTTGGGAAGTGCAGTTAGTTTATATTCTAACTCAAGTAGTTACTAATTTTTTCCCACATTTGGTGTCCAACTTCACAATCTTATTCAAATGGATAGTCTACAAAGTAGTGCACAAAATGTGAAGGAGGAAGAGGAAAGAGATCACTGTTCTAGGACATCAAATTTATAAAACAGAGTAGTGGATTTTTGGGCAAAGGTTTTACTGGGTGGGGAGGAATAAAACATTTGAATAAAGGTCTCACAAGGGGCTGATAAAAGGATTTTAATTCTTTGTACTAAACACAAGTTTTATAGTACTTGACAGAAAAGACTTCTTTTAATATTTCTTACAAATCCCTACTCTTTATTTTTTAGATATTTTTAATTGGATATTTTCCATATTTACATTTCAAATGTTATCCTCTTTCCCAGTCTCCCCCTCCCACCCCCGGAAACCTCCTATCCCATTCCCTTTCCCCCTGTTTCTATGAGGGTGCTCCTCCACCCACCTGCCCACCCACGCCCAATTCCCCGCCCTCAAATTCCCCTACACTGGGGCATAGAGCCTTCACAGGACCAAGGGTCTCTCCCATTGATGCCTGATAAGGCCGTAATCTGCTACATATGTGACTGGAGCCTTGGGTCCCTCCATGTGTACTCTTTGGTTGGTGGTTTAGTCCCCGGGAGCTCTGGGGGGGGGGGTCTAGTTGGTTGATATTGTTGTTCTTTCTATGGGGTTGCAAACTCCTTCAGCTCCTTCAGTCCTTCCTCTAACTCCTCCATTGAGGACCCTGTTCTCAGTCCAATGTTTGGCTGCAAGCCTCTCCCTCTGTATTGGTCAGGCTCTAGCAAAGCCTCTCAGGAGACAGCTATATCAGGCTCCTGTCAGCAAGCACTTCTTGGGATCCACAATTGTGTCTGGGTTTGGTGACTGTATATGGGATGGATCCCCAGGTGGTGCAGTCTCTGGATGACACCCTTCCCTACTCTTTTTAAAACACCTTTCTTCTTCAAACTCATTAAGATTTTGTCTAACATTTTCTGTTTTATCTTGGAGTAAGAAACTGCAATAGGGAGGGAGTACCCATGTAGTCATATTTGACACAATACTCCTGAGTTAAGTCCTCAGTAAAAACATTTATTTATTCAACCTATTTCATTAACATGTTTTAAGTTGAATGGGGCTTCTTAAGAGTATTTTCCTGGCCAGAAGATTGGCCTGGCTCCACTGAAACGTTATCCGGCACCTAGAAAGTGATTCTCTTTTTGTGACCATTATGTGTTATTTTCAACAGGTTTTCATTGCTAATTTGACATTATGTCTTTTTAAAGACTCTATAATCACTTAGGATCACAACTCCCCCAAAATTTTTGACATCTTTGGCCTTTGGCAAAACAAACAAACAAATGAACACAAAAGCAAAACAAACAAATAAACAACAACAACAACAAAACACCTGCTAAAAGTCTTAAGAACATATCTAGCTTTTAGTCAAGAAATAAAAGTAACTTTTCTTTGGGGACTAACTGCCTAGCCTCTTTCTATCTCCTGTTGAATTAGAATGAAGTAAAAAGGTAAAAAAGCCAATTATTAGATACTGATGCTTTGATTTATTTAGTGATTTACTGAAAACATTTGCTTATACTTACCCATTTGCTGAACATGATTTCACTTACTACCTGAAATTAGAATGAACTGGAGAAATAGCTGAAACAATGGGTCATTGTCCTGAACCTGCAGACTGCCATATACATTTCTGTAAATTGTTACTTTCTTGCCTTCCCTACCTTGTGATTTTAAAAGTATAGAATGAGAATGCAAACTAGACCCAGGACAGAGGCTTTTCGAGAGCTATTCTGTTCACCAGCATGATACCTCCTTTCTTCTACTCTCATTGATGTTAGAGTGCTTATTAGAGAAAGATTTCCACAACACTGTTATCATCTCTCTTCCCACAGAAGAGGTAATCATAACTGCAATCGTAATTTTGGAAGGTCAACCAATCTGGCTTCTTGCAGCTGAAATTGCAGTATCAGGTGTGGAAGTACTGGGTTACTCACCCAGAGAACCTATCTAAAATACCTCAATTATCAGATATATGGAGGAAATGAAGTACTTGACTAGTGTCAGAAAAAGGTTTTAAAATACCCAAATCAAAGTCCATTAGAATCTCTTGCTCCACTCACAAAAGCCTACATCTGTTGTACTCCTCATTTTTTTTTTTTTTTTTTTTTTTTTTTTTTTGCCTGTAAGGATTTGGTCTATGTAGTGATGAACCCACAATACTTTCCTGGCTTACAGCAGCTGTTGCAGCAACTAATAACATCATGATTCTTTTTCATCTTGATTCTAGATAGGGAAAGAAAGATATTAGCCATTTTTTGTGTTAATTGTATAAAGAAAAGCTGATTTCTATAAGGTAATCTTTTTTTTTTTTTTTTTTT
>CM052722.1:33560322-33593752 GCA_028551405.1 Uromys caudimaculatus | reverse complement strand
GGTTTCTAGGCCAGCCTACCTCGTCCCTGTGTCTTGCGGGTTCAGGGCAGTACCTGGTGAGCTGTGGGGCGCGTCTTTGGCCCACTCCTGGCTCTTACGATCTGAGTGGGATCTTTGTCCTGGCGCTGATTAGCTGTGGAGCCCTGTGGTCTAAGGTAATCTTATATATTACCAATTAGCTGAAAGTATTGATCATTTCTAGAAATTTTCTTGTGGAACTTTTGAGATCTCTTACATATCACATAATGGATAATTTGACTTCTTTTCCTATTTGCATCCCTGTAATTATCTTCTCGTGCCTTATTACTCCAGCTAGGATTTCAAGCACAATATTGAAAATGAGTGAATGTACTGGATAGTTCTGGCTCATTTCTTATTTAAATGGGATTGCCTTTTTGTTTGTTTTTTCTTAATTTCAGATAATGTGCCCTATGGGTTTCTCCTATGTAGCTTCTATCATGTTGAATTTTCTAAAAAGTTTCTAAAAAGACATGTTGAAGTTTCTCAAATTCTTTTTCTGCATCTATTGAGATGACTCTGTGACCTTTGTTCTTAAGACCATTTATATAACTGATTAAGTTCTTTGTGTTGGACATTTTCTTCATTTCTAACATAAGGTCAACTTTATTGTAGCGGGTGATTTTTCCCCTGGATTCTGTTTGCAAATATTTTATTGAGAGCTTTAGCATCTGTGTTCATCAATGACATTGACCTATAGCTTTGTTGTTACTGCATCTTTATCTGAGGTTTTTATTAGAGTAATATTGGCTTTCTAGGAGTTTCAAAGCACACCTTCTGCTTGTTTCTCTTCCCTTTGTTTTTACTCCCCTCCTCTCTCCTCCTCCTGTTTATTTGTTCTTTCTTTCTTTCTCTTTCTTTCTTTCTTTCTTTCTTTCTTTCTTTCTTCTCTCTATTTTGAGAAATTTTGGTTGATTTTCTTCTTGCATATTTTGGTAGGATTCTCCTCTAAGATCTATGACTTCACTAGTACTGAGTGGTTGCCTAGGTTTCCAGTACCAGGCATGTTTTTCCTCATGGTGACTGGACCTTTAATCAAATTAATAGCTGTTGATTACATCCGAGATATGCATGCCACTATTGCACGCTTAAGGTTATTGAACCTTTGGTGGTTTTCATAGATGTTGTGGTGGTTTGAATAGACTTGTCCCCCATGAGCTATTGTGTTTGAATGCTTAGTCTATAAATATTGGCCCCATTAGGAGGCCATTGTTTAAGAAGGTGTAGCCTTGTTGGAGGAAGTATGTCACTGCGGAGTTGGGCTTTGAGGTCTCCTCCTATGCCTAAGCTCTGGCCAGTATGGAATCAGAGCCTCCTCCTGGATTCCTGTGGGAGATTGTCCCTTTCCCTCTTCCTGCAGGTAGAAAAGTAGACCTCTTGGTTCCTCCATCACCATATCGGCCTGCATGTTGCCTTGTTTCCCACCAGGATGAAAATGGAACCTCTTACAGGGTAAACCAGCCTCAATTAAATGTTTTCCTTTATAAGAGTCACCTTGGTCATATTGTCCTTTCACAGCAATGAAGGGACAGAGGCTCTAGCTAGGTTGGACTCTTTACTGTTTTGCTCCTTTAGAAGCTTCTGGTACCATGAGAACTAGGCTTCAGAGAGGCGACATTCAGGTCAGGTCCAGCTCAGGAGCCTCTGTATCTTGTGTCTGAAGTACATGGTGTCTTCAGTAATTGGTACTTTCCACATCTTAGGACAACGATTTAGGAGTCTTGGACAACCCCAATGACCAATAATTCAAAAGAATATTGGGGATTTTGTTACAAGATCGTTGGCTCTCGAAAGGAGCATTGTCAGTCTAGATGAGAAAGTTTAAGTGTGTGTGTGTGTGTGTGTGTGTGTGTGTGTGTGTGTGTGTGTGTGTGTTTGTGTGTGTGTGTATAATTGTGTGTATTATAGGGTTTATTTATTTAGGGAAATAGTTAATAGTATGATTACTTATGACTTTTTCTAATATCCTTACTATAATTTCACTCTTCTGTCCCTTTCTACTGTAATCATCTCTTTATCCCTTCTGTATTCCTTCCTTAATTAGAGCCTCCCATTTCCCCAGTTCCCTGATCAGATCAGCTGTATTTTCCTATAATATTCTGGATTTCTTCAGTGTCTGGTGTAATCTTCTTTTTAATGTTCTCACAGACTTCAGTTTAGTTTTATTCTGTCCTTATTAAATTCATTCAAGTGTGTGCTTGTGTCCTCTTTGAATTATTTTCATTCTTTGATAGGGATTATTATTTTCTACTTAAATTCTATAACTTGAAGTTCCTGTAGGTAATTCCCACTGGAGAACATTTCAATGAAATTGATAGCCTTTTGTGGAGGGGAGACATATTGTGTTGGTCTTTCATATTGTTGTGGTTCACGGATGGGAGCTGGGCATGGCAATTCATTTAGTTGGTTGTATATCTGATATCAGATTCTAGTCTGTCTAAGTTGAGTAGAATATTGGTTATATTTTTGGATATGAACTTGGTTGATTTCAGGACATGTAGAAAAAGTGAACAGGACAGGACTCCAAATATTCACTGTTGCTTATTGATTAAATAGACTGTCATTTCAATTAACTATTAACGGATGTGATGTAGGATCTTAGGTATCATGGCAGATTGCTTGGATGAACTACAAATAAGTCCGGTAGTATGGTTCCTAGCTGGCCCTAGGTATCGAAAGGTACTTTTAAGAAAGGGACCAGGAGAACTTTTGAAAAAGCATCTTACTATGGCTTGCAGCTGGCTCTGGGCACGGAAAACAGCAAAGGCTCAGGGACCAGGTCAAAGTTAGCATGATGACATATGGATGTGCCCGAGCCATGCTCCTGAGCCTGGGCCAAGAGAGTTCACAAAAGCGGATGTCACCTGCAAGCTGGAGGAGTAGTTTGACATAAGGTCTCAGGTCAGTCTAGGCAAGGAAATACTCTATTGTGACTCCTGCCTGACTGTTCCTGAATGGTTACTCTGGCACAAAAGTAGTGGCAAGGGTTGAAGATCCAGAGTCAGAGTCAACAATAAGTAGGACCTGGGTATGCTTCTTTGGCTAGGCACAGACCTGGAGTGGGCTGAAGTGGGAGGAAGGAACTTCATTGGACTCACAAATTTGTAAATGTGACTCATATCTGAATCTGAAGGAGCTGTGTGTACAGTCCTGGGTCAGACTAGGGAATAGAACTTGTCTATATTGTTCCTACCTAGGTTTCAGCCTAGAAGATAAGAGAGGAGTGCCTGCAGTGCTATAGGACTTCTACTTAGATTATTAATTTCTATCAAAATGTTCCATATTTAATAGCCAAATACCATTTTGTTTTACTCATTTTGCACATAAGGAATTTATTAAAGGTTTAAGAGTATGGATTATATCTAATATACAGATGTGTTGATATCATCTTGAGCAGCTAGGTCTGCAGTTTTCATTTTCAAGGTATCGTTTTTAATAAGCCTGTTTCCTCAGTGTTTCTCATTTTACTTGTCTATTTCTATCACTTTCTATTCTATTATCTGTCTGTCTATGTCATTGACAAAGTTTCTTGTCTTCTGTGAATGTCATGGGCCTATTACAGTATGGCATTCTCATATTAGATATAGTTCTCTCATGACAGCTGTATTACAACAGTTAAGCGTGTGAGAGACAGAAAGTATACATTTCTAATATCTAAAAAGTTTCAAACTAGATATTCGTATATTGTCAGTTTCTTTATTTTCTCTTGTAAACCATAGTGATTTTGTTCGATTCACTTCAAAAGGATGCTATGTATATTTTCTTTATAAATTTTGAATAATTTGAGGCAACCGTTAATTGACCATGATGTTAAAATAGCTCCAATATGAGTTTCAGTCTCTGCGCATATCATCATTTGAGCTGTTGTCTACTCTAAAATAAATACGTTAATGGAAAACAAACTCAGTTACTAAGCTAATTGGTGCATTCTCAATACTAAATCTCATTTTTTTGTTTATACTTGCTTTATTTTTTGTCGCTCATTTTTCATCCATTCCCTTCCTTCCCTCTCTAGTTATTGATTCATACTTTCCATCGCATGCCTATATATTTCTCTGTTTTACTAATAATGACAAGCAAATAAGGACTTTATAGCCTATAGTCAGAGTTAGTGATTTTGCCAAATTAGCTACATCTGTATTTAAACTTCAGAAATCTTCATTAAAAATGTTTCTATAAAAATACTTTAACACCAGTGGAGTTAAATTTATTTCACCATCTACAACAACACAGTTTTGGAGAGGAAAAAGATAACAGAAGTTGTAAAAATAAATATATTTTATGTAAGAATAGGAGTTCCCTTTTCAGTGCCATTTTTATAATCAACATGAACATGTGCAGTTCTAAATACAGAGTAATAGTATGCCAGATAAAATCAAATTGACATATCACTAAAAAGAAGAGAGGTATGTCTAAATTTAAAATAAGATATCTGTGAGCTGCAAACATGACTGTTAGTTTATAGAACACTACGATCTCTTTCATTTCATAAAGCTTCATCTCCCTGAATATAGAAACATGTCATACAATTCTCAATACTGCATATTCAAATTCCAGACCATGTACTAATTCTTGTATAATACTAAATATCCTTTCTTTCTTGTTTCACCAGTGTATTTTAAATGTGAAAAAAATGAGATTTATATATAATCCCAATATATATAAATATAACTAAATGGTAAAATAAGAAAAACTTTCTGAGAACTATAAAATTTATAAGGAAGATTTATGCTTTTATTTGGATTCTCATAGATTACTAAGATAAGTTAACCAGAACAACAAAATTTATCTCTAGTTATATGATTTCCCATTACATAAATTATCTTTAAAGAATTGTCTCTGTGACTGAGGGACCGGCCAACCAATAACTGGTGCAATTTGAGATCCAATACCCTGTTATGCTTGCAGACAGAAGCCTAGCATAGCTGTCCCCTGGGAGGCTCCACACAGCAGCTCACTCAGAGAGATGCAGACACCCACAGCCAAACAGTGGATGGAGCTTGGGGACTCTTAAAGAAAAATAGGAGGAAGGATTGCAGGCCCAAAGGGGATAGGAGCTCCACAGGAAGAACAACAGCATCAACTAACCTGGATCCTTAGGGCTCTCAGAAATGAAACCACCAACCAAGAGCATACATGGGATATACCTAGGCCTCCCTGCACATATGTAGCAGATGTGCAGCTTGATCATTACGTGGGTCCTGAACAACTGTAACAGGGGCTTTCCCAAAAGCTGTTGCGTGTCTATGGGATACGTTCTAGCTGGGCTGTCTCATCTGGCCTCAATGGGAGAAGAAGCACCTAGCCTCACAGAGGCTTGAAATGCCATGATGTGGGGGATAACCAGGGGACTCCCACACACCCAGAGAAGAAGTGGAGGGGGAAGGATTATGTGAGGGGTGACCTGCAGGTGGCAGTGAGTGAGATGTAAAGTGAATAAGTAAAAAGAATTAAATTAGAAAACCACAAATCAGTATTCAAAGAATCAACAATTTCAAAAATTCTTAGCTCCACTCTTATAGATGATACAACTATTGAGAAGACTACTGAACTGTTTAATAACCCAGTGAAACAGAGTATGGTATCCGAATGCTCTCCAGTTAAACTTGCAAAAGCCACTATTGTGTATATTTTTGAATTCCTTTATTATTTCATGGTGTTATAATCAATTGAAATTCATCATTTCCCTCTTATAGGTTACCTGAAAGCATAGTCACTGAACTCCAAAATGTAGATCATAATATGGTTTGCCAATGAAAACAATTAGCATAAAGTATGTCATCATAAGTAGAATATGCAGCATCATCAATAATTTTGTGGTTATTTTTTCTCATAACCTATTTCTTTACATCTGACTTCTTCCCCAAAAAGGAGTAAGATTACTTAGTTTTCACATGTGTAATATGTGGGTGGACCTGGAAGTGAATTCATATAATCTTATTATTCTAGAGTCAGATGTAAGGTGGTAGTAAGTTGGAAAGCCTAGGTTCTATAGTGAATATTAGCATAACTATTATTATATTATGACACCATATTTCAATTAAAAAATAAAGCATGGACAACAAAAAAAGAAACCTATCATCAGAAGCTACACTCATGAGGTCTCACTAACATGACTAAGCAAACTTGAGCTAAACATGGACAATGTCAGTGGAAATGCTAAAATGAATGGAGAAAAGCTCAAGAGGCCTCAACCCTACACAAAGAACTGTAGGCAGCAGAGCAACACTGGGAGTGGAAAAGTTAGTCTTTCCCAGGAAAGAGCACAGCAATTGGTTTTCTAGTGCCATATAGCACTGAAAACACACACACACACACACACACACACACACACACACACACACACACGTAACATTTTATGGCATAAATAGGTTACATTTAGGAATGTGTATGTATATGCAGGTCTATACATAATATATATATATATATATATATATATACATAAACATCATATACATAAACATATGCACATGTATGTATATGCACATGTAGGAGTATATGTGTATATGCATACGTATACATATGTACATGCATTTATAAACATATATGCATGTACATACATTGGTTTGAGTGAGAACGAACCCCATAGGCTCATACATTTGAATTCTTCGTCCCCAGCTGGTAAACTGAGAAGGGTTAGGAGGTATCAGTGGAGGTGGTATTTCACAGGGATCAGTCTCTGTGTTTCTGCCAACTGTCTGTGAATCAAGATGTAAAGATCTCTACTAAGGCCATGCCCATCTGCTACCAGTCACAAGGATCCTGAACTAACCCTTTAAAACTGCAACTGAGTCCCCTATAAAATTCTTTCTTTTATAAGAATTGCTTTGTTCATGGTTTCTGTTGACAATTCATGCCAATTCAAACTTCAGGGAAAGTAGGGATGGCTTTCCTTGCTGAGGGCAGATACTCCTCAAGCAAGTGGCCAGACCCTTGCTTGAGGAGCTCTAGCTGCTGGGCTCTGTCTCCAGACTTCCCTAGTGGCCATAACAGCTGCTTTCTAATGGCTGTCACAGCTGTTCTAGCCCCTCAAGGTAAGAATGTGGCTAGGCATCACTCCCAGACTTGACTCAAGGTTAATGTCCATTTTTTAACTGCTGTAACTGCAGTTCCCAGCTCTGAGGCAGGCAAGTGGCTAGGTCTCACTCTACAAGAAAAATATCTATGAATCTCTGAGCTTGCACCAGAACAGGCCATATAATCCCTCCAAATCCCAGGCCAGCTTTGGAAGCTTCACCTCCCAGGAAACCCTATATAAACCCTGTGTTCTTCCTAGTACTGTGCTGCATTTTGCCTGAGTAGAGGTGGCTGCCCTCCTTCTTTTTGTGAGGTTTCTTGAGTGATATGAATGTATTATATTTCTTGGCTCATGAATGCCAGGCTACCTTTCCCCTCTGAGCTGTAATGCCTATAGTGTCTTTTCACAGTAATAGAACAATAAGACAGAAGTTGCTACCTGGAGCTGGGTATTGTTGTGATAGGCCTGGCCATGCTGTTGTATAGAGGAATATGGAAGACTTTGGGATTTTGGATTATAAAATTGGTTAAATGTTTTAAAGGAATGCTTAATGGGGTTTCCTAGCAGGAACATGGAAGATGATAGTGCAGAGAGTGGCACAGACTATGACGGCACAGATCAAGCAGTTTCAAAGGGTCGAAGAAAAAAGAACATTCTTGTAATACTTTGGCAAAGAATGTGGCTCCTTTTTGTCCTTGTCCTAAGAATTTACTAGAGGCTAAATTGAAGAGTTTTTGGATTAATGACTTGGACTGGAGATCTCAAGTCAGCCTAGTATTAGTGATGCTATATTGTCATTAATGAACACTCTTATGCAAATGTACAATGAAAAAGAGCAGGCAGGGAAATGAGAAATACATGTGGAGAAAAGAATCAGGAAATGGAATGTTGAAGCTAAGTCTTATGAGCAAGAACATAAAACGTTAAAGAAAAGCCTGATGATAAACTGAATTAAGCGAGTGGTACCTTCAGGACAAGACAACCCTCTGAGAGGCCTTTAAAGTGTGTGAAAGGAATAAGTAGAAAGGATGGCTTTGGTCTAGAAACACATCAACAAGTCAAAACTTATGCAAATGCAAGCCAGCTTCCAGCCTCAGCAATAAGAAGAACGTTTCAGTTTTGCCCAAATGCTTCTGTTTAAAATCAAGGATACACAAAAGGGGATGTAGAATCTTTTTCCGTGGTTAAGGAAAGCCACTGAGGGTATACATATGACAGGGCAATACCTTCATAGAGTCCTAGAGAGGCCATCACATGAAACTGTAAGGTGAGGCCTAGATTGCATTGCAGACCCTAAGATGTTGGATGTGGCAGAGTCATGGGATACCAGCCAAGGAGAGCTGTAGACCAAGACAGAGGGGACAGGAGGAGTTGCAGTTATCAGAACTGGAATAAGTTGAAATTATGAAGGACATTTTGACATGAGCCATGGACATACAAAATGTAAGGTTTGTCCTGCTGCATTTTAGTCTAACTTTGGTCTAGTGTTTCCTCACTATGCTTCCTTTCCTCCTGTTTGGAATGGAAATGTATATTCTGTGCAATTATGAATTGGAAAAATGTGATCTGCTTTTATATTTTGATTTCATAGGTGATATCAGTTTAGAGATTGCCTTAAGTGTCAGAAGAGACTTTGGATTCAAGACTTTAAAAAATTCCTGAGACTGAAAAGACTGTGCAGACATTTGAAGATGGATATAATAAATTTTGCATGATATGACTATAAGCTTATGGTGTCCAGAGAGTAGAATGTGATGGTTTGAATGAAAATGGCCCCAATAGGTTTATATGTTTGAATATTTGGTCCCCAGTTGGTAAACTGCTTGGGATGTATTAGAAAACATTGCCTTGTTGGAGGAGGAGGAGGTGTGTAAATGGGTGTGAGCCTTGAAATTTTACAAGCCTATGCTAGGATCATTCTCTCTCTCTCTCTCTCTCTCTCTCCTGATGCCCGTGGATCATGTTGTAAAGTTTGTCTCTGCTATTATGCCCATGTTATGCCTGTCTGTTTCCTGCCATCATTATTTTGGACTAACCCTCTACAACTGTAAGCAAGGCCCCCAATTAACTGCTTTCTTTTTTAAGAATTGCCACGATCATGGTGTCTATTCACAGCAGTAACACACTAACAAATTAGTGAAACAAGAGGCAAGGAATTTGAAGGATAGTAGGAGGTGTATATGGAAGTTTTAGAGGGAGAATTTAAAAGGGGGTAATGTATTTACATAATAAGCCCAATTATAATCTCAAAATAAAGCAAAAAAAAAAAAAAAAACCAAAAATGCAAGTTAATAAATATCTTTCTAGCATTTTATTTTGTTGGGTATGATAGAAAAAAAATCTTTTTATACTCTGAATTTTTAAACTAGATATGAAGTCCTGTATATCACAAAGGTCTGATTTTGCAAAGAACAAATATGTAGCATGTGTAAATTGATTTCTCAGAGCATTTCTCTTTTGATCTTCACCTTGAACAAAAATCTATTCTATTTCTGTGGCATATTTATAAACAGAGAGCTTCAAAAATCTTCATTCAGTTTTGGGATTAAGTATCAGAAACTGTTATCCTATTACGTCTTATTCTTATTTTATCTGGGCTCTCCACACTGTTTTTGGATTACTGCAATTATTCCATTGCTTCTACTTGAGACCATGTTTTCTATATCCTGATTACAAAGGCATACATTTTGGGAAGGGTTAAAAATGATAGAATAATAGAAGACAAACAGTAAAAATAAATTTGAATAAAGGTGAACAGTGAATGAGACTAGAAAGCAGCAAAACTCTGGCTTAGAAGATAGTATGTAAAAAAAATATTGACTATATTTCTTAAAAATTCAATACATTATTCATAGTAAAGGAAACAGACACCAAGTTGAACAGTATATTCTCTTTTGTTAATAAACAATATAAATCTGCTAATTATACCAGTTTTGCTTTCAAATATTCTTGCCTATTTGACCACATTTTCTGTTATCTATTCATGGGTATCAAATAATCAGAAGCCTCATAGTATAAAACAGCAATAACTAGTTTAATAATAATTTTATTGCTAAAGCAGAGCTTGGTGGAGAAGACTAATGCTAGTTATACTTAGTATCAGCTGAAGGAGCTGAACTGAGAGAATCTACTTCAGGACAGTAGCCTGCCATTGGTCACCAATTTGTGCAGGCTGCTGGCTGGATAGGGTGCTAAATGAGGTGAGAGCTTTGGTTATTCTTCCTCACAACATAATGGCTAGATATTAAGGCCTGAGGTACTAACAGAGAAAGCTAGTTAAATGCTGCATTATTTCTTGTGACCTTGACAGGGAAGTCATATAGTGTTACATCTACTGCAGTTTCTAGTTGTGACTGCCATTAAGACTCATACAAATTATCAACACAAATGGGACATAAACAGAGTTACTTGATAAATGAATAGCAAACTAGTAGAAAATATAATATGGGAATCAAAAATAGAGAAAATTTTAAGGATGATGTGATGCGGTAAATGACTATTTACTTGGAAAAATTTGCTGTTGTCATGATATGTCATGCCGGATTAACAAAAGGAAGTTCCATGTTTGTTTCAAGTTTACTGTTTAGAACTTTTGAGTCTTTCGTTTCATATTACTTTTAACATAAAGTGCTTAAATTTGACAGTTTCTGATGTAGTAATGAAAGCTACTGATGTAGACTCCCTAGGCTAATTTAAAGCATGGTCAAATACACCAAAAATGTGGTTGATTTTCAAGAAGATAGCAAATTAACAGCTGTATTAGAGAATATTGCCACAGTAAGGCAGTTTCTGTCTTTTATAGCTTCCAGAAATGGGATGACATTTAGACAGTGAAAAGAAAATATGCAAATTATTTTATTCAATTATTTCAAGTTACATAGAACTTAGTGTAAAGGGGTTTGAATTATCTTCATCTTCGCAGGGGTAACTTTTGGTAAATTCTATGGACAAACACCCATTTTGTTGATGCAAAGTTGCTTATAGTGAAATTTTCTGTCTTTGGGGTACATGCCTGGGGAAGGGAAGGTCACCAGATAATTTATAGAAAACTGAGATGGCCAGAAACCATGTCCTAAAAATCAGAGATTGGATGCAGCAAATTCTGGTGATGTATAAAAGGCATAAATCTAAACATTTTAACTGACCCTTGGAGGATGGAATAGGAATTTGCTAGGTAGGAAATGGAGAAGAACATTTAGTAGAATAGGAAACATTCTGTATTTTAATAAGTGTGATGACAGATTGAGCAAATTACATAAATTAAAATAAATAGCATATTAGTTTACAAAATATAATATAAAATAAATTTTGCCTTAACATAAGTAACATAGTTATAGCAAAGAAGATATATTTTTTACAACAAAATACAATTATTAAGAAGACATTGTTTCATCTTTTTACCCAAAAATCGCTTTTTCTTTTGACTTTAATGGAAGATAGCTGAATCCAGCTTCTCTACTAAATTTACTGTAATGTGTTTTCTTAATGTAATTGTACATATAGAGAGGTCAGAGGTCAAACTTATATTTGAATCTTGTTCCACAGGTGCCATACACCTACACTCATTGAGACAGGGACTCTTGGCAATCTAGAATTTGCAAAGTAAGTCAGATCTGATCCATGGTGAGGCTCAGCAAAATGCTACTTCTTTACTGAAGAATACGGTAATTGCACATGTGTACCACCACGCCCAGACTTTTATGTAGGTTACATTCATTGGAATCAGGTCCTTATGCTTGTGAGGTAATTTACCAACTGTACTATTGCATTGTAAGTGTTTTACTAGTCTTCCCTAAGCCTTTAGTTAGGGACACTCTTATCTGGCACTGTAATAAATTTCAGTAAGTAGGAGTCTTATAAGTTTAGTGGTAACATAAAATGAAATACTGAATTATTAAGTTTTGTAATTATGGCTTTTAATTAATAAAAAATAAAATCATTCAAAGCTACTAGCTTATATTGCATCTTATAGAAATAATTTATTATTTATCTATTATATATGGGAATTCATATGCCATAGTCCATGTGAAAGGTTAGAGGACAACTGTGTGTCCCAATTTTCTCCTTCTGCTATGTAGGATGTAGGAATTAAGTTCAGAGCATCAGGTTCACTGATAATTATCTTTATTTACTGAGCAATCTTGTCATCCTTTAATATTGCACATTTTAACTTTATATTATATATACTTAAGATTCAGATGTTTTCCCTTTTCTTTTTAGTTTATATACAAACTGAAGAGCATCGTTTTGCCATTTTCATGTGTACCGATCATTGTACTTTTCTCACAAATATTTGCCTTTACCTTTTATTGACCCTCCTACACACATAATAAGTAAAACACCAAATGCACAAAACAAAGAAAGAATATTGAAAGCAATAAAGGAAAAAAGTCAAGTAACATCATATAAAAGCAGACCTATCAGAATTACACCAGACTTCTCACCAGAGACTCTAAAAGCCAGAATATCCTGGGCAGTTGTGACACAGACACTAAGAGAACAAAAATGCCAGTCCAGGCTGCTATACCCAGCAAAACTCCCCATTACCACAAATGGAGAAACCAAAGTTTTCCAAGACAAAACCAAATTTAAACAATATATTTCCACTAATCCAGCTCTACAGAGGATAAGAGAAGGAAAAGTCCAACACAAGGAGGGAAACTAGACCCTAGAAAAAGCAAGAAATTAATCTTTTCACAATAAACCCAAAAGAAGAGAAACAAACAAACATAATTCTACCTCTAACAACAAAAATAACAGGAACCAACAATAGTTGGTCCCTAATATCTCTCAACATCAATTGACTCAATTCCCCAATAAAAAACCAGAGGTTAACAGATGTGTAAACAGGATCCAGCATTTTGCTGCATAGAGGAAGCAAACCTCAGTGACAAAGACAAACATTACCTCAAAGTAAAAGGATGGGAAATTTTTTCCAAGCAAATGGTCTCAAGAAACAAACTGGAGTAGCCATTCTAATATCCAACAAAATAGGCTTTCAATCAAAAATACCAAAAAATATGGTGAAGGACACTACTTACTCATCAACGGACAAATCCAACAAGATGGACTCTCAATTCTGAACATCTATGCTCCAAATACAAGGGCTTCAACATTTGTAAGAGAAACGTTAATAAAACACAAAGCACACATTGAACCTCACACAATAATAGTAGGTGATTTCAACACTTACTCACACCAATGGACAGATCATGGAAAAAGAAACTAAACAGAGACACAGTGAAACTTAAAGAAGTTATGAACCAAATGGATTTAACAAATATCTACAGAACATATCACCCTAAATAAAAGAATATACCTTTTTCTCAGCACCACATGGTACCTTCTCAAAAATCAGCCATATACTCAGACAAAACACAGACCTAAACAAATACATGAAGATTGAAATAATACCATGCATCCTCTGAGATCACCACGGATTAAGACTGGTCTTCAATAGCAACAAAAACAACAAAAATTCCACATACATGTGGAAGCTGAACAACTATCTACCCAATGATAACTTGGTCAGGGAAGAAATAAAGAGAGAAATTAAAGACTTTTTAGAATTTAATGGAAATGAAGGCATAGCGTATCCAAATGTATGGGGCATAATGAAAGCATTCTTAAGAGGAAAATTCATAGCCCTGAGTGCCCCCACAAAGAAATTGGAGAGATCATACACTAGCAGGTTAACATCATATCTGAAAGCTCTAGAACAAAAAGAATCAAATACACTCAGGAGGAGTAGATGGCAAACAACAATCAAACTCAAGGCTGAAATAAACCAAGTAGAAACAAAAAGGACTATACAAAGAATCAATAAAACTAGGAGCTGTTTCTTTGAGAAAATAAAAAGATAGATAAACCCTTAGCCAGACTAATCAGAGGACACAGAGACAATATCCAAATTAACAAAATCAGCAATGAAAAAGGAAACATAATAAGAGAAACTAAGGAAATTCCAAAAACAATCAGATCCTACTATAAAAGTCTATACTCAACAAAACTGGAAAACCTGGATGAAATGGATGATTTTCTAGACATATACCAGGTACAAAAGTTAAATCAGAATCAGATAAGCCATCTAAACAGCTTCATAACCCCCAAGGAAATACAAACAGTCATTAGAAATATCCCAACAAAAAGAAGGCCAGGGTCAGAATTTTATCAGACCTTCAAAGAAGTCTTAATACCAATACTTCTCAAACTATTTGATAAAATAGAAACAGAAGGAAACACTACCCAATTCATTCTATGATGCCATAGTTATGCTCATCCCTAAACCATACAAAGACCCAACAAAGAAAGAGAAATTCAGACCAATTGCACTTGTGAATATCAATGCAAAATACTTAATAAAATTCTCGTAACCGAATCCAAGAACACATCAAAATGATCATCCATCATGATAAAGTAGACTTCATCCTAGGAATGCAGGGGTGGTTCAATATACAGAAATCATCAATGAAATCCACTATATAAGCAAATTCAAAGAAAAGAAAACCACATGATTATCTCATTAGATGCTTAAAAGGCCTTTGACAAAAGACAATACATAATAAAAAGTATTGCAGAGACCAGGAATTCAAGGTGTATACCTAAGTATAATAAAAGCAATATACAGCAAACCAATAGCCAACATCAAAGTAAATGGAGAGCAACTCAAAGCAATCCATTAAAATCAGGGACAAGACAAGGGTACCCACTTTCTCCCTACTTATTCAATACAGTACACAAAGTTCTAGCCAGAGTGGTTAGATAACAAAAAGAGGTCAAAGGGATACAAATTTGGAGGGAGGAAGTCAAGATACAACTATTTGCAAATGATATGATAGTATACATAATCAACCCCAAAAGTTCTACCAGAGAGTTCCTACAGCTGATAAACAACTTCAGCAAAGTGGCAGGATATAAAATTAACTCTAACAAATCAGTAGCCTTCCTCTACTAATAGGATAAAAGGGTTGAGAAAGAAATTAGGAAATCAACACCCTTCACAATAGTCACAAATAATATAAAATATCTTGGTGTGACTCTAACCAAGCAAGTGAAAGATCTGTATGACAAGAACTTCAAATCCCTGAAGAAAGAAATCAAAGAAGACCTCAGAAGATGGAAACATCTCCCATGCTCATAGATAGGCAGGATTAATATAGTAAAAATGACCCTCTTACCAAAAGCAAACTTCAGATTCAGTGCAATCCCCATCAGAATTCCAACTCAGTTCTTCATAGAGTTAGAAAGAGAAATTCTCAAATTTATTTGTAATAATGAAAAACCTAGGATAGTGAAAACTATTCTCAACAATAAAAAAACTTCTGGGAGAATCACCATCCCTGACCTCAAGCTGTACTACAGAGCAGTAGTGATAAAAACTGCATGGTCTTGGTACAGTGACAGCTAAGTAGATCAATGGATTAGAACTGAAGACTCAGAAATGAACCCACACATCTATGGTCACTTGATCTTTGACAAAGGAGCTAAAACCATCCAGTGGAAAAAAGACAGCATTTTCAACAAATGATGCTGGCTCACCTGGTGGGTTGCATGTAGAAGAATGCAAATTGATCCATTCCTATCTCCCTGTACAAAGCTCAAGTCCAAGTGGATCAAGGACCTCCACTTAAAACCAGATATGCTGAAACTGATAGAAGAGAAAGTAGGGAAGAGCCTTGAATACTTGAGCACAGGGGAAAAGTTCCTGAACAGAGCACCAATGGCTTATGCTTTAAGATCAACAATCAACAAATGGAACCTCATAAAATTGAAAAGCTTCTGTAAAGCAAAGGACACTATCAATAGGACAAAGTGGCAACCCACAGATTGGCAAAAGATATTTGCCAAACCTATACCTGATAGAGGGCTAATATCCAAAATATATAAAGAACTCAAGAAGTTAGACTCCAGAGAACCAATTAATTCTATTAAAAAGTGGAGTACAGAGCTAAATAGAGAATTCTCAACTAAGGAATCCCAACTGGCTGAGAAGCACTTAAAAAAATGTTCAACATTCTTAGTCATCAGGGAAATGGAAATCAAAAAGATTCTGAGATTCCACCTCACACCAGTCAGAATGGCTAAGATAAAAAACACATGTGTCAGCAAATGTTGGCAAGGATGTGGAGAAAGTGGAACACTCCTCCACTGCTAGTGGGATTTCAAGCTGATAAAACCTCTTTGGAAAGCAGGTTCCTGAGGAAATTGGAAATAGTTCTACCTGAGGACCCTGCTATCCCACTCCTGGGCATATACCCAAAAGACGCTCCATTACATAGCAAGGACACATGCTCCATGATGTTCATAGCAGCCTTATTTATAATAGTTGGAAACAACCCAGATGCCCCTCAAAAGAAGAATTGATACAGAAAATTTGGTACATATTCACAATGGAGTACTACACAGTAGTTAAAAACAATGACTTCATGAAATTTGCAGGAAAATGGATGGAACTAAAAAATATCATGCTGAGTATGATAACTCAGTCACAAAATAACACCCATAGTATGTACTCACTAATAAGTGGATATTAGCCCAAAGCGCCCATGACATAACGCACACGCCATATGGAACTTAGGAGGAAGAAAGACCAGGGTGTGGATGACTCAGTCCTGCATTGGGGGGGGCAGGACGATCATGAGAGGTGAAGGAAGAGGGTGAACTGGGAGCGAGAGAGGAGGGGGAAGAAATAAAGGGGCAATATCAGGAACTGGAGGAGATGTGAGAGAGGTACAGAGGGTCAGGAAACTGAACAAAAATATGTGGCGGGGTGGGGGAGGTAAGGAACTGGGAGATAGCCACTAGAGTGTCCCAGAAACCAGGGGAATGTGAGGGTCCCAAGATCCAGCGTTGATGACTTTAGCCAAAATGTGCAGAGAAGGGTGAGATAGAACCTGTTGAGACCACCTCCAGTAGATAGGCACAGCCCCTGTTCGAGGGATGGGGTCACTCACCCATTTTTAAGTTTTTAATCCAGAAATGTTCCTGTCCAAAGGAAAAACAGGACAAAAAATGGAACAGAGACTAAAGGAAGGGCCAATTGAGGCTGCCCCACCTAGGGATCCATCACGTCTGCAGACACACTGTTGCCATGGTCAAGAGTCGATTGCTGACAAGAACCTAGTGTGGTGGTTCTTTGGGAGGTCCGGCCAGCAACTGATCAATGCAGATGTGGATGCCTGGAACCAACCATCAGACTGAGCTCAGGGAACCTGGTTGGAGAGCTGGCAGAAGGGGTAGAGGAGCAGACTGGGATTGCAACTCCATCGGAAGAACAATATAGGCTTGCCTGACCGCCCAGTTCTCCCAGAGTCTAGACCACCAACCAAGGAGTGTACCTAGAGGGATCTATGGCTCCAGATATATATGTAGCAGAGGATGGTCTTGCCTGATGGCAATGGGAGGGGAGACCCTTGGTCCTGGGGAGGTTTGATGCCCCAGCATAGGGGGATGCTGGAATAGTGGGGCAGAGAGTGTGGGTGGTTGGGGGAGCACCCTCATACAGGCAAAGGGGAGGGGGGAGAGAGGATATAGGATAGGGGTTTGGGGGAGGGGTAACGAAGAGGGAAGTGGGATATTATAGGATGGGGGTTGGAGGAGGGGGTAACTGGGAAATGGGATATCTTTTGAGATGTAAACGAATGGAATGATTAATAATAAATAAATAAATAAGAAATAGAAATAGAATTACAACATGACCCAGATATACCAATCCTGGAAATGTACTCAAAGAACGCTGCATCCTACACCATACTACAGGAACATTACATATCCATACTTACTCCTAGGGTTTTTTTTGTTGTTGTTGCTTTGTTTTGTTTTGTTTTTGAATAGGGAGAAAGAAAATGAATTCAGTCTGTATTGCTCATCAGCTCGGGAATGGATAGTTGAAATAAGGTTCATATACTTGATGGAATTTTATTCAGCTGAAAAAAGAAATGAAATTTGCAGATAAATGAATGAAACTGAAAAAATTATACTGAGTAAGCAAAGTCAGGACCAGAAAGAAAAATGCACCATGTTTTCTCTCTTATGTTGAATCTCCCTTCAAATAATGCATTTTCTTTGTCCATGCTTAATCATTTGACAGCCTCATACTTATACATAATGGGTTTTATTAAATTTCTTCGATATTCTTTTCTATTGTCCTTCTTCCTCTCCCATAGACAACACTGTTTTAAATCAATGAGTCTTTTCCTCATATTATGACTTAGTATGTGTGACCAACTGAGTTTAATAAGAGTTAACTTGTGTGAGTATTAGTGAGAGGTTATTTAATGGGACGAGGACAATTTGTCTAGGGTAAATCACTGAAGAAAATGACAGCATTGCCAGCAAATGTTAAGTGGTAATAGTCTTGCTAAGAAGGGTGGGCCTCATGGAGCCCTTCCTTATCCATGATGAAATGCTGATGATCCCAATTTTGTGCAAACATTAGTTACGCACATTTAAACCAAAGTACTGTTTGAATTCAAAAGACTACAAAGAGGCTATTGATGGAGGGATATTTTAAGGGAAGGAACATTAGAAAGCATAACTAAAATGATAACAGAGAAAGAATGAGGTAAGCAAAGTTTATGTAAATAAAAGGGTAGATAGATGACAAAGATGAGAGGGGATATGGGAAGATTTGACTAAAAGAAGAGATGTATGAAAAGACCATAAGCATATTTATTATCTGGTTACACAATGGAAAATATAACGTAACATAAAATAAATTAGAGTGTAGATGTTCTGCATTGGTAGATAATGCTGTTCCTCAAATCTAAGAGTAATCAAACAAAAACTCATTGCCAGGTCTGAGATTTCTCCTTCTGAGCTGTAGGTCAGGAAGGCCTTAGATAATCCCCAAACAACATAAGCATTTGCCAATTTTCTGTGGTCACCTCTCAGAACATGAGGGTGAGAACATGTATTAATTGCTACTTTTATTTTTATGTTCATTTATTTATTCATTCACTTTGTCAACTTGACACATGACAGAAGCCATCTAGGAAACATTGTGGTATGCACATGAGTTTTCTGGAGATGGTCCTTTGTTTTGCATGGCTTCGATGAGTGCACTCTGAGAGACAAAGACTCCAGAGACTTTGTCCAAGGATTGCTTCTTGCTGGTATTCCTTTCCTCCACTATTACATAGCTTAATGATTTATTGTATATTTACCTACTCTGATGGACTGATTTCCTGCAGAATCAATATGAAGATGTACTGTCATAAGGTAATGCTGCTTAGAAAAAGTGATAATTTCATAATTCTTGAAAATGATTTTATAGATTTCCTAAACTGATACAAGTAATTGAAAGACCCCTATAGAATAAAAGCTGCAAACAGAGCTCAGAATTTTGTAAATCTTCATTTGTCTTGGGCTAATTGTACTAAGAAAAGAAAACAAGCTCGTTTCAAATTTACAAAGTAAACATTCCTTCTATGTTAGAAATGAGTCCACTATCTCATAACCAAAGGTAATAAACTGGGAATGGACAATTTATTATAGGTTCAATGACAGAAAATAAATGAATGACTAGTTTGTCTATACAAGACTTCAAAATAATAAGACATAATGCAAACGATTTGTTTCTTGACAAAACCTTGTTAACTTATGACATAAAGAACCATTGCTATAAACTTTTAATGAACTTATGGAGCTAGAAAATAGATAAGGAACATTCAGTCAAGTACTAGTCTTAATAGAAAAATATGTAAAAAACTCTTCTGTAACTCCATAAACCATAATGACCTATAACATGACCTATTACTTTAAACTTACTATGAACTTATAGAATGTAAAAGTGCTTAGAAAACCATACAATCAATTATCCTACTCTAATGGTTCTACCTGATAATTACTATGAGGTACTTTTAGAAGGTATTAAAACTAAAAACAATAATAAAGTGGCAGTGTAGCCTTTTCTGCTTCAAGTGTGCATGTCACTGTGTGTGCCTCTCTCTCTCTCTCTCTCTCTCTCTCTCTCTCTCTCTCTCTCACTCTCTCTCTCTCTCTCTCTCTCTCTCTCTCTCTCTCTCTCTCTCTCTTTCTTTCCTTTCTTTACTATCTGACTAATGAAGAGTTAGGGAATTCCAATTCTCTCACCTGGCCGGGAGAGGCTCCTGAGTCAGAGTGAAGAGCTCAAGTAACTAAGTTTCTTTTCTTAATCTCAGCTATCAGCAGGAGTTAATTGCCAGAAGATATCAGCGTTAGGCCCAAGAATAGCTAGAGAAAGTGAAATAGTCAAAAGTTTTCAGCCCTAGCAATGCCTCACTATGTTTACCTGGATGCAGACCTGCTCCTCAGGGCATACACAAGGTAAGGACTCTGGGAAGAGGAAACCTCAATTGAGAAAATACCTTTTTCACAGTGACCTGTAGGCAAGTCTGTGGGATATTTTCTTGATTAATTATTAATGTGGAAGGGCATAGCTCACCACAAGTGGTTCCACCATTGGACAGTTGTTCCTGGGTTGCATAAAAAAATCAAGCTGAGCAAAAGATTGAGAGAAAACAAGTAAGAAGTTTCCACCATGATCTCTGCTTCCCTCCTGGTTTCAGCTCTGAACTTCTGTGCTGACTTCCTTTCATGATAGCTGCACCATGTAAGCTTAAATAAACACCTTTCCAAGTCTCTTTTGCTCAAAGTTTTTATAATAACAATAGAAACAAGACTAATAAACTGTTACCAGGTTCATGGGGGGTATTCCTGTGACAGACTTGACCACTTGTTTGGGGGAGGGGTGCAGTGGCATTTGTAATTTGAGATTGGAAAAACTGCAGAGTGTTCAGAACTCAGTGAGCTATTTGTGGAGCTTGGAAGATGTAAGTGTGGAAACCAATGCAGATGATGGAGGTCTGGCTTGAGAAGTTCCAGAGGGAAGTTTGAGTGTTCCTCAAAGACTGTCAGGGTAACGTGTATGATAATTTAAATTAAGAATCTGCAGTGTTTAATCAGCTGTGGTTGGAGAATCAGGTCTAATTAGCAAAAGACAAGAACCACTGAAGCGAGACATTTATTTTCCTGGAACAGTTGACACTGGTGAGCTGGAGCTGAGAAATCAGCTGTAATTAAAAACAAACCTATTCCATGGAGGTAAAATCTTCTGGGGAGCATTTCCTCAGTGTCAGAACAAAGATGTGGTCCAGAGGATCTCAAGGCTGTCTTTCAAGCTAACAGTTAAACTTGGATTTGGGTAAGAATTTCTCATGTGATGTTGTTTTTGATAGAATGAAAGGATCGTAGATAGCAGCTGAGATTTGGCACTGAGAAAGCCCAGGAAAGAACATTGGTGCAGATACAGTGTCAGTTGCAATGAACAACTCAGGGTTGAAGGTGGTATGAAGAGGGCATAATGAGAGATCAGGAGAGGTGCTTGGTGAAGGAAGGTTAAGCCTGTGGAGACCCCAGCATATTAGAGACACCAGGACTATGGGATAACTGCCAAGGACAGCAGCAGCTGTGGATTTTAACCAGTCTGAGCATATGAGACTATATGACAAGTTATATGTGCTATGAATTGCAAGATCAGAGAGGTGGAACTACAGAGGCACTATAGAAACAAAAAGACCATAAGAGAATCCCAAATTATGAACTCTATGTTATAGAATTTGATATATCCTACTATAAGTTTGCTTTGATTTGATTTGACTGAGACTATGACCTGGTTATTTCCTCTTGAAGTAAAGAAAATATTCAAATTAGTTTTGATTTTACAAGAACCTACATCTTTGTGATCTTGGTTATTTCAGAAAACCTTTTGAATTTTAAAGAGGCATAAGAGTTTTTAGAGAGAACTTGGGCTGTTCTCTTGTGTTGAAATGTTTAAAGGCTGGGACTTTTAAACCATGTTTCATATTATGATTTTAATATTACATGACAATTTGAAGACATAAAAGAAAGGAAACTTTATAATTTAATAGCAGTGTGTTTGTGTGTCAAGTTAACAAGGGAACAATTGTATTAGTTAGGGTGTTTTTTTGTCAGCTTGACAAAAGCTAGGATAATACCTCAACTGACAAATGGCTCTATATTTTCCTATTAGGCAAGTAGTGGGGCTTTTTTTTATATCTATTTTTTATTTTAATTATTTTATTTATTTACATTCCAGGTGTTGGCACCCCCTTCCTGTCCTCCTTCCACAGTTCCTTATCCCATTCCTCTTCACCCTTCCTCCAAGAGAATGCTCCCCCACAACCAGGCCTCCTCCTTCCCTGGGGCCTCATGTCTCTTGAGTATTAAGCACATGCATCTTCTCCCACGGATGCCTGACCAGGCAGACCTCTGCTATAGGAGGAACTGTGAGGATGTCTCTGCATAAACGCCAGGGGCCCTGCAGCTGCAAAGGCATCTCCTGCAGGAAGACCTAATAGAGGACTGCCTGAGAGACAAGGATTGCTGATGCAGACAATGCTAGCCAATTGGAGACTGCTGTTTAGAAGAAATGCCTGGCTAGAGGGTATTAAAGGAGCTTGCAGCAGCATTCAAAAGAGCTTGCTGCAGTGTTTCTCACCTGCTTCCAGAGTCTGTGTCATTGACTCCACACTATTTCACCTCCAACCCCCAAGGCCAAGTAGGGTCCACAGTGAGCAGTCCAGGGCACAGGCATCACTCTGCTATATATGTGCCAGTGTCCTCCAACCAGCCTGATTATGTTTCTAATTGGTGGCTCAGTTTCTGAGAGCTTCCTGAGGTCTGGGTTAGTTGAAACTGCTGGTCTTCCTATGGGGTCTCCCCTTTTAGCTTCTTCAATCCTTCTCCTAATTCAACCATAGGAATAGTTCTTTCTAGTCATGGTTTTTACTACAGCAATGAAAACAAGAATAAGACAGACCATGTTGTTGAAACACCACATACCATTATTACAAAAAACTGATGAAAGCTGGCACTGAGCTGAATGCTGCCTCCCCCTCCCCCACTGGCTAGATCAAATAGTGCTGGAATGTGCTTTGCAGAATACTGGAAGGAAAGGCCTTAATGGACTCATTAACTCTTGCACCACACTACTAAAGCAAGATATGTCCACTTCTGCATAAGTGGCAAGACTCTTGTGGGGGTTACTTACTATTCTCTGAATTTAAATCCTAATCTGTAGGAGAGAACCTATGTGTGTTACTATCAAGCTGCTCAGAAATTCATGGCTGTGGACGTCATTGGTCCTAGTATAAAACTTAATAAAACTCTTTACTTAAATTGACATAGTATGAAACTGCTTTCTAAGTATCCATGATTATACAAATCCAACATTCAGCCTTAATCATTGAGTCTACTCTTTGCAGTGAATGGTAATGAACAAAAAACCCCATGGTGATGGTTGAGTGCTCAGTACTAAATAAAATGTTTATATTAGTTCCCTTAAGGCTAATGGAACATTGCAAAAGAGAGGAAAGAAAGAATATAAGAGGTGGGTGATGAAGAGGATGACTGAGAAAAGCTATCTTTTGGGCATTATACAGATTTTTTTAACAACAAAATCAAATAAGCTGTAGCTGCATGCAAGAGCCCACACAAAATAGACCAATCAATAATCAATTTTGGATCAGGGATGAGTTTTTAGGGACCTACACTTGCCTATTGATCTCTGGGCTACTGAAAGAAGGGGGTCTTTCTGGGTCCTGGAAGAGGGGGGTAAATGGTTGCTTTCAATGGTGCACACACTGGTGAAATTATCAACATGCAGTGTAAAATTCCAAACCCAAGGTCTCACAGAAAGTCCCTGCTCAATTAAAAACCTAACAAAAATTCACGTGTATGGGAAAGGCATAAGTAGAGAGGAAGGTAGATTGTAGGTTTGGGAGGAAGATAAAGAGTTGTCGGTGAGGACAATTAGGACATTTTATAAATATATAAAATTTTCAAAGAATACATTTAATTAAGAACGGGGTAGGTTTGGCAGAAGTTGGGGTATCAGAATATGATGAAAAGAATCACCCACAGTGAATGCCTTTGAGAACTGTGAAGGAAGCTCCAGGAGAAAAGGAAGAGGACCTTTTACCTCAGGCCCATTTTGTTCTCTGGATTGTTCTTGGATGTGACTTCATGCCTTCTGTGTTAATCATTTGCATTTAATTTATAAAACATGTTTATTTTGGTTGGATGTCAGAAGATGGCTGTAGAACCCAATATAGTCAGGGCACTCTGAATTTTGCTATGGCTTTATGCCTTTCATTTCTGCTTCTCTGCATACATATAATCTATTGTAACTGCCAGGCAATTATGCTTAAATTGTATGTCTGGAGAAAGTTCTGGGAAAGGACTGCTCTGTCAGTATTAAGTGTGTACTTATTACCATCTATTTACATTTTTTTATTATGTTTTCCTGACTATCCTTTTTCTGAACTCAAACAACCATGCTTGGATAATTTACTTTCTTTATTATATTTTTGTATAAAAGTACAGTGAAGCTGAAATGAGGGTATTTACAGCATTAGACTGTAGTTTGCCCAATTCTTTCAGGTTCTCAGATCCCATGTCTCACAGACACATATCTGTACAACTAAATAAAAGACAACATTGGGAAAGTATATGATTATGATAAAAGTATGTTTTATGAAATTAGCAAAAACTAATAAAATACAAAACAGTATTCGCTGGAATAATGCTTGATAACACACAGAGTGTATGAGGTTTCCCGAAAAATTAAAACTACTATGTGACCCAATAATTTTCTTTTTGAATGTATTTATCCCCAAAATGATAACACTAGTTTGAAGAGTTATCTGTATCTTTTTATTCATTGAAGCACCATGTATGAGAGTCAAGATATGAAAACAATGCAAGTGTCCACAAATAGGTAAAATGATAAAGGATGTTTGGGATGCATGTATGTGTACATGAAATTTGGAGGTAAACTTGGGAAAGTTTATATAGCGTGACGTAACATGGACCCAGAGAGACAAATGTTCTGTACTATCACTCATCTATGATTTCTATCTTCTACCTTACAAATGTGCAAATGTGGGTATACAACCTAGAGTAACTGCGGAAAACAGATAAGTAAACGGGGTTATAAGGAGGTAAGAACAATAGAGAGTTGAATAATAGAGTACAAGACCTCCCCCACTTTCCCAATTTCTGCCTTCAAATCACTTGTAGAAAGGAAGATAACACAGAATAAAGAGAAAGTAGAGTAAAATAATAGTAAGAATTATGAAAAAGAAATAAAAATTCCTATTTTCTACCTACCTAATATTATATGTGATAATACATTTACATGTATAGCATAAATAAAATCTTCCCAACTGGGTTAAGAATGCTCCTGCCCACACACACAAGAGCCATAGACTAACAAATACCCAACACTACACATGAAGAAACCTCTATGTAGATGTTGCTCATTGTTGTTCAAGAGACTCCCAAAACATTAGGGTCTATTGCTTGCTGTTGCTCTTGGTTTCACCCAGAGATAAAAACTAAGTCCCTTTTGGTGTAGCCAAAGTAGTTCAGACACAGAGAACAGATGTCCTTCAGTTGGGTCTGACCTGAATTCTCTTTCTGAAGACTAGTTTTCATGGGACCAGAAGGTACCATGCAATATTCCAATGGAAAAAAGCAAGTAATAGTCCCATCCAGATATGACTCCTATGAATCAATAAAATAATTAATATGACACAATAATCTATGGTTATAATAGTGGCAAACATAACTTGGAGGTAACCAAGAGCTCTCTAATTGGACTTAAGACTCATTTAAGAAATGGAAGCCATGTCTGGTAGTGGGTGTCATGAATCTTGGAAGAGAACTAACAACTACCACTTTACTAAGTCAATATGATTTTCGAGAACATTCAGATTTTATCCTTTACCCACAGGAAGGTGTAGTAGTCCTTAACCCTCATCAAAGAAACTTCTCTTTGCACTATATGGAGAACATGATAGAAATCCAAAACAGACAAAGATGCAGAGAACAAGAGATTGTGGCCTTATATCCCAAATGATACACTTACAACACAATTTTTGCAGCTTAACGCCAAGGAATCATTGTGGAAGAGAGAGCAAAAGGATTGTCAGCGACAAAGGATTAGGAGATTTCTAAGATTGTCTACTAAATGTCAGAGGCTATACCTATGGAGTCTCATTAACATGACTGCTTAAACAATATACAAACAAGCACAATACCTATTGAAATACTAACATTAAAGAGGGAAATTTATGAGGCCTCAATTCTAGACAAAGAATGACATGCAAATAAAAAATGCTGAGAACAGGAGAAATAGTCTCCCTGAGGGAATAAGTCAAGCCCCCCTGCCAAAGACCAAATTATCAGCCCTGAAATTACATACATACAAGTAACAATATATGAACCGAAAAAGTTGTATATTTAGGAATGTGTGTGTGTGTGTGTGTGTGTTTATGTAACTACAATTAAAGAAAAAGAAGACATTAATTAGAGACAGAGCAAGGAGAGTACAATAGGGTTAAGCATTTTCCGAATAATGATTTTTATAATGTGCCTTTGGTGGGAATTTATTCTTACAACATCAAATTATTACAAAATAAGTAAGCCTGGGGCAATGTTACTGTGGTTTAATAAGTCGCCACATAGGTAACTTGACATGATCATAAATAGTAATTACCTTAAGGAAAGGCGTTAAATAGTCACAACTCCTTTTCTGAAAGAGTAATTTTTTTTTTTTTGTCAGCTCTAGCTTTAAGTACCACATAGGCACTTACATGGGAATATTCTCTAAAGGGAAGTAGATTTCATTTCATCTACATAGACAATTCAAAGAAAATAGACTTGAGAGTAGAAAATTATCTTATATTACAAAATGATATTTGAAATTACAAAATAATTTCTGAAATTAACAGTTTAAATACTGTGAAATATACCATTTGGTTTTTTTTGAGACAGGGCTTCTCTGTGCAGTCATGGTTGTCCTGGACCTTGTTTTATAGACCAGGGGAATTTAATTAAAAAAAAAAAAAACAACAATTCTATGTGTTCTTTTAATCTTCTTTATAGTTGTTAATATTTCATCTGATTTTCAGTCTCTTCTAAGTAAAATATACATAGACAATGTTCCTAGGCACTTAAATATTTTAAAATGCAATATCACAGGTCACCCAAGACAAGAATTTTTGTCAAGTTTTGGTTTTTAGTTGTAAGCCTACTAGCCTTGGAGGGATGAGAATGGAGCTGTACCCAAGCTTTACCAATGCTTGGCTTGGGCTGAGTCCAGAACATTTTATGTAACTGTCCCTAGGCTGAGGTCAGGAATTATCTAGACTCCATACAATCTAATCTTCTGCAAGCCTGGGCCTTGAAGGCTTCATCTTCCAGCCTCTATAATGTTTCAGCCTCTGAGACTTATTGCTGAATAACCTCACTCTTTCTGGCTCTTTTGTAACTGTGGCTGGCTGGATTAACTATGTTCTTTCCTAAATTCTTCTTCGAGCTGACTAAGTCAAATTGGCTTCTGTTGGCTTCTGACTGAATTGCTCTGCTTTGAAAAAACTGTCCCTGAACTCTGCAAACTGAATTGTACTGACTACACTGACTGCAGGAACTGAACAGAATTGAATGGAGCTGCACGAACTGAACTGCATTCAAATGAACTGTACTGAACTCAACTGAACTCCACTTAACTCTTCCTGCACTGCTCTTAAGTAGCCTCTCGTTTCCTGTCTATTCTCCTGATAGTTGGGCATACCCTATCTCTTGAGAGGACTGAGTTTACTAGAGCCAGGCTGATTTTATAACAGGCTGAACATGCGCAGTTTGGGAGATTAGGCCCAAATTTCTGTTTCCCAGAAATGAGAACCTGGATCCAGGAACCTAACACAGCCAACCACAGCAGTGGGTAACCAATCCGAGGACACCTTGTCATCTGGCTTGAAGTAAGAATAGGTAGCTAGAATGAATAAGAAAACCCCACAGGGAGATCTTCAGAGCCTAACCAATTATAGAATTAGTCAGACTCCTAGAGATAGAACTTAACAATCAAGGTAAAAATGTACTTACCCCTCCCTGGAATTTCCCTAATTGACAATGGACCTGGAAGCCCACTAGGGGTCTCCATTCCCAAATGGGGAGACCCCTGTATGCAGGAAACTCAGCTGAGATAAACACTCTTTGCTTTTGCATACTATTTGGGTCTGGGGTATGAATCTTTGGCGATTCTTGGGCCCTAACATTTGGGGACTTGTCTGAGATTCTCTGGAGACACCGACTCAACTGAGCTTTTTCTTTCCTCACCAATTGGTAAGCTGGGAGCACTCCATCTGTGTTTGTATCTCTGTCTGTTTTCTGTTTTCAATATGGAGGCTGAGAGCAACAAGAAAGGGCATGTATTTTGCTACCCAGCCTGGGACTATGCAGGATGCTACTGAAAATCCATCTGGAAGAACTTGCTAGTTCTCATCTGATTTCTGAATCTTCTGTGGGTCTGTGGGCCTCCTGTGCACAAAGAAAAAGACCATCTGCTTATAACTGTGGGTCTTAAAAAGACTGTTTGCCTGTGACTTTGGGTATTTACTCCTCCTGTACAGAGGGAGGGAGACTGAGACAACCTTCCTATTTTGCTTTCACTGTCCCAGGAACACTGTTTTGTGTCTGATTTTTTTCCTCTTGTATTAGCTCTCTTTTGATTCCTAATATGGGACAGGCGCAAAGCATCCTACTGGGCTTCGGTCTGAGTAATTTAAAGAACTTCCACCGAGTAGTGGAAGACTTGGATCAGTTGTTTATCCTGGCAAACTAACCATCTTTTGCAGGAACGAATGGCCCTCCTTTAAAGTCGGATACTCGAGGAGGGAGCTTTCAGTCTTCTGCCTCCTTCCAAGTCTATTGGTTTTCATTGGTATACTGGGCTGTCCATGTCTGTCCATTTATGTCTATAGTTTTGTTTCATTGTTTAATGTTGCTCTGTATTTCATAGTCAGAGAAAAAAAAATAGCCTTCTTCTACTGCCTGAATTCACAAAGGAGAAAAAAAGTTTTCACTGCAGGTCTGCGGCACACACAGATCATTGCCATGCTCCAGCTCTTACCTTTCCCAGCCCTGCCAAGAACGCTGTGCATTCCCACATTTTTCCACTCCATTGCTCTGCCAGCTTGAATGGCCAGACTTCCAAACTGGCAGTCTAAGGGCTCGTTTAACATGTCTATCTTATTTGTTGTCTTCAGAGTCCCTGGGCATGCCAGTCTCAGTTTGATTTGATTGTTGCTCTGTTTCATACTTAAAAAGATGGGCCCAACTTATCTGTTTGCTGTTTACCTTTATCTCAGTCTTAACTCAACACAGGTATTTCTAAACTAGTGCTTCTCTCAAAAGCCCTGCACCTGCAGCTAGAAGCTGAACACTGGTGGAAAAATCCCACCTCCAGTAATGAATCAACATGACACCAGGCAGGAGTCTGCTTGATCAAATACAAGCTGCTCTTTTTTATTTTATTTTTTTGATACTTTATTTACATTTCAAATGTTTTCACCTTTCCAGGTCTCCCCTTTGGAAACCCTCTATCCCACCCCCCCTCCCCCTGCCTCTATGAGGGTATTCCCCCACCCACCCACCCACCCACTCCTGTGTTCCCTCCCTGGCATTCCCCTATACTGGGGCATTTAACACTCTCAGACCAAGGTCCTCTCCTCCTATTGATGGCCAACAAGGCTCTCCTTAGCCACTTATGTATATGGTCAGCACCATGGGGCCCTCCATATGCATTCTTACAAGCTGCTCTTAAAGGGACACAAGCAGCTTCTCAGTTTCTCTGGTAAGGAAGCTGATGGCTAGTTCTGCTACATAGCATCTGTGCCATGAGAATTGGATTCAGTGGGTAGCAAGGTGCTTCTCCTGTTGTGTTTTATAAAAATATATAGAGAGAAGGAATATGTTTGGTGAATGTATAGTCAGATGTGGGGGAAGGGGTGCCTCTGTGGGAGCCTATGCTGAGACATCCCTTTCCCCTGAGGGACCAGTCACAGGACAGTATAGTATAGAATAGAGTTTATTCTGGCCATAAGGAGGGGAGTTGAGGGATACAGACAGAGAAAGGCAGAGAGAGAGAGGGGGGGGGGGGAGAGAGAGAGGAGTAGAGGCCAGCCTTGAGAGCATGGAGGGAGAAGGGTGAGGGGAATGGGGAGGACAGAGTAAGAGCAAGAGAACAGGAGAGAGAGAGGAGGGGGCAAGCAGCCCCTTTTATAGTGAGTCAGGCACGCCTGGCTATTGCCAGGCAACTGTGGGGCAGAGCCCAGACAAAATGCCAACACCTCCCTTGAAATTACAACTAAAAGAAATAAAGTTTTGTCTGTCTGTTGTAAATATATAGATGTATGTAGTTACTGCATGTTCATTTCTGACTGGTCTTATATATGTTAATATATTCTGCATATCTTGGTTATAAAATATTAATTTATAATTTATGATACATGGTTAATAATCTATAATATAAATAACAGAAAATTGGTTTAAAACAACTCAGGGTTAAAGCTATCCTTTGTTGGCATGGTCTCTCAAGATACTTTTCAGTTAGGTTAATACTTTGTTCTAGAAACCAGACTTTAAAAGACAGGACTTGCAAATGTTTCTTTAATGGGGAATTAAATCTGTGCCTTCATGAATTGATATATAAGAACTTTTATTGCTATCAGCCAAACCTTGTAACATGAAAATAATACACTTGATACTAAGTTTAGAAACACTGAATTTTTAAAACCATTTTAAACGTTTTTGAAAATTGGTTTTTTTCTTCTAAAATTATAGTTACACTTTTAGAACTTGGGTTCATCTTCTAAATATGATGGTTATGTTTTATGACTTGATTCTTTAAATATGGATACTTTATTTTGATACGGCCAAAGGAACTTAAAGTTCCAGTTTTAAAAAATACACACACACACACACACACACACACACACACACACACACACACACATATATATATATATATATATATATATATATATATATATAAAACAATGGGACATTTTAAAATTTATTAAATAATTAAAATGTCTTTGTTGGTGTGATGTTTACAATAAAAAAAAGTTTTATTGGACAATAACAATCACGTTATAAACCTGTGGGGAGAGACAATTTAGTGGAAAAAGCTCAAGCAGTCCTTATGATGGTGGCTATAAATCTGATGATAAAAATAGTAGATATGGTAACAAAAGATTTTAAAATAAAACAAAAATGGGCTACAGCTCTTGGCAGGAGAGAAAACAAAGAGTTGTCAGGAAAGCTGCAGGTTACTTTGAGACAGTCGTTCCAAATGCATTAGAAAAAATGTAAAAATCTGCCACAGGAAAAACAATGATCCATAATCAAAAAAGTTACTGCAGTTTAAATAGGAAACCCTTCTTGTTCAGGGCTATCATAGTCCCAGTTTGCAAAAAATAAGACATTTTAAAAAGGTTAAAAATCACTGGCTTTTACAATCCACCCCCTCCTTTCAGTTTGCCTGAATTCTGAGCAGTCCAAAGAGAGATAAGAGTTCTCTCAGGAAGCATTCTGCCATCTTAACTTTTTTCTGTCCTTATACTGGTTTGAGTCTAAACTAAATCTTACAGAAAACTGTTGTGTTCTGTGATATAAGTCTCCTTATGGAGTATGTCTTTGGGTGAAAATGCTTTACTTTAATACTAGAAGAGCTTCAGTTCAAAACTGAATTTTAAGACTTAACAGGTATGGATAGTCTCAATACAAATACAGTTAATTAACTAAGTTTTGTTTCGATTCCTGTTTTATGTTTGCAAGGTACAGTTTAGAGCAGACAACCAAAAACCGACAAAGATTGTTTAACTCAGATATCCTAGGTAAATACTGTCGCTCAAAACTGTCACAGGTCTGCTGAATAGGGCATCTAATATGCTTAAGATTACCGTGATGGACAGAGACTCCCAAATTCTAACAGTGACTCCCCAAGGTCTCCAACAAGAGATGGGCACAATGACTGTGGATACCATCTGAATTGTGGGATAATAACCACTGGCAATAACTGCCCCAATGCCTCACCTGCTGCCAGGGCCTGTACTGAACTGTGGACAAACAGAGGACAAATGGAGATTAGATTGCCACATGTTGCTTTAGACAAGGTGAGGTCAGGGTCTCTCATGTTTCTCCTCCACAGGAAAAACCTCTTCATCTTCTAGGCGTGATGTCCGAAGACTGTCTCTGCCCTCTGTGCCATAGAGATATAGGAGCCTGGGGCAACTGTCTGGTTAGTGGAACATGAACTAGTCTCTGTAATTTCAATGAATCATTCTTCAAGTTCTCTGATCACATTGATGGCTACTTGTAGCTTAACAGCTAGACAATAGGCAACTAGCTCCTTATGTCAAGGTAATCCACTACTGTGTTAGTTCATTGGTTAAAACTTGCTTTGTAATAACTTCTCTCAGTAATAAATACTCTTGTCTCTGAGAAATAATTAGACAGAAAGAAAAAGGTTCAATGTCCATGCAAGTTCTAAGTGTTCTAAGCCATATAAGGGTCTGAGGATGTCAAAGCTTAGGTAAGTTCTCAAGGTCTGAAAATTATGTAAGGTATATAAATGCAAGTTGTAGAGGCATAAGAAAGTGATGTAAGGTATCTGAAAAATGGAAAATGTCTCAGATTTCTTTTCCTCATTTGTTTTAAAACTTTAATATTTATCAATAGAGATCTGATAAGCTAATGGAACACTGAGTGTAAACGTTTAGTCACAAAGGTCAAAGTTTTAAATTCCCTTTGGCTGTCTCCTGAATATAGACTTAATGGTGCTTCTTATCATGCTAAGAACATCTTTATAAAATCTGTACATGTAGCCCTCTTGACTGAGAAAAGAATGTTCTGTGCCTTTTGACCCAAACCTATAGTTTACTAGGCCTCAGAGGCATGAGTCAGCTTCTGTTGTCTTACAGATACATGTTACATAGGGTTTTTTTTTTTTTTTTTTTTTTTTTAGTGGTAATATTTTTTTGATACTTTATTTACATTTCCAATGTTTCCCCCTTTCTAGGTCTCATCTTTGAGAACCACCTATCCCTTCCCCCTCCCCCATCTCTATGAGGGAATTCCACCTCCCACCCACCTCCCCGCCCACTCCCATATTCCCACCTTTACATTCTCCTTTACTGGGGCCTCTCCTCCCCCTGATGGCCAACAAGGCCCTCCTCTGCCACATATGTGGTTTGTACCATGGGTCCCTCCATGTGTACTCTTTGGTTGGTGGTCCAGCCTCCAGGAAGACCGGGGGGGTGGGGTGGTTCAGGCCAGTTGACACTGTTGCTCCCTCCATAAGGCTGCAGACTCCCTCAGCTCCTTCAGTCCATTCTCCAAATCCTCCATCTGGGACCTCACTCTCAGTCCAGCTGTTACTGTAAAGTGAAACTTGGGTATTCCAAACGTTTCGGCTAATATCCACTTATCAGTGAGTACATACCATGTTCATTCTTTTGTGACTGAGTTACCTCACTCAGGATGATA
>CM052722.1:33510914-33559822 GCA_028551405.1 Uromys caudimaculatus | reverse complement strand
GGTCCTTTAAGTTGGGAATCTTCACTCTCTTCTATACCTATTATCCTTAAGTTCTGTCTGCTCATTGTGTCCTGGATTTCATGGATGTTTTGGGTTAGAAGCTTTTTGCATTTTGCATGTTCTTTTACTGTTGTGTCGATGTTATCTATGCTATCTTCTGCTCCTGAGATTCTCTCTTCTATCTCTTGTATTTTGGTGATGCTTACATCAATGGTTCCTGATCTCTTTCCTAGGTTTTCTAACTCCAGGGTTGTCTCCCTTTGTGATTTCTTTATTGTTTCTATTTCTATTTTTAGCTCCTGGATAGTTTTGTGCATTTCCTTTGTCTGTCTGTTTGTGTTTTCTTGAAATTCTGCCTGTTTGATTGTGTTTTCCTATAATTCTTTAATGGATTTTTGTATTTCCTCTTGAAAGGCTTCTAGTTGTTTATCTCTGTTCTCTTGTATTTCTTTAAGGGTATTATTCATTCCTTTCTTAACATCTTCTATCATCATCATGAGAAATGATTTAAAACCTGAGTCTCGCTTTTCTGGTGTGTTGGGGTATCCAGGGCTTGCTGTGGTGGGAGAGCTGGGTTCTGATGGTGCCAAGTACTCTTGGTTTCTGTTCCTTATGTTCTTACCCTTGCCTTTTGCCATCTTGTTAACTCAGATGTTAGCTGATCTTACCCTGTCTGGTTGTGGCTTGCCCCTCCTGCAGGCCTCTGTGTCAATATTCCTTGAAGACCAGCTCTCTCTGAGAGGTGTTTGGGTTTGGAGAGTTATGGCACAGGGTCCACTCTGGGGTGCAGACAGAAATCAGAAGGATCTTGTCTCCAGTTGTCCCTTGGTTCCTATGTCCTGATGGCTCTGTAAGGGTCCCTCTTGATCCAGTGAGTTTGAACAGAAGTGATGGTTTTGCCTGTGCTCAAAGGTGTGTCAGCACTCCTGGGATACATGTTCTCTCCTGGAGCCCTGTGGCCCAGGCTGAGGTCCCCAGGCACAGACCCCTGGTGGCTCAGTCAGAGGTCTTCCCCCACAGATAGATCCGGAAGGTTCAGAGGTTTCCTGTCTCCGAGTTCTCCTCAAGCCATGTATCCTGCCGTATCTGGGCGGGTCTCAGTGAGCAGTGTTGCTCCCCTTAACCCCACTCAGGGCTTTTCCACACTCTTGTGAGGGTAGGTTTCTCCTGGTGCTCGTTGGCTATGGACTCCTGGTGGCCCAGGCAGAGGTCTCCACCCACAGATGGAAACCGGAAGTTGTTACATAGGTTTTCTAAAGTGTGGGTTTCAATACAAAGGTAAATTACTAATGTACATCTTGTAAACTTCACATAAGGTTCAGGGAATAAAGACTTCTAAGACTTGAATCTGCCTGCCCCAGATCAAATGGACTCCAGGTAAGTACACTCGCCTGTCCTTAAATAAGATTTTCCCTTTGCCTTGGTATTTCTTTATTATTATTATTATTATTATTATTATTATTATTATTATTATATCTTCTTTTACAGTCCAGTCATCCCCCCCCCCGGTCTGCCCTCCTACAGTTCCTTATTCCTTTCCTCAGCCCCCCAACTGGTCTTGGCATTTCTTAACTTCTTTCTTTAGTCTATATTTGTCACAGAAGATTTTCACCTGGCTGACTTCCAGGGACCACCTGAGGAGGGCAAACTGCTGACTTCTGCAGTGCTGAATGCCCATGATTAACCAGCCCAATCGATAGGAAGGTTCCCTGTCTTTCAGCTGGATTGCCTAATCAGATGCTTCTGATAAATGCCCCATTGCCCAGCTTTTGACTAGCATTTCAGCCATCTTGGGCCGCTTTGACAACATCCTAATGCCAGCAGGAATCAGCTACAGAAAAAATACAACGTCCATTACCCCGCCTTACAGGCTGAGATACTAAGTCAAAAAGGCCGGAGTTTTGGCAATAATAAATCTTAGGTCCCTATTGACCCATTGGCCAATGACTTGACCTTGGTAACAAGAACTGACAAATGATTGACTTCATTTAGTTACAAATCAGAGTGGGGAATGAGAGGACAGTGTTAGCCAGAGCCAGGCTGACTCATGACAAGTTGCAGCCTGGCAGTTTGGGAGACTAGGCCTAAATTTCTATTCCCCAGAAATGAGGTCACAGATCCAGGATTGGTCAGCCAATCAATCATAGCAGTGGGCAACCAATCTGAGGACACCTTGTCACCTGGCCTGAAGTAAGAATAAGTAGCTAGAATGAATAAGGAACTCCTAGGGTGGTCTCCAGACCCTGACCAATAGTAGAATTAGTCAGACTCCTAGTGATAGAGCTAACCAATTAAGGTTAAAAAACAAAAACAAAAACAAAAACAAAAACAAAAACAAAAAAAGGCACATAGACCCCCTCCCTGGAATTCACCTAACTGACAATAAAAGCTGGTCCTGCAAGCCCACTAGAGGTCTCCATTCCCAAATAGGGAGGCCACTGCATTCAGGAAATTCAGGCGAATAAATGCTCTTTACTTTTGCATAGTATTTGAGTATTGGGAATAATTCTTTGATGTTCTTGGACCCTAACACTCTGACTCTGACTAGTCATTCTATGTGCCCTTCAATTAGATGTTTGGGAGTAAAGGTGTGTACTGAAGGCATGTTGTATTCCAGTCAGAGGGATTAAAGGTATGTACTTAGGGTGTGTCTGTATTCCAGCGGATCACACAGAGTTCAGTCTTTGTAAGTGATCCCTTGCCAGAGTAGCCAAGTTGCTGGATTAAAATTCCTCTACATAGCCTTTAACGGCTGAATCATCTTTTCATTGACATTCCTCAGGGGTGTTAGAGTTTTTATATTTTTGTAACATGTTTTTATAACAAATTTGTTAGTTTTGGTATTTCTATGGAATTTGTATATAATACTTATCTATACATAAATTTAGAAGGAAATATAAATCTTCACCTAAATTACAATATAAATTATTAGGAGGATGAATATATTGGAGAAATAAAAAGATACTTTTTTAAAAGTAGATGTCAAAAGAAAGACTTCCCATATTACTGTGTATCCTATTATGCAAATAACATTTTCAAAAGCTCAAATTTTTAATTCATATTAACACATACAAGATGCAACATGGAGGGCTTAGCAGTTAAGATCACTTTCTTACCTGTGGTTTGAATGAGAATGGTCCACATAGGCCCTTATATTTGAATGCTCAGTCCTCTGTTGGTAAACTTTGTATAGGATGAATTAAGAGGTGTGGTCTTATTCAAGAAGGTGTGGTCTGATTGAAGTTGATATGTTACTGGAAGGTGGGCTTCGAGGTTTTAATACTCCACCCTAGGCTTAGTCAGTCTCTCTCTCTCTCTCTCTCTCTCTCTCTCTCTCTCTCTCTCTCTCTCTGTCTTTGGATCAGTATGTAAAGCTCTTTTGCCTGTGTGCATTGTGCCACACCCCCTACCATCATGAAAAAGGACTAGCTCTCTGAAATTATAAGCAAGCCCCAAATAAATACTTTCCTTTGTGAGACTTGTCTTGGTCATGGTGTTTATTTCACAGAAAATAGAGCAATATCTAAGACACCACTTAGTCCTCTAGAGGATCTAGCTTAGTTTCCAGCACGCACATTTAGTGGCTCACAACTACCTGTAACTCCATCTTCATGGGGTATGAAGTCATCTTCTGGCCCCTACAAGCACCTGTACACACATGGCATATATTCATGAATGTGTGCATACAAACACATAAAAAATAAAGCTTACAAATATTCAAATACCAATATAATCTTGATCAGAAACAAAGCTGGAAACTTCACATTTCTTGGGTTCAAACTGAATTGAAATATTTGTTAAAGCATTAGTGTACTGCACTACTATATACATAGACCAACAGAACAGAATTGCACATTCCAAAATATGAGTATGCATTATTAACTAAATTTTAATGAAGATTGATAAAATACAAAATAGAGAAAGGATAGTCTTTCTGTAAATGGTTCTGGGAAAAGTGGATACCCATGATTAAAAAAAGAAACAAATTATACTAGCTTCTTATCACAAACAATATATAACTTAACATGAGTTAGAGATTTAAAGTTAGGCTTTTAACTCATACAACTCAAGTAGTAATAACATTGCTACAGGACAAAATTAAATATAAGCTTCCCTTAGGTTATATAATTATTTAATTACTGGAGAGTTCACAAAATATTAAAATATGGAAACAGGTTTTGTGTGGACTTAGATAGCATTATGAATGTTCACTCATATAAAAAAGTCCTTTTATGAATATTGAAGATTATAAGATTTTGTGAAACAGAAGCTCAGTTATTTTCCATTCATGACTGAGCCACATACTATAAGAAAGCAAGTAGCACTAGCCTTGTCTTCTTTAAAATTTTTCCAAAAAAATCTCATAATTTTTCAGATAATTTTTGTGTTATTGTGACTCTTATTATGAATATGGATATAATGAAACCCATTAAGCCAAGATGATGGCCCTCAATGTGGAGCATTAGTTCAAATAATGAAAGAAATTAGATTGGTCAAATCACCTTGATTGATTTGTTAAGACAATGTTATTCATTCTATATCTTTCTTCAGTTATAACTTTATAGCATTTTTCTTTACAAAATAAAGATGAATTTTTTTCCTGTGTTGTTCTCTCAGAACAAATCCACTGATACAATCTAACAAAATATGAGTGATTGTATACCACATATCAGTACTAATTATTCTTAAGATTTAAATAAATAAATACTACTTATAACCAACTACTAGTTATACATTTTAAAAGGAAACCACTCTCAGTGATTATGTACTACATATTATACTGAAATAAAGGCAAATAACCAATTTTTCTTTAACAAAGTTAAGACTTATTTTATTTTATGTAAACCACTCTCAGTGATTATGTACTACAGATTATACTGAAATAAATGCAAATATACCAATTTTTCTTTAACAAAGTTAAGACTTATTTTATGCAAATGAGTTTTCTGCCTGCATGTATGTGTACTGTGCAACCCTGCTAACTCTAGAGGTAAAAGAAGGCTTGTATCCATATGAACTGGAGTTGTGGATGGTTGTGAGCCACTATGTGGGTGCTGGAAACTGACTCTGAGTCCTTTGTAAGAGCAAAAAGTGATTGTAACTCTTGAGACATAACTCCAGTCTCAATATATCAATTTTGGTATTTTAAATTTATTTTCATGATTATTACTCACATGTGCAAAGTGAGAGTAAATAAATCTAAAAGGTGTTAAGAAAAAAGTAATTTGTTCCCCAAAGGGGCAGAATTAAAATTAAAATACAACCATGTATCCAACATATAAGATTATGAATTGTGGCCTGGAGTATAATCACCTTACTAGGGGTGATACATATTCAAAAATATATGGGCATCACAGATTGGATTAAAGTATCCAATTTAAGTACGTGTGCATACTAAACTTATCCACATATTATCCCCAAACCAAAGTCTAGCCAAAATTATTATTTACATGCATATATACAGATATACATGCGTAAATGGTCACCCTCACAGATCAGAACACACAGAACCATGATGACAGGATGAAGCACATCATAACTGAATTTCTCATCCTCTCTGCACAATCCTTTCCATCAGCAATGTCAAATGTGATTAGAGGTGGTGACATGTTAACATTGGATACTAGGTGGAGTACAAGGTAGTTATATAGCTGTCATATATCAACTAGAATCACATTTGAAATTATATCCCAGTACTCAAATGTGCTTTCAACAATTTGAACTGAACATGAGAAGAAAGAGATTTGGGATGCATTTTGACTTTTGAGAGTAACTCTACTTAATAAGATTTGTTAAAAGAAAATGACTATGTATAAACATATTTTGGATCATGAGTAAATTAACAATTCAGCTTCCAGTGTCAGAAAGTCATTTATCTTTCCAAACTATGAACATCCTATGGGTTAAATTGTCCCTAAACCATTTGTAAGGGTAATTATTGTTTGAATACTAATATGGCTTTCTAAAATAATTGTAAACTTATTTTTGGCAATAATATTTCATTTTGGTTGTAATTAATAACATTAATTTGGTATTCAAAACAAATCAAATAAATAAATTGAATATCATTATTTTAAAATATCAAAATATAAATAAAACATTATTGAAAATTATTTTTGAAGAAATTAACTTGGAAAAAATTCTATGAAAACATGGATATCAATACAATTTCTGAATAATAATGAAATTATAATTAATAATGAAAAAGCAAAACACATGTGTTCCTACTCTTCTATATTGCTCTCTGTGTACATGTAGTCTTGAACAGAAATTTGTAGTTGAGAATAATCCCACTGACCTTATTAGGAAAATGAAGAAAGTGATCTTATATATTTTCAAGTTTGCGTCTGTATTGTAACAGAAATCATACAGAGTACCTTACTCTCTTTGAATTCTGACAAAAATGGAATCAAAACCAGAGGTTAAAAACAAAACAAAATATTACTTTTTTCTTCATTCCAGAGCTGATTTCTGTTTCTTTTCTCCAGATCTATCTCTCCCACATCCCTGTAATAACAGTATCCTCACCTTTGGATTTCTTTCTGGTAAATTTCTGTCCTCACTAAGACTGGCAAATAAACTTTCTTACACTTTAAGAGAAAGGCAAAGCAATATATAGAATCCATACAAATCTAGGCATAGTGCGGAAAGTCCATATTTAATATAAGATGTGAGAGGTTACTTCCTAAAACTAGTCTTAAAATTTCCCATTGCCATTCTCCCATGGGAAGATTCTAACACATCTGTATCTCAAATAAAAAAAAAATCATACAAAGTAAGTCTACCATATGAAACTTTATCTGAGAACAGATAATGGTATAGTTTACCTGTCCAATATTGTATTCTGTGGATATATGTGGCTAATGAACTGCTGAAATATGACTAAGACTCATAAGGATCTGAATGCTTTAGGTTATATCACCTTGATTATTATTTTCTATTTGTGATTAGTGTATCCAAAGCACTCATTTTAGTACATATTAGATTCCTTGATCAAAATGGAGAACATTTCTTTACAATGAAAGTGAGTTTTTGAAAGTTCAGGGTATATTTCAATAGCTTTACTAAGATGCAACTTTTAATCACTAAATTCCACCCATTTAAAATAGCATGATTCTGTCTTTTCTCATGTTTACAATGTTGTGCAACCATTACCGAATCTAACTATACATTTCCTCACCCTCCAATAAACTGCCTATGCTATTAATCCTTCCCACTATGTTCCCATCTTCCATAAATAGGTATCTACTCATGCATTTTCTGTTACTTCACAATTACGCGTTCTGGAATAACATATGGAATAACAGAATGCATGGTCTTTTGTGAACAGCTCCTTACATTTAGCATGTTTTCAAGGTCGAGTCTAGTAGTAAAGGAAAAAAATCAATATTTCATTACTTTGTAGGCAGGTGAAGTTTCATGATACAAATATCAATTTTTCAGTTTATAGATAGTGACTTATGTGAATAATTCTATAAATATTTTCCTGAAATTGTTTTAAGTGAATATATTTTCATGTTCTTTGGATATATGACTAAGAATGGAATTTGTGAGACATACAGTAAATCAATGTTAACATTTGAGGAAATATCAAATTAGTCTTCAGAGGTACCAAACCATTTAAACTCATATTTGTATGAAGGTTTATATTTTCTATATGTTCAATACATGTTCCTGTGTACTTTCTAATATAGCTAGTCCCTCTGAGTAAGATTGCCACTTCATTGATATTTGTATTTTATTTTTAAATTTTGTGTTATTGAGTACTTGGATACATGGATTTTTATGAACATCTCTCCACTCCATTCTCTCTCTCCATTGTCCTTGCTCCCCACTCCCTCAAATTCATTATCTCTTATTTATTATTGTTATATGTAGTATAAACACTACTACAGAGTCTACATAAATACATACATATATACACGTACATATATATTCAAACATTTGGATTGAATAATGTATAACAGAGATAATACCTGGAGGAAACTGATTCTCCCTCTTCCACCAGACATTCACAATGGTGAAATAGTGACACTTTTACCTCAGGGATAGCCAGTGTTATTAAACCCATCACAAGAGATCAGTGTGCCTGTCTCTGAACTCACAGCCTGCCTGTCTCCCAGGAGGTCTATTCTAATCAGGGACACAGAGCTCAGAAGATTTAGGATCTATCCTGGTCTGCCTGAACCCCAGCGATCTTCAGGTCTGCACCTCCAATTGCATATGTGGCAGATCTGCATGCCCCCTCCCTACACACACAGCCTGCCTCTCAGAAGTTCGGCACTAACCAGTGACCCAGGTGAGACCCTCACCTCAATACTCATACCAGCTGGAACCCCCACAGAGTCCAGCAGATGTGGGAATCTATCCTGATCTGCCTGAGCCCCATCACCCTTCTGGTTTGCACCTCCAACTGCACCAGTGGCAGTTCAGAATGCCTGCTCCCATCCCCCACAGCGCAGCCTACCTGTCTCCTAGGAGAACTGTAATAACCAGGGACACAAGGTTCTGCTCTAAGCAGGGACAGAGGAGGCATGCCCTAACCAAAGACAGCAGTTTCTACAGCCCAGGAGGACTGCTCTAAACGAGGTCACACAGCGCTCCCTGCCTCCAAGGATCCCTGTTCCAATCTGGGACACCTAGGCCAGTTAACACCAGGGATGACCAGGTGGCCAGGTAAGCACAAGATTAGAAGCTAGAGAACCCAAAGCAATTTGGCACCATCAGAACCCAGTTCTCCTATCATAGCAAGCTCTGGGTACCCTAATACACCTGAAGAGCAAGATTCTGACCTAAAATACCATCTCATATAGATGATAGAGGCTTTTGCAGAGGATATAAATGACTCCCTTAAAGAAATACAAAAAAACAGGCAAAAAGGTAGAAGGCCTTAAAAGAGAAAACAAATAGACCTCTTAAAGAAATACAGTAAAACACAACACAGTAAATACAGTAAAATAGGTGAGGGAATTAAAGAATATTGTCCAAGGCCTAAAAATGAAAATAGAATCAATAAAGAAATCACAAATGGAGGTAACCCTGGAGATGGAAAATCTAGGAAGAGAACAGGGACTACAGATTCAAGCATAACCAACAGAATACATGAGATGGAAGAGAGAATCTCAGGTGCAGAAGATGACATAGAAGATACTGACACAACCGTTAAAGAAAATGCAAAGTATAAAAAGTTCCCAATCCAAAATATTCTGGAAATACGGGACACATAAAAAGACCAATTGTAAGAATAATAGGAATAGAAGTGGGTGAATATTCCCAGTTTAAAGGGCAAAAAAATATTCAACAAAATCGTAGAAGAAAATTTCCCTAACCTAAATAAAGAGGAGGCCATAAAAGAAGCCTACAGAATACGAAATGAATTTGGACTAAAAAAGAAAACCCTCCTGTCACATAATAATAAAAACACTAAATGTATAGAACAAAGAAAATATTAAAAGCTGTATGAGAAAAAGGCCAAGTAACATATAAAGGCAGACCTATCAGAATTACATGTGACTTCTCAACAGAGATCCAAAAACCAAAGGATTCTGGACAGCTGTCATACTGAATCTAAGAGACACAGATGCCAGCAGAGGCTACTACTCCCAGCAAGATTCTCAATCACCAAAGATGGAGAAACCAAGATATTCCGTGACAAAACCAAATTTAAACAATATCTCTCTACTAATCCAGCCATACAGAAGCAACTAGAAGGAAAACTCCAACACAAGGAAGGTACATACACTAAAGAAAAAACAAGAAAATTTGGCACATTTACACAATGATATACTATTCAGCTATTAAAAACAAGGACATCATGAATTTTCAAAAATTTTGACCGAGAATTGCTCCTGTCTAAAAGAAATCCAGGGGGAAAAAATTAAGCAGAGACTGAAGGAAAGTCTGTCACATGACCGGCCCAACTTTGGATCCATCCTATTGGCAGGCACCAAACCCGGACATTATTAGTAATGTTATGTTGTGCTTTCTTGCAGACAGGAGCCTAGCATAGCTTTCCTCTGAGAGGTCCTACCAACAGCTGACTGATACAATGCAGATACTTACAGTCAACCATTGGACTGGGGTGAGGGACCAGGGTGGAAGAGTTAGGGGAATGATTGAAGGTTTTGAAGGGGATGGCAACCCCATAGGAAGAACACTAGTGTCAACTAACTTGAAACCCTGAGGGCTTCCCAAGACTAAGCCACCAACCAAAGAGCATACATGGGCTAGCCTGAGGCCTCCGACACATATGTAGCAGAGGAGTTGCTTGTCTTGCATCAGTGGGAAAGGATATACCTAATTCTGTAGAAATTTAATGCCCTAGGGAAGGGGGATATGAAGGAGGGGGAAGGGGGAGATCACCGTCTCAAAGGCAAAAGGGAAGGCAGATGGGGTGAAGAATTCTGGGAGAGGTAACTCTGAAGCAGGTGACATTTGGGGTGTAAATAAATAAAATAATTAATTTTAAAAATTAAAAGAAATCATAATAGGTGAAAATTTATGCCTGTCTCTTTAAACCTAACCACCTTCCTGTGCCTGAAGAAATCATATACCTTTGAGGAGAATCTACAATTATCATTTTCCTAAACTAGTATAGTGTCTGGTATTATTCTAAACATTTTTATTTATGTGCACAGAATGAGGTAGAGCTCAGACTTCATCAAAGAAACTTTTGATAAAACAAATAAGGACTAATACAGAGATCATAGATCCATTACTGGTAAAAATGCGGAGAATTTTGACTTGCCCAACATCAACTGATTTACAGCATAACCCTTATGGCCAAGGCTCACATAACTGTGGAAGGGAGAGTAGAAGGGTTGTAAGAGTCAGAGAATAAGGATACTTGTTTCAAGGTAGTGTATTTTAGACGTGACAGAAATGCTTGACCCATGAATTTTCAATAATTGGTTGCCTAAACAAAACAAGACTTGCATAATGACAGCAACTGGTTGATATACCAACATAGTCTTGGGAAATTTCACAAGATTTATTTATTTTTTTTTTTAGTTTTTCGAGACAGGGTTTCTGTGTATAGCCCTAGCTGTCCTGGAACTCACTCTGTAGACCAGGCTGGCCTTGAACTCAGAAATACGCCTGCCTCTGCCTCCCAAAGGCTGGGATTAAAGGCGTGTGCCACCACTGCCCGGCAAGATTTAAAATTTTAATTTCCTCACACAAGTTTTGTTATATACCTTTATGGAACTTGTTGGAGCAGTTTTCACTTTGCAAAATGTCTCTTGAAAACATTTATTCACTGACCACTGTATTTTCCTAGTAGAAATTTATAAGCGTTCTTCATATATTGTAAAAAAAAAAACCCTTGAATCAGATACTTTGTATGCAATTTCTCATTATGTGACTTGTTTTTCACTTTATTGTTGTACTATTTTTTTCAGTACAAAAATCTCAAATTCTTTTAAAACATTTTATTAGTTTTGATTATCATATATTAATTATATGGATGAATAACATTTGATGTGATGTTTCAATGCATTCCTGTAGGTTGAATTACTGTATTTTAACTTTTGTTGCACAAATATCCCTTTATTCCATCCATACACTTTAGAAACCTATGACCTACCCTCCAGTTGGGAGAACTGTTCAGGCTAAGTTGGCATCTAGTGTGAGTTTCTGTCTTCCTTAGCTTCCTAGGACAGAAGTACCTAGGTGTATTTGGTAAACAGTGAACACTGCTGAATCCTATGTCCCTGAGCCTAGGCTATGGAAAATTCACATTTTGTGCTTCAGGTAATCCTCAGTAGCAGTGTCAGTGACCTTGAACTCTCCCTTCTAGGATCTAGGTAAGATAGACCTAAAAAGTGAGGTCAGTAGGCCTCTAAATCATACTACATAATGTTGAAATTTTCTCTAATGAAGGATCACCATAGTTCTAAGTAAGGAAAATTATCAGTCTCCCTCCAGTTTCATTTTAAGCAGAGGAATTTGTGGGTAGGCTATGATAAAACAGTATCAGTATAGTAGACACTTAATGGTAACTGAGTGTGAAACCAAGAGAAAAATCTCTTAGAAGTCTACATGAGAACTCACATCTAGAAAAAATAACCTCTCAGAAAATACATCTGAAAGCAGAAAAATCTGTGGGGCTTTGAAATTCTGGGAATAAGCCCTTGCCTTGTGTTGCAATCTAAGTTGAATACTGTAGAGAAAATAGACTTTGGTGCTGGTTCTATTAATATAATCCCTCGGTTTGCATGGTCTCCTCTTTGTTTTCTCATATGTTTAACTATGCAATGTTGAAGAACAAAGCCTTTACATTAATAGATACATCACACTATAGAGGAAACCCGGTACATAAAATGTAAAGATTAATAATTTCATTAATTCATCTGCATTAAAATCCTCTGGCTTATACTGGCTTCATTTATTGACATAAAGTGATAAAATTACTAACAAGAGGAAAATCTGGCCTAAAGAACATGGCTTGATTAGCCTCAGTAGAACAGCTGTAATCAATTCAGTTTTTCAAAATTACATCTTTGATTTTAAAATGGATTTTTGTACTATTGCTGGTAAGCAGCCCTTTTACAATAATTATTTGCATTTGGGTGTCAGGTTACACTAGAAAGTATCAATTCTTGGAAGTCAAAAGTCACTTTACAGCTATTGACATAAGTAAAGAATAGACATCGGAATTAGAAACATAGGTACTCTGAAGTAGAACAGCTTTCTGAATAAAAACACACAATATTCTATTTGCTATTCTCTATTTTACAAAGTATCAAAGACATTGGTAGTTTTTTTAATGGGTAGTATCAAACAAGCTTTAAAAAGAAGGGAAAATATTTTTGGTTATGAGCCTAGCCTGCTGAAGTGTTTCACCATGACCCTGAGATTCCACCTTACACCAATCAGAATGGTTAAGATAAAAAACAAAACAAAACAAAACAAAACAAAACAAAAACAAATACCTCAAGTGACAGCACATGTCAATGAGGATGTAGAGAAAGAGGAACACTTCTCCATAGCTGATGGGATTGCAAACTGGTACAATCACTCTGGAAATCAGTTTTGCGGACCCTCAGAAAATTGGACATAATACTACCTGTGGACTCAGTTATACCACTCCTGGGCATATACCCAGAAGATGCTCCAACATCTAATAAGGACACATGCCCCACTATGTTTATAGCAGCTATATTTATAATAGCCAGAAGCTGGAAACAACCTAGATGTCCCTAAACTGAAGAATGGATGCAAAAAATGTGGTATATCTACACAATGGAATACTATGCAGCTATTAAAAACAAGTATATTGGAATTTTTCAGGCAAATGGAACTAGAAAATATCATCCTGAATGAGGTAACCAAGACCCAAAAGGACATGCATGGTATGTACTCACTGATAATTAGATATTAGCCAAAAAGTACAGAATTCCCATGATACCCCCACAGATGCTAAGAAGTTAAACAAGAATGAAAGTCCAAGCAAGGATGAATAAATCCTACTTAAAAGGAGTAACAAAATAATCAAGGTAGGCAGAAGGGGGGAGGAACCTGAGTGGGAGAGGGAAAGGAGAGGAGAAAAGAGGGGCAGAATCAGGTATGGTGTGAGAAAGGAGAGAAACCCAGAGGGCCAGGAGAATCAATGTAAGTATGTAGCTGGGGGGAACCTCTAGAAAGTCCCAGAGATCTGGGATATAAGAGTCTCCCAGGACTCAATGTGGGTGACATTAGCTGAAATGCCAACCAGTAGTGATATGGAACCTGAAGAGACCACCTCCAGTCCTTAGACAGGTTCCCCAGTGGGGGGATGGGGGCACCAACCTACCTTCAAAATTTTATTCCTCAAATTGTTCCTGTTTAAAAGAAATGCAGGGACAAAAATGGAGCAGAGACTGAATGAATGGCCAAATACTGACCGGTCCAACTTGGGATTGGCCCTGACACTATTACTGATGTTCTGCTTTGCTGGCAGACAGGAGCGTAGCATGGCTGTTCTCTGAGAGGCTCTTCCAGCAGTTGACTGAGACAGATGCAGATACATACAGTCAACCAATGGACTGAGGTTGGGGACATCTATTGAAGAGGTAGGGGAAGGATTGAAGGAACTGAAGAGGATGGCAACCTCATAGGAAGACTAAAAATGTCAAATAACCTGGACCCCTGGGAGCTTCCAGAGGCCAAGCCTCTTGTGCCAAAGAGCTGGTCTGATGCTCCTGGAACAAATTTAGCAGAGGACTGCCTTGTCTTGCTTCAGTGGGAGAGGATGTGCCTAATCCTGTAGAAACTTGATGTCCGAAGGATTGGAGATGCCCTGGGGCAGGCACCCTATCAGAGGCAATTGGGAGCAGGTTGGGGTTGAAGAACTCTCCTAGGGGGGACCAGGAGGGGGACAAATTTTGGGATGTAAATAAATAAAATAATTAATTATTATAAGAAAGGAAGGAAAATAGAACAGCTACTAATTTTTATCTGGTAGATTTTGAGATGATTCTCCATTTATAATCATTTATGAAAAATACTTTCTGATAATCAAACCTATAGTATTATAAGGAAAGAAGACACCATAATAGAGCAGTATCAGCAAGATCTTAGGAAACTTAAAGACAACCCATGGATGATCCTGAGGAGTAGAGGAAACCATAGACAGAAACAAGAGGATAAGGGGATAGAGACATCTACAGTCATTGCTGGTGGAACTGTAAACCGATTCAACCAATAAGGAAGTCAGTTTGAAGGTACCTCAAAAAGAAACAGATGTACCAGTTGGTCAAGTTACACAGTCCTAGCAAAACACTGTCTTAGGATATGTGAAGACATAAACTTGTTCTTTGCCAATTTGGAAAAAAAAATGCTACAGAGGCTGAAGAGATGACTCACTGGTCATGAGCACTTACCGTTTTTTTTGCAGAGTACTTGAGTTCAGTCCTCATTGCACACATGTCAGCATACAACTGTCTGGAACTCAACTTTTAGGAGACCCGATGCCCTGCCCTGTTCTCTGTAAGCACCGAAGCACCCATATGTGCAGGCAAAATATGCAACACATAACATAAATTTAGGAAATCAGCTCACTCAACAAAATGCAGGAGGAAATTGTTTCCAGAAAGTGATACCATGGAACTGTAAGTTTTCCAAAGAGGGAAACACAAACATTATAGTGTGCATGCATCTCTGTCCTTTGTAGAACAGGATAATTCATAGTGGCTGTTGGTAAGCAGAGGAAGCACAGTTCCAAATTCCAAGATGGTACACATGCTGAAGTTTTTCTATTGATGACAAACAAAAGGAATGTATAGAGAGAGAATGAATGAGAAATCTGCATCGCTATGCAGGCAATAACACAGCTTCATATGTGTGAAATTCTGGGAGCTTTAATAGAAGTCACCTGTTGTTTTGTTGAGCACTGAGCAGAGATAAAAATGAGTTCATATAATTCTAGCAAACACTGCATTAACTGGTGAAGAGTGGATATACTTTACTGGCATAAACTATTTTCCTGCTATCTAAAAAAAAATACCTTTTTAGCATATACTCTAGATTTTAAAATAAAGGTCATGACCAAGATTATAATTCAAGGTTATAATATCATTAAATTAAAAAAGCATAAATCCAAGAATTAGTGGAAAAATAATACTTAACAATAGTAATTTAACTGTAAATAAGTCAATAATATTTTTATGAATGATAAATTATACAATATGACAATATGCTGTTCTCAGTATATATTGAATGATTTTGTTTTATATGTATAGAAAAAGAATAGGAAGTAATGAGCTCTGTATTCAAGCAATAGAAGAATATCTATCTTTTATCTAGAAAAATAGCTTATGCCTGTGTTTGCATATACTGAACTTCTCTCATAGCGCCATCAGCACCGTATATGCACCTGGTCATTTTTATTTCAGTGATTAACCCAAGCATTATTTGTAAAATAGCTGCATCTGGTCACCACATGAACATACATACATATACACACATACATATGCAAATATATGTATATATTAATATATTTTAATTAAAATGTGAAAGTCTGCTGTCCATTTCATATCAGTGACTAAAAAGTTTCCTAGAATTTATATAACTTTCTTTGCTACATTCTACAAATCATGCCATTTACTCAACACATTTGAAAGACAGGTTCATAACCCCAGTTTGAATATTTAGTTTATAAAGATATTACTATTTAATCTTCCTAGTGCATATTCTTTCTATCTATCTATCTATCTACATATCATCTACTTATCTACCTATCTACCTTTCTATCTACCTATCTATCTATTGTATGAGTACTCTGTCTGTATGTACATCTTCATCCAAGAAGAGGCCATCAGATCCCTTTGTAAATGGTTGTGAGCAACTACAATGCAGTTTCTGGGATTTGAACTCAGTATTTCTGGAAGAACAGCCACTGCTCTTAACTGATGAGCTGTCTCATCATCTTCCACACTGGGAATCTTAACTCACTAAGACTAAAAAAAAATGATAATGTTTACTTCACACTCCTAATTTGATCCTCTAGAAGTTCCCCAGTAGGGATCTATTCAGTTGTAATCTTAGCTCTTTAACTAGATAGAATCTCAACTAATTCCTATAAAGTTCCAAGCAAATTAGCTCTGTTTAACTTAACTCCTGTTCTAGATATAAACTCATTGTTACAGGAGAAGACTTGCTGAACAGAACACCAATCAACAGACACTAAATTCAACAATTAATTCATGGGACTTCATGAAACTGAAAAGCTTCTGTAAGGGAAAATACACTGTCATTTAGAGAAAATAGCAGCATACAATACCAACTCCACATATAATAGAGGACTAATATCTAAAATATATAAATAACTCAAGAGACTAGATATCAAAAATATCCAAATAGTCCAATTAAATCAAAACAGAATTCCCAATAAGAGAAACTCAAATGGCTAAAAATTTTACTTATAGAAATGTTCAACATCCTTAGCCATTAGGGAAATGCAAATCAAAACTACTTTGAGATTCTACATTACACCTGTCAGAATGGCTAATATTAAATGACAGCTGAAAATGGCAATGGTGTGGAACAAGGGGAACACTCCTACATTGCTGGTTGGAGTGCTAAGCTGTACAACCACTATGAAAATCAGTATGATGGTTCCTTAGAAACTGGGAATCAATCTACTTCCAAACCTTGATATACCACTCTTGGGTATCCTACCACAAGGACATCATGAAATTTACAGGCAAAGGAATGGAAGTAGAAAAAATATTTTGAATTATGTAACCCAGATACAGAAAGATAAATATGGAATGTATTAACTTGCATGTGTATATTAGGCAATAAATAAGTCATGTAAACAACCTACAGAGAGGTTATGTATAGAGGAAGGGTGTGGGAGGGGATATTGATCTCTCTGGGAGGGGGTAAAAGAATAGATTTTACTTGCTGACTGGGGGAGGGTGGGGACAGGGACGAGGGGATCAGATGGAGAAAGGGAGGGACATGGGGTTGGTTAGGGAATTTGAGGAGTGACAGCTAGAATTGGGGTTCATTAGAAAGATGGTATGGAAATTTAGTGATGAGGAAAATCCCCAAAATATATAAAGATAGCCCAAGAGAGTTCTCCTAATAAAGAGGATGATGGAGTCCCAACTGGCCATTTCTTGTCACCAAAGGAGGCTTTCAGTACTGTGACTGGATTGAATTTCATTTAGTTTTTGGCCAATGGAGTCTCATGGAAAGCCCCAAACAACCCAGGTTTTTGCTAAGACAATGGGCTGCTCTCTGAAATCTGACATAATTTTTCTCAGGCCTATTGCTGAGGACAATAGCCACATAATTCACTGAACCTGGAGAAGTTGAGCAGGATTCTATATGAATACTTTACCATACATTCTAGTATTGTTGAGAAGGTACTTGGTGGGCTATAAAAGGAGAAATGTAAACACCAACTGAGCCACAAAATCTTTGACCTAGAACATGTCCTGCCTACAAGATATGCTTGGGCAATGGTCACACAGAAGTTGTGTGAATAGCCAACCAACATCTGGTTTGACTTAAGGCCATCTCTGCAGTGTTTGGGTGACCAAGAGCCAAAGAGTTCTTAGTTCCCAGAGACTTAGTGTAAAACTAAATACTATTAGATTTTTAAAATGTAACAATAAAGTGACTCTTGATAATATGCATAGATCAGTGTCTTATTCAGTCATCATCAGAGAGACTTCCTCCTGCAGCAGATGAGAAAAGATGCAAAGACCCACATCCAGATATGCAGAGAGTGAGTTTTTGGAACACACAGCTCTAAGTGGGAAGTGTCCATCAAATCCTTCTCCTCAGAGCTCAGAGAACTCCACAAAAGAAGAGAAGGAAAGTGGGAATCAAGCCTGGTGTGGTGGAATGAAACCCCACGTGTCTGTCCTGGGCGCTGTGCCTCTGGGTGGGACAGCAGACACTTGGGAAGTGGCCTCGAGTCTTCCCACACAGTCTGACGGGCAGATGGGGGCTGTGGGAAGCCTTTGCAGGCCCTGCCCGAGGGTGGGGGAGCGGGCCATTCTTGGAGAATGAGCGGCAGCCATCTCTGTGGGTTCTCTAGCCCGGGGCACCACAGTCGTTGCAGGGTGCCACAGACAAACTAGCCGGAGCACAGCTGAGACCGGTTTTTTCAGTGGCTTGGGGCGCCAGGCTAGCTGCTTAGACTTGGGTGAATTGGTACACTCTGGGAGCTCTGGGAAGCCCTTGGTGAAGGATTAGACAAGGCTCCTTTTTTTTTTTTTTTTATTCTTTTTATTTTTTTGGTTTTTCGAGACAGGGTTTCTCTGTGTAGCCCTGGCTGTCCTGGAACTCACTCTGTAGACCAGGCTGGCCTCGAACTCAGAAATCCACCTGTCTCTGCCTCCCAAGTGCTGGGATTAAAGGCGTGCGCCACCACTGCCCGGCTCTAGATGAGGCTCCTTAATCGAAGGCTGGATCCCTTGCTTCTCACGGCCGGTCCAGATGAAGAGACAGTCCATAATTCTAAGATGTTTATTGTTATCATGTGGAATGGCATGGATGGAATGGTATCCCCACCTTTCTGGGAGAGGCGAGGCAGATATGGTAATAACTGGGAAGGGGCATGGCTAAGCCTCGAGGTGTCTCATTAACATGAGGATGGCTTGGGGCTGTGTGGCCACGCCTCTACCTGAGGAGGGGTGGTATGTGACCTTGACTGGAGCCAAAAGCCTCCCAGGAGCTTTGGCATAAAGCTTTCTGGTCCCTTGTGGATTATTCTACAGGGTCGCCCAGATTTTACTCCAGTGCTCAACTGGGTGCCAGATTGCCTGTTACAGATCACTGCCCCACAGGAAGGAAAGAATGTAAGAGCCAGAGTGGATGAAGACCAAAGCCCTATAAATCATCTGTAAACTTGTAGAGATTGAAGTAGCAACAAGCACTGGTCCTACACAAGTCTGAACCAGGTTCTCTGCATATATATTATAGCTTTCAGCTTAGTATTTCTATGAAACTTGTGAATGTCTGAATAATTCTTTGAGTTTTGTGCCTACTTTTTGGGCTCTTTTCTTTCAGTTAGGCTACCTTGTCCAGCATTGATGTGGTGGTTTTGGTTTTATCTTATTATATTTTATTTTGTCATATTCAGTTATTTCCTCAAAACCTTCTTTTCTTTTTTTTTTTTTTCTTCTTCTTTTTGGATATTTTTCTCTGTTCCCCCCTCCCAGAAACCCCCTATACCATCTCTCCTCCCCCTTCTTCTATGAGGGTGTTCCTCCATTCACCCACATCCATCACCCAACCCTCAAATTCCCCTACACTGGGGCATCTATCGAACCTTCATAGGACCAAGGACCTCTCCTCCAATTGATGCCTGACAAGGGCATCCTCTGCTACATATGTGGCTGGAGCTATGGGTCCCTCCACATGTACTCCTTGGTTGGTGGCTTAGTCCCTGGGAGCTCTGGGGGGTCTGGTTGGTTTATATTGTTGTTCTTCCGATGGGTTTGCAAACCCCTTCAGCTCCTTCAGTCCTTTCTTTAACTCTTCTTTTGGGGACCACATGCTCACAAAAGAACACACATGGTAGGCACTCACTGATAAGTGGATTTTAGCACAAAAGCTCAGAATACCCAAGATACAATCCACAGACCACATGAAGCTTAAGAAGAAGGAAGACCAAAGTGTGGGTGCTTCACTCCTTCTTAGAAAGGGGAACAAAATACTCACGGTAGCAAATATGAAGACAAAGTGTAGATCTGAGACTGAAGGAAAAGTCATCCAGAGACTGCCCTGCCTAGGGATCCATCCTGTATACAGTCACCAAACCCAGACACTATTATGGAAGCCAAGAAGTGCTTGCTGAAAGGAGCCTGATATGGCTGTCTCCTGAAAGGCTCTGCCAAAGCTATACAAATACAGAGGTAGATGCTCACAGCCAAAACTTTCTTTCTAGTAAGAGACAGAAAGTGAGTCCATCTAGAGGGGAGGGGACGTCAAGAGGAGCTTGGGGGAGTAGAGGGAGGGAAAGCTATAACCAGGATATACTGAATGAGAACAAAATATATATTTTTTTTATTTTTTATTTTTTTGGTTTTTCGAGACAGGGTTTCTCTGTGTAGCCCTGGCTGTCCTGGAACTCACTCTGTAGACCAGGCTGGCCTCGAACTCAGAAATCCGCCTGCCTCTGCCTCCCGAGTGCTGGGATTAAAGGCGTGTGCCACCACCGCCCGGCTCAAAATATATTTTAAATAAACAAAAATATTTTTAAAAACCATAATTCCTGTTTCTTATGGATTAGCATTTATTAGAAGTTAAAGATTTTACCAGGAAAATTCTAATATTTTCATCTCTGTCTTCACTTTGCCCAAATATGACAAGTCCACGAATGTGAGTTTCTTTTATTTCTCAAGCTTAAAATTTCTTTAAACTGTTGAGGTCAGAAAACAGATATATGTCTTGCATGTAACCTGCAGGAGGGGCCTAATCATATAGCAATGCTAAAAACTTGAATGATATTTATTACACTGTTGCATTTGTTTTAATCTTGTTGTTTCTATAGGTGTGTAGAAGACTTTAAAACAAAAAAGCAACATTTTCTAAACTTCTACACATTTTAGGATGGGAAATACATATTAGTACAATCTAACATGAGTGAAGTTTTCAAATTTCATCTGCTATTTCAATCCCTACACCAGATTTGCATCTAGTCTATCACCATACTCTGCCTTTTGCTACTGCAGTTAAAATCTGTGTTATGCAGCTTTTTAAAAATGTTAACTTCTAACTCAAATCTGATCTCCTTTTTGACTAACTTATTCTGAACTTTTATGTGTTAATTTTTCTCATCATCTGGTCTGCAATGAACTATCCATTGCATTGTTAATAATTACCTACATGAAGAAAAGTAAAAAATAAAACATGAAATCTCTAAAAATATCTTTCCCATGAACTCATGCTATCTCTATCTGTAATAAAGAAAACCTTTTCTAAATAATTTGCTCACAAGCTTCAACATGCACTAAATATCAATTCTGGCATTTTAATGTATTTCATCCACATTATATATCTCTTCTTAGTTTTCTGGTCATCTTACATTATTAAAGCTAAAGGAGAATTTAAGGCTTCAAAACTACCATAATAAGATTCATAAAGCATATCAGAATTTGCTTCAGTTATTTAGCTCCCAGAAATGCTTTGTTACTCCAGTGAGTTGCTCTTTTTTTAGGAAAGCTGAAGACTAGCTTCATAGTAATAAGATTGATAGAACTTGTACAGTCTATGGAATAGAATTGAAAGCTTTCTACTATAGTGTTGGTCAATTGTTTCTCAATATTTTTCTTTAATCCATAATATGATTCATTTTGGTAATCTATCCAGTTTTCAAATTATTCTTTACTGAGCATCAATTTTACTCAATGTTCTGGACTCTTTTATTTGCTGCTTAAAATTAACTTATTTAGTTGCAATTTTTTTTCTTAGAAGAATCATGTCAATAAGGAGTAGAATATTGTTTTATCTGTTTCCCACTGGGAGATATAACTCAGCAATCTTTTTGCATAGCAGTGATAAAAAACAATCAAATGTTGTCAAGCTAGAACAATACATATGAGAATTTAATTTGATGTCCCATGAGGGACATGAGTTCTCTGTGCTCAACCATTTAGAGTAAATCAAGACAAATTACCAAATTACATGAAAAGCCAGGCTAGATAAAGATGATGTTTTCTTTTTCCTGTTAGATGTATCTGACTCAAGGATAGGAGAAACATTAATCACAATATATTTTATAATAAAAGCCATTTAATAAACCCTGAATGTAACACACCAAGTCTTCTCAGAGGGAAGTTTCACAGGTTTTGAAAAACTAATTTGAATCACATTTTTCATGTTTAAAGCTGGCATTCATTGAAATGCACAGCTCAGTTTTAGCATTCAGTATTAAATAATTGAAGACAACATTCCATACCTAATAATCTTTCCTTCTCTATGAACCATTTACCACACATTGTAAGCTAAATCCAGATGAAATTATTAATTCACCTAGAAAAAAAAAAACCAAGACTTTTAATGTTTATTTGATTCTAGTTGGGAAAGATCTGAAAAATGTTCATCTTTTTTGCAAGCTTTTTTTCAAGGCTCTTTTTAAGTAAATTATCATAAAAGCCATACTTCATGAATCACTATACTTTAACCAACAGCTGAAACAAAGACAAATAAAAAAGCATCACAAGTCATCAATAACAGATTAGTTTGATTGCAGTAGTGACATTAGGCCAAAGTGAGGAAAGTCTGTCTTCTGAGCTATTAACCCCTGTACCATAGCACAAGACTCCACTGATAAATACAATAAAGTATTACATTTCCATCCACCCACACAATGTATTTTCTTTTACCTTTACAAACACATTAAAAAAAAATTAAATTCTCTTCCTGTCAATTCTTTGTCCTATGTACTTTTGCCAAAACAGGAATATACTGTGCTACAAGGACCATGAAACAGTTTTTTTTGTTTTACATGATTTTCTTAAAATATTCTGGGAACTCGTAGGAGATTTATTAAAGTTATGGCAGACTTATAATTTCAAAGCAATATAGCAAGAAAAATAGTGGGTGGAGGATTGCTTTCAAAATTTAAAGACTAGCTTTAGGAAAATATGAGTCGGAGGTAGACATTGAAAAGATATTACTTTGCCCAGGAGTGGTATAGCTGGATCCTCAGGTAGTATTATGCCCATTTTTCTGAGAGTCCACCAAACTGATTTCCAGAGTGGTTGTACCAGCTTGCAATCCCACCAACAATGGAGGAGTGTTCCTTTTTCTCATCCTCGCCAGCATCTGCTGCCACCTGAGTTTTTGATCTTAGCTATTCTGACTGGTGTGAGGTGGAATCTCAGACTTGTTTTGATTTGTATTTCCCTGATGACTAAGGATGTTGAACATTTCTTTAGGTGCTTATACCCAGAAGATGCACCAACATGTAATAAAGACACATGCTCTACTCTGTTCATAGCAGCCATATTTATATTAGCCAGAAGCTGGAAACAACCCAGATGTCCCTCATCAGAGGAATGGATACAGAAAATGTGGTACATTTACACAATAGAGTACTACTCAGCTATTAAAAACAATGACTTAATGAAATTTATAGGCAAATGGATGAAACTTGAAAATATCATCCTGAGCGAGGTAACTCAGTCACAAAAGAAGGAACATGGTATGTACTCACTGATAAGTGGATATTAGCAGAAACGTTTGGAATACCCAAGTTTCACTTAACAGTAACCGCTGGACTGAGAGTGAGGTCCCAGTGGAGGAGTGGGAGAAGGGACTGAAGGGGCTGAGGGAGTTTGCAGCCCCATGGAGGGAGCAACAGTGTCAACTGGCCTGACCCCCCCGGTCTTCCTGGAGGCTGGACCACCAACCAAAGAATACACATGGAGGGACCCATGGTTCGGATCACATATGTGGCAGATAAGGGTCTTTTTGGCTATCAGGGGGAGGAGAGGCCCTTGGGCCTTAGGGTGTTAGAGGCCCCAGTAAAGGGGAATGTCGATGTGGGAATACAGGAGTGGGTGGGTGGGTGGGTGGGAGGTGGAATACCCTCATAGAGGTGGGTGAAGGGGGGAGATAGGGGGTTTCCAAAAAAGAGACCTAGAAAGGGGGAAATATTGGAAATGTAATAAAGTATCAAAAAACAAAAATTAAAATTAAAAAAATTAAAAAAAATCACAAAGTAAACCTGTAAAAAGAGAAAATAGGAATCATATGGTCTGTTAACAAAGTGAAGTTTAGAGACTTCATTCATATGATATATGCTGGATTTCCTTTAATGATTAAAGTTTAATCTCTTTACTTATTTTGAAAAAAAAAGATATTACTTTGAAAGAATTATAATTACTGCACAACAGTCTTCCTACTGTTTTTTATTCTATTTATCTACACTGCTCAGAACTTTTACAAATGTACTGTTTAATATTTTGAGCATAAGAATAAAGATTAATTTCCCTAAGTTCCATATATAATTTGGAGGCAGTGTCACACTGTGCAGTCCAGGTTAGTCTTACACCCATTATGAAGCCGAGTCTGTTATCAGAAATCAGGATCAGCAGAAATCAGAAGTCCTCAGCCTCTACTGTGCTGAGATTACGTGCTATATATAACACCACACGCAAATCACATACTTCTTAGTTTTCAAACAGCATGTACAAGTAACATAGTCTTATAATTGCATAATCATGGAGTCTGAAGCTCAGATCTCCAGTCTAACATGACCTGACAGGCATTCTGCAAACACCTGTAACTCCAGTTCCAAGAGAGCTAACACTATCTCTGGCCTACATGCACACAGTTGCACCGACATGCATATAGATTTACATAGATGCTCAGACAGACAGACATAAACACAAATACACACAATACACACACAGACACACACGCAGAGACACACACAGACACACACAATTCATAGATAAATCCATAGAATCAAACTTTTTATAAAACCACAAATCTTTCATGTTTAATCATCAAACTAGGAGCTCTATTTCATAAGTGGTACAATGTATAGACTTTTAACTTTGTCATTATTTTCATTTCCCAACTAAACGTATCAGTCGTTTCAATGGTCACTGATAGGATGAGGAAGAAAAAGAAAGACATATGCATGTGCACATACTTTTTGGTCAAAGAAATGGCTTCCATTCTTCCTTCCTTTTGTACAAAATACTAAAATTCAAATGTCTTACTTATGAGCTATGGTTCCCAAAGACCTGATCTTGTTATTTGCAAGTTAACTAAGCATATGTAATTGTACTATAATCCTTGGTACTGGTTCATATAATTTATAGCTCCAGTATCTGCCTGGAATATTTTATTTTCTTTCATCAGCTCTAGTCTCCACTAATCTCCCTCATTCTCTAATACAGACAAAGTATTTTCATACCTGAGGATCTTCTTAACTCATGTTTCCACAGCTTAAATTATTTCAATAAATTTACATCCCTTAGAGGACTCCCAAACATGCATGCATCTCCAATCATTTTCTCTGCTTTTACCATGTTGCCTTTCATTTTTATTTCATCTCACTATTAACTTACAATTGAAAAGTTTTCTTATCAGTGAGCACTTCTTGGCATCAGCAATGGTTTGGGTGTCTGCAAATGGGATCGATCCCTAGGTGAGGCCATCTCTGGATGGCCTTTCTTTCTGTCTCTGTTCCATTTTTTGTCCCTGTGTTTCCTTTGGACAGGAACATTTCTCGGTTTAAAATTTTGAGATGCTTGGGTGGCCCCATTCCTCAACTGGGGGCCTTGCCTATCTACTGAAGGTGGTCTCTACATGTTGTATCTCCCCTTTGTTGGGTATTTCAGCTAAAGTCATCCCCATTGGCTCCTTGGAGCCTCTCGCTTCCCTGGAGTCTGGGACTTTCTAGTGGCTACACCAGTTCCCCATGCCCCTCTGCTACATGTTTCTGTTCAATTTCATGATCCTCTGTGCTTTTTTTCCTGTTCCTTCTAATACCTGTTCCTGGCCCCCTTTTCCCCTTCCCTCCTGAGTCTTATGGCTGTTGCCTGAGAAGTTCTACCAGACCTGAGCAACATATATGCAGATACTTACAGCCAATCATTGGACTGAGCCAAGGGATCCCAATGGAAGAGCCAGAGGAAGAACTGAAGGAGCTGAAGGGAATTTCAACCCCATAAGAGAACAATATCAACTAAATGGACCACCCAGAACTCCCAGGAACTAAACTGCCAACCAAAAAGTACACATGGATGGAGCCAGCAGAGGATGGACTTGTCTTATAATTAGTAAATAAATATTATATAGCAGTCCGAAAAGATAACTTTTCCAAATATGGAAGCCATTGAAAAATATATCTATGAATTTATTTTTAAAATATTGCATATGCTTGGTAAAATACACCTTGTTTCATCCACAAAGAGTTAATGTGGTTGTTACTTTTTTAAAGGAAGTCAAACATTTGTATTCTAGTGCCCAATCTCAAAGCCACCCAACTCATCATATTTCTCTGGCAGCACTTGAACTCCTGTGATCCCGAACCCCAAATATGGACCCACAGAGCCAGTCTGCCTCCTACCTATCAGCAATCCAACTCAGTGCTTAAACTCTGGGACTATATTGCACACTGTTATATGGAGAAGGAGTTGCAATCTCTGGAGATGCAGTCTGCCTGCTCATCTGCCAGTCACTCTACTGCCCACATACTTTAGCTTGGGGGTCACATGTCCCAAAACAAGGACCTCCAGAGCCAGTCTACCACCTCACTTACTAGGCTATTCTGGAACCCTATAGTTTCTTAAATCTATGACACCAGTTAGAGAACCTAGATCGACATTCTCATATCAAGACAGAGTGGCCCCAAGACTGAACACCAAGCATGACTCACCTTGTTAACAGTGTGTCAAATTGTGGTAACAAGAAGCAAAGCTTCAAGTACATATTGAATATAGGAGAGACAGATTTTCATACAAAGAAATACCACCAAAATAGCAATTTGAAATATTATCTTGGAGGACATTCCTATGTGAATATTAAATTTTGGCAGAGACTTACTGTTTTTGTTTCTTATGTTTATCCATTTCCAATGGGATCTACCCATCTAGCTTCTTGCCTAGAGACTGTGAAAAAAGAGTACTCAGTGGGGTCGATGGGGCTAGCATTGTGACTGTTTGGTCCCTATCTAAAGAAGGAGTGTCAGGAGGGGATAGAGTTGCCCATGTGTCTCTAGTGTCCCATTTGGAGATGGAGAATCCATGTATTGCTGATATATAGAATTTGTAGCTGGAATTTAGTGTTTCTGCCTAGAGAAGGGGCCAAGAAGGAGAAATAGAGGGTCTAACTAATATTAAACTCCTTCAGAAAACTTATATGTAAACCCAATACTAAATACACGCTTTCTAATATATAGTACATAAAAATAATTTAAATAAATTCACTCTGTGACAGAAGGGAAAAACAACTAGAAACAATATGCTAGTAAGTAAAAAGCTCCAAATGAGAAACTGGTTTCCTTTTTTGAACTGTTAGGCAGTGGCATCCCATACACGTCCAACACTATAAGCTATTGTCATTGCTCTTACTTATCCTTTGGCACTTGATTGTGAAATCCTACTGGTGAAAATACCACATACGTACGTCACAAAGCCGAGAGCTTAGTGGCTACTGACCTAGTAGCTTTACCTCCACTGCAGAATTTGTTTTGTTTTCATAGTGGTTAAAGATGCTATGCATGCTACCAGAGGAGAAAATTAATCAATAACATTACACAGCTGTGAACTCTGTGAACAACAAAAATTACTGTTCTAGCAAGATATGTTCACTGGAACAATAATGGCATACATTTTACTGGAATAACCAGCCACTTTCAGAATTATTTTAGGCCTACTCCATGAGACAGAAGGCATACCTGGCACCATTTCAGGGAACAAGAATCTGTGGCTAGAAAGGTAACATGCTTAAGGGGAGAACCAATTACTAATATTCTGCTAAATGGATATAGAATTAAAACAACTATTAAATATTTATTATTATATCCATAGATTATTGTATCTCTCAACTCCAACCAGAGTAGCTTCTGCTTTCAGTACACAGGAATTAATAGAGATGCAAAATTTGTCAATGTGCAGAGACTAATAAATCGTAGAATATTCAATATTACATGGGATGTCTATTGATACCCTTACCCTACCTATATGGCTCAGTGATCTTTGTAAAAGAGTGGGGGAAAGGTTATAAGAGCCAGAAGTCGTGGATGACAGTTAAGAAATAATGGTTTCTTGCCAAAAAAGGGGAGTTGTGTTTATAAACCCTCAATAATTGTGACAGCATGAACAAATACTGTGCAAACTCAAACACAAAATCTCAGCATAGAGTTAGAAAGGTAGGAAGGAAGAATCACTTTTGTTTGAGCAGCTACTGATATTTGATAGCTGCTGGAAGGAGTCAGGTTTTTTGTTTTTGTTTGTTTTTTTTGTTTTTTTAAAGATAAGACTCCTGGTAGGTGGAAAACACTCAGGACAGGCCCTACACCTAAAATTATCTAAGCAACACAAATTGGAATTTATGGGTTAAAAATATGAAGTTGTTGGGAGAAAGGTGGGAGTTGATCTGGTAAGAGTTGAGGCTGATATTATTAAAGTATATTAAATGAAATTCTTCAAGAATTAATATAAATATTATTAAAACATTCTAATAGTAATATAAGAACAAGTGTAAAGTCTACTACTTAAGAATATCTTTACCTTTTAATTTATTCTATCACTATTGAAAAGAAGCAAGTAGGATGGTAACATGCATAGTAAAGTATTATATTTAACTCTGCCATATTCGTTTGCTGAATCTGATTTTCTAATAAGCAAACCTTATTTTCTGGATGACTGGATAAAGAGATTAAGTCTGGAGTACTGAAATTAACACCTGGTCTTGCCAGTGTTTAATGTTTTAAAGCATTTAACCACTGAAACCAAAGACTGATACTATATCTCAGAATAATTATGACTTTATAATTTTACTCTTTTTTTTCAAAATAGAAGCTCTTCTAACATGTTTAAAATATTCATATTCAAAAGGTTTAAAACAAGAGAGTATGTTATTATCAAAACACCTTCAGTTTTCTGTCCTTAATTTATCATATAAGACCTTATGTCCTGGAATTCTGTTCCTGTATGTATAATAATGAAATTAATCATGGGTATAATGGTTGTGATTTATTTGAATCTATCCCCTGAACCTATTCTCCCACATCCTATAAACCTATAAACAAATTTTCAGTTCTTGTGTATGCTTGTAGCTTGTATTCAGAATAAGATTGGTTACCCCTTTAAATGAAACAAGAAAGTATTTATAAAGATGTATATAGTAATAGTATTCTTGAAACAGTACAGGCACCACTTACTTTTTATATATATTGAGAATTATAATTTAATATGACTGATTATATAAGACTAAAGAACACAACAAAATTATCTGGCTAAGTGGCTATGAATCGGGCACAGAGTTAGAAAAGAAAGACAGGACTTAGATTTTTTTTCCTCATTTTCCTCAGTTGTCAGTATCTTAATATTTTATCTTGACTCCTGTTATTTTACAGTTAAAATATATAATATAACTGTAGACAGATGATTGTTGACATAAGTCAGCAGATGTTCAGATAATCTGGTTGAAACAAACCAAAATGATTATTAAATTCACATTTTTAGTATGATCTAGTATTACAATGGATCATCCCATGAGAAAATATATACACTGTCCTGCTACAGTTATATTTTTGATTAGGAAGATGGAATTTAATCTAAATACTGAAGTTAAGTTTTAACCTAAGCATAAAGAAGAAGATATACATATTCAAATTGGCCAGTAAAATATCTTACACATATGTGTTGTTGGGAGTCAACACTGTTCAAGTAACACATTAAAGTCTAGAATGCCATTATTAGTGATACCCAGATAGTTAATTTTCTACAGTATCATTATAGGCACAAACAGCAATTTATTCAGTGAAATACCAGGATAATTATTCATTTGATTGACTCTTAGGATTTATGAATACTGACTTGTAGTACTACCTTTCTGGGAAACATGTGGAAATCCAGTGTTCTGATAAAATAGCAGATTCAACATCTCTTCCCTCAAGCTTCTTTCAGGACATATGTTTATAAAGGATAGGAGGGAAACAGGCCCATGACAATGTTTTTTAATTTTATTTCCAGGCTTGTAGTAGAATTATCACATATTAACTGTATACTTTACCAAGCACTAGTCTCAGAGATGATATACATTCGTTATTTTTTAACTTCCAATGTAAATTTAGATGAGAAACGTACACATACATATAAATTATTTACCAAGATAAGAGTTTAATATTAGACCTATGATTTCAATATTTGGATATATAAAATACAGAATTTTACTAGTGATATGGTTGTACATATCCTACAAATGTACAGGAACAATTAGAAACCTGAGGTTTTTTTCTAAACGTTCAATCTCTGTTCTATATAAATTTCACTGTATCTGTCTGGTTCTCAAGAAATGTAATGTTCATTTTCTACCTATGGGTGTTCTCTCTCTCTCTCTCTCTCTCTCTCTCTCTCTCTCTCTCCATCTCTCTCCCTCTCTCCCCCCTCTCTCTCCCCTCTCTCCCTCTCTCTCCCCCCTCTCTCTTTCTCTGTCTCTCTCTTCCATCCCCCCTCCCTCTCCCTCTCTCTCCTCCTTTCCTTCTTCCTTTCTTATATGAGGGAATGAGTGAATAACTGAGTGAGTGATGTGTGTGTGTTTCTGTGTGTGTCTATGTGTATGAGACTGATGAAAGAAAAAGTATTAACATGAAACAAATCAAGAGTAATAAGGTACAATGGTGAATATGATCACAATACATACCATATATGTATGAAATTATGAAAATAACTTTAATCATGATGCTATAAACCATTAACTCTAGAAATCTGGAAGCATAAGTAGGGAATATAACATATTAAATACCAGCATGGGTTTCAAGGAGAACCCTTGTTTCAAAACACAAATAATTCCAGGAGAACAAAATATTCAAGAAATTAAATAAAGATGAATGGACATAAAATAATAATACAAATTTGCAAATCACATGGACATGTGTAAACAGTATGATTCTGTACAGAAAAAAAAGTAAAATTGAGGCTTAAGAAATTATGGGTTCATGTCAAGATATATTAGTACTTTTCTTTTTTATATATTTTTGAGATTATTTTTTTAAATTTCTCCTATTCCTTTCCTCCTTCAACCCTCCCTATATGCTCTCATTGCTCTCCTTCAAGATAAAAGCCTCTTTTAGCCCTAGGAGTTGTTGCATGCATACACGTAATTGTATACAAACACTCCTAAATATAAACAGTTGAACCATATAAATTTACTTGTATGGATGTTTTCATGGCTAAACATTTGACCCTGGAAATCCAATTGGTTAAAGACCGCCTCTCTCCCTTCCAGCTGTCAACATTTCATTGTGTAAGTTTGAGACCTCATGGGCTTTTCTCCATCCAGATTGGCATGTTTGTTGCTGTTATACTTATTCAGCTCATATTTCAGTGGTCATGTTGATAAGACATTATGGGTGTAGCTTTTTACGTTATTAGGTGATACTATTTCACAGCAAACTCCCTGTTCCTCTGGAGTTTATAGCCTTTCTTACCCCTCCTCCATCACATTCCCTGAGCCTTGGCTGCAGGAGGGTTTTGTAGCTGTATCCATTGAAGCTGGACTCAACAACTCTGCATTGTTGTTTGTTGTGGTTTTCTGTTGTAAAGAAGGTTTCTTCATGAGGAGTAGAGATAACATTTATCTGTGCATATAAGCAAATGGCTTGTAGATTGGTTTTATGGATTATGCTAGCTTAGTACATTAGTAGCTGTCTTTTCTTCTCCAATAACCATAGTTTCACTACTTTTGAGTAGTTAGCTAGGTTTCTAGTATCAATCAAGGTATCCCTCTTATTGAGGAAGTGTTACAGCTAATTAGAGAGCTATTGGATATATTCTTGTGTTACCATAAAAGTCTTCAGGGAGTGGGCATTCAGGTCAGTTCCAGCTAAGGAGTCTCTAGGCCCTGTTCTTAAAGTTCAAGTGTCTTCAACACTTCTTGGAGGTAACAAAGGATAATAGCTATATGCTGTGTGTTTGCAGAGTCTCTAGACAGCCTTAGCCAACAACTTAAAAGAGGGCTGTCCTCCCTCTGATGGCCAACAAGGCCCTCCTCTGCCTCATATGTGGAGAAGTCCTTGGGCCTGAGGGTGTTAGATGACTCAGTATAGTGGAATGCTAGGGAGGGTGGGTGGGTGGGTGAGGGAGCACCCTCATAGAGGCAGGGGGAGTAGGAATGGAGTAGGGAGTTTTCAAAGGGGAAAAAATTTGAAATGTACATAAAGTAAATATCGAGAGAGAGAGAGAGAGAGAGAGAGAGAGAGAGAGAGAGAGAGAGAGAGAGAGAGAGAGAGAGAGAGAGAGAGAGAGAGAGAGAGAGAGAGAGAGAGAGAGAAGAAAATAAAAAAAGAGGATTCTCAGGCTTTTATAAGGAGTACCATCAGTCCAAATGAGAAAAGTTCATTAAAACTATATATGTATTTTCATACACTGAATTAAATTCATTTTAGTTTTTAAGTAAATAGCTAATAACATGATCCCTTGTGATACTTTTAGATATTCTTATTGTTATCTTAGCCCCCTTTTTCCTTCTGTATTTTTCTCCTTTTTCCTTCCCTAAGGAACCACTGTAGGCTAAGATTTTTCAAAACCTAATTTAATTTGGGTTCTTAAACACTTCAACCTCCCTTCCAGCCCACTGACCAGAGTTATTGAAGAAAAAAGGTTAATAGGAAAAGGGTGTTGTGGACCTGTTTAAAAGTAGTTATCTGGGGTGATTCCAATCTTTGTTGTCAGGATATCACCAGTATAGTTCAATCCAGCAGAAACCTCAAGCCTCCACCAAACTGGTACAAGTCAGAGGAAGAGGCAAGAATTAGAATACTATAAGGCGTTCTTTGGTACATTTCTCTCTACAAAGTGAAGACCAGCAAAGTTCAGCAAAGCATTTTGAGGCATCGCATGCAAAAGTGTCCTTTAACTATCTGTGGGAGTTATATTAATATTCTTTCTAAACATCATATGCCTTCTCAATCATCCACTCCAGCTAAATAATATATGTCCTCTCACATGTCTACTTCAGCAAAACATCTTTTCATGTATCTGGTTCAGCAAAACATCCTCTCACAATACAGATTCCAGAAAAACATCACATGACACAACTGAGTTTCCAAAGAAACCATAAATCTCCACTGCAAGCCCTCTTGTCCCATTTTTTTCTATCAAATAACATATCCTGGTATTCCTCTTTGCCCATTTCTCCTGTTTTTCTGTATTTATGGTCCTTCTACTCCCAAAAGACCCTCTTTTTCACATGTCTTTGGCCAGATTACTTATACCCCACTATTCCCCTCTCTATGTCTCCTAAACTTCCATATACTGGCAATGGTACAATTTTACTTTTCTGGTGTCTGCAGTTTCTCCAGGATATGTACTCATATCTGAAGATTTGGAGCTAGAAGCCTCTGATAAGGAAAAAAATCTTTTCTAATTTCATCCACTTACCTGTAAAGTTCATTATTTCATTTTTCTTTACAGCTAAATAGTATTCCATTGTGGTGGTTTTTCTTTTTTGTCAACTTGACTGACATCTAGAATTAATTGAAACCCAAATGTTTGGGCACACCTCTGCAAGATTTTTTTTCTTCATTAAATCATTTGAAGTGGAAAACTGGATTATAATACATATTTCTGAGGTAGGAATGTATATCTTCTAATCTGGGTCACTCCTTCTGCTGGAGGCCTATATCAAGAACATGGAAGAAGGAAGTATTCTCTTTTTGCCTACTTGCTCTTGTTCTCACTGGGAAGACAATTCCTTTACTTGTTTGGGATTATGGAGCATATTGAAGACCAGGCTGAGTCATCCAGCCTAGTCGACTTAACTATTACTATATTCTGGGATCTTCACTTGTAGATAGTCATTGTTGGACTTATTGGAAACTGCTAAATTGATTTCTAAAGTGGTAGTTAAAGTTTGTACTCCCAACAGCAACTAAGGAGTATTCCTCTTGCTTCATATCCTCATAAGCATGTACTGTCTCCTGAGTTTTTGATCTTAGCCTTTCTGAGGGGTGCAAGAAGGAATGACAGAATTGATTTGATTTGCGTTTCCCTGAATACTAAGGACTTTGAATATTCTTTAAGGGCTTTTTGAACATTCTTGATTCCTGTTGAAAATTCTGTTTAGCTCTCTTCCCCATTTTTAAATTGGGTTATTTTCATTGTTGGTGTCTAACTTCTTGAGTTCTTTGGATATTAGCTCCCTGTCAGACGTATGGTTGATGAAGATCCTTTCCCCATCTGCAGAACATCATTTTTTTCCAATTGACAGTGTCCTTTTCCTTACAGAAGCTTTGCAGTTTCATTAGGTTCCATTTATCAACTGTTGACCGTAGAGCATGACCTATTGGTGTTCTGTTCAGGAAATTGTCTCCTGTACCAATGTGTTCAAAGGCATTTACCTCTTTGACTTCTGAGATTTAGTGTATCAGGTTTTATGTTAAGGTCCTTGATCCACTTGGACTTGAGTATTTTGCAGTATGATAAACATGGATCTAATTGGATTTTTCTACACACATACATCCAGTTAAACCAGCACCAATTGTTGAAGATACTTTCCCCCCATTTCATGGTTTTTGTTTATTTATCAAAAATCAAGTGTCCATAAGTATGTGGGTTAATTTCTGGGACTTTGATTTGATTTCCTTGATCATTGTGGCTGTTTCTGCACCATTACCCTGTGGTTTTTTAATCAATGTTGCTCTGTAGTACAGCCTGAAGTCAGGGATGCTCATTCCTCCTGAAGTTCTTTTATGTTCTTTTATTGGTCAGGATTGTTTTCGTTATCCTGGGTTTTTTATTGTTTTACCATATGAAATTGAGAATTGCTCTTTGAAGGTCTATAAAAACTGTGTTGGAATTTTGGTGGCAATTGCACTGAATCTATAGAAATTTGGAAAGTTGGCCATTTTCACTAGGATATTCTCACTTGTCCATGAGCATGGGATCTCTTTCCATCTTCTTTCTTTAGAGACTTGAGATCTTTCACTTGCTTGGTTAGAGTTACCCAAAGATATTTTATATTACTTTTGTCTATTGTAAAGGGTGCTGCTTCCCTTGTTTTTTTTCTTGACCCACTTTTCATCTGTATAAAGGAAGGCTACTTATTTTTTGAGTTAATTTTGAGTCCAGCCTTTTTGTTGAAGGTATTCACCAGCTGTAGGGGTTGTTTGGTAAAAATTTTGGGGCAGCTTATGTATGCTATCATATCACCTGCAAATAGTGATACTTTGATTTCTTCCTTTCCAATTTGTATGTATTGTATCTACTAAGTTGTATTATTGCTCTGGATAGAACTTCAAATACTATGTTGAATAGATCAGGAGAGAGTGGTCAGCCCTGCCTTGTCCCTGGTTCTTTGAGAAAATGAACAAGATAGACAAAGCCTTAGCAAATGGAACCAACAGACATCAAGACAGTTTCTAAATAAAAAAGTTAGCAATGAAAAGAGAGACATAACAGACAAGAAGAAATTCAAAAAGAAGAATTCTTATTTCAAAAGCCTGTATACCACAAAATTGGAAATCTTAACAAAATGAATGATATTCTAGACAGATATCACTTACAAAAGTTGAATCAAGATCAGGTAAATTATTTTAATAGCCCTATAGTCACTAAGTAAATAGATGCTATGCTTTAAAGTCTCCTACCCCCCATAAATAGCCCAGGGCCAGATGGTTATAGTGCAGAATTATTCCACATTTTCAAAGAAGAGCTAATACCAAATACTTCTCAAACTATTCCACAAAATAGAATCAGAATACTGCCAAACTCATTCTATGAGACCACAGTTACCCTGATACCTAAACCACACAAAGACTCAACAAAGGAAGAAAACTTCAAAACAATTTATCTTATGATTATTGATGCAATATTTAATCAATACACTCGAAAAGCAAATCCAAGGACATCATCCAACATGATCAAGCATGCTTCATTCCAGGGATGCAGGTAGGATTCAGTATATGAAAATCCTTCAACATAATCCACCAAATAAACAAACTGAAAGAAAAAAAAATCACTTGATCATCTTACTGGATGTGTAAAAAGCTTTAACAAAATCCAACATCCCTTCATGTTAAAGTATTAAAGAAATTGGGGATACAGGGCACATACCTATACATAATCAAAGCAATATACAGCAAGCCAAATACACCATCAGACTGAATGGAGAGAAACTTAAAGCAATTCCACTAAAATCAGGGATAAGACAAGGCTGCCGACTCGCTCCCTATCTATACAATATTTAAGAGTAGAGGATAGTATATATCCTTGTCTTGTTCCTTACTTGAGTAGAATTACTTCAAGTTTTTTTCTTCATTTAGGATAGTGTTGTTTGTGTGTTTCTTATATATAGCTCTTATTATGTTGAGGCGTGTTCTTTTTAGTCTGAAATTCTCTACAACTTTTATCCTGAATGTAGGTTGAATTTTGTCACAGCCTTTATCTCCCTATGTCTATTGAGATGATCATGTACCTTTTGTTACTAAGTAGATTTGTTTGTCTTATTACATTTTTTGACTTGCATATTTTGAACCATCATGAGTAAATACATCCTGGTCATAATCATTTTTATGTATGTTTGCAAATCTTTCTGCCAATATTTTATTGTGAATATTTGAGTATATATTAATAACAGATATTGGTCTATATATTCTTATTGCAGTTGTATCATGTTTCTCTATTTGGCATTATAGAGATACTTATTTCATAGAAGGAATTATGGAGTGCCCTTTATCTTTGTCTTTCTGTGAATAGCTTAAGAAATACTGGCTGTAGATCTTCTTTGAAAGTCTCATAAAATCATGCTTTGTATCCTTTTGGCCATGTTTGTTTGTTTTTCCTGCAAGGCAATGTATTACCATTTTGATCTCCTACTTAGTTTCAGATCTATTTAGGTTTTTGACTACTTTGGATGGGTGTTTTGGATGAATTTCAAAATTCAACCATTTATGTTAGGTTTTCTAGCTTAAAGGAATATAGTTTTCTTTTTAAAGAATTCCCTTACAATTGTATGAAATTCCTTGGTGTCTGTTGTGATGTTCTTCCATTAATATTTGATTCTTTTACTTTGGGTCAGCTCTTTCTTTTGGTTTGTTGAGCCAACATCTGTCAATTTTGTTTATATTTTCAAGGAACTGTTTCTTAGATTTGTTGATTGTACTGTTTATTCTGTTTCTATTTCATTGATTTCTGCACTTATTATTATTATTTCTTGCCATCAATAGGATTTGATTAGGTTTTCTTACTACCTTTCCAACATTTAGTCATACCTTGAAGTAGTTTATCTGTGTTTTTTGGTTGTGGCACAGAGATGGCCAGGCAAAGAAGGGCCACTGTATGTGGGACCTGGGCTAGATCCGGCATTTAAGTGTGTATAGAGGTGTATGGCTAGGGAAGATCAGCAGAAATCCCTTGAATAGACTTTGACAAAGGATTTAGGAGATCTTGCTTGGTAGAGAGGTTGGATGCAATGTGGGAGGAAGTTGTGGGTCTTCGCATGTAGTACAGTCTTGGTGGATGACTTTTCTAGATATCTTCAGAGGATATTGAAAATGAGAGCTTTTCAGTGATATCTTCTTTCAGTGGGTTTGGCATTGACAAACAAAAACCCTACTGATTTTTCTAAGATAATTTTGTATCTTGCCACTTTTTTGAAAGTGTTGATCATCTCTAGTTTTTTGGTGGACATTTTGGAATCTCTTATATATAATATTATATCAACTGTAAACAGGTTTCATTTGGGTTCTTTTCCTAATTGTGTCCCTTTAAATTTGTGCCTTGCCTTATTATTCTAGCTTGGAATCAAGGCACAATACTGTAAGAGAGTGAGAACTGTGCAGAATCTTGTCTCATACTTTTTTCATTAATTAATTTATTAATTCACTTTACATCCCAATTGCAGCCTCCCTCTTCCCACTCTCCTTTCACATAACCCTTCACCCCAAACCCTTCCCTTCTCCTCTGAGAAGGGGGAGGGGCCCTTGGCACCAACCTACTTTGGTACATAAAGTCACTGCATAACTGAGACCACTCCCACTGAGGCCAGATGGTGCCAGGCTACATGTCTGCCTTGCCACTGGGGTGCCTGGATTGCTGCTGGCACACTGCTCAGGAGAGGCATAACACAATCCATAATGGGGGTTCTCAGGCAGTGTTTTCCCAGGTGGGAAACAACAGAGTCTGAGTCTGACTGGTTCCCAGTCTTCTGTGTACTCGGGTACTGCTGGTGTACTGCTGGGAGTTGGGAGCAGGGATCCCCTTAGAGCATCCATGCATCAGGCAGGAAGGGAAGGTCAGAGTCCAGGACAGAGGCAGAATCCGTTTTATTTTGTGTGAGTATGGAGGGTACAGAGGGGCTGGAAGAGATGGCTTTCACCAGGAGATTTAGCGCAGTATTTTAAAAGAAGGCCTCCCTGACATGGAGGTACTTGATGAAGAGACTCTCAGAGCTTGTGCAAACTGCTTTATTTGATGGTGGATATAAATGCATACACCTTTGTCAGGGATTAAATACCATTTGGGGGAAGGAATACTCAGAAAGGGAAGCTCATTGGTTGAACACTTGTGGTCTATCTAGATACCACATAAGCATAGAGAAGGATTCCAAGTGTTTTCATTATGTGACTGATTGCCATGGTCCTCTCAGTGGGGTGTCACGGTTACCTGTTCCAGAGCAGGTAGAGTTAGGCAGGGAACTGGGCCCACTCCTACCTTTCTCAATTCTGAGTTTCACTGGGTTTAGGCTCACTCTACCTTACCAGTTCTTCTGTCTGGTCACATGGACCACTTGTTCCACAAGACAACTCAGCTCAGTTAGAACAAGATCCATAAGCAACAGATTTACGGATAGTCCCCCAAGCAGAGTTGCTGGGTGACCTGCATGAAGACCAAACTGCACACCTGTTACATGTGTGTGTGTGGGGGGGACTAGGTTCAACCCATGCTCTCTCTTTGGTTGGTAGCTCAGTCTCTGATGCCTCCAAGGGTCTAGGGTAGTGGACTCTGTTGATCTACCTGTGGAGTTCCTATCCCCTTCAGGTTCCTCAATCCTTCTCACAACTCTTCCATAAAACTCCCTGAGCTCTGTCCAGTGTTTGACTGTGTGCCTCATCTGTTTCAGTCAGATGCTGGGTGGAGCTTTTCAGAGGACAATTATGCTAGGCTCCTGTCTAGGCTCCTGTCTACAAGCATGAGAGAGTATCATTAATAGTAACAGGGATTTGTTCTTGCCCATGGTATGGGTCACAAGTTAGGCCAGTAATTGGATTCCCTTCCCTCAGTCTCTGCTCCATTTTTGTTCTGGAACTTCTTGTAGGCAGGACAAATTTTGGGTCAAAAGTTTTGAGGGTGGGCTTGTGTCCTTGTCTCTCTACTGGGACTCCTACCTGACTACAGATGGTGGGCACTTCAGGTTCCATATAGCCAAATGCTAAGTGTCTCAGCTAGAATCATTTCCATAGACTCCAGAGAACCTTTACTATCCCAGGTGTAGAGAGGCCACTTATCCCCACCCCAAACCAATTTCCAATCACTCCATAAGCCCTTTCTCCTGTCTCTCCTCATCCCTGATTCTGAACTCCCCTCCTTCCATTGTTCTCCTCCCTATCCCTCTTCCACCCAGTTACCTTCCTCTGTGTGCCCCCATGACTCTTATTTCTGCTTATCAGTGAGATTCAAGCATCTCTGCTTGGGCTTTCCTTGTTATTTAGCTGATTTGTGTCTGTCCTGTTTAATTTTTAACTTGAATGGAACTGATTTGAGGATTTCACTATTTAGGATGATGTTGGCTGTGGGTTTGTCATATACGGATTTTATTATATTCAATATGTTTATTCAAATTCTTATGGTCTCTCAGACTTTTATTATAAAGGTATGTTGGATTTTGTCAAAGGCCGTATCTATATTTTTGAGATAATATTTTATCTTTAATTTACTTATATTACTAATTACAATTATTGACTTATATATATTGAACAGCACCTCTAATATAAGGCTAATTAGATAGTGATTGGTACTTTTTTAATATGTGCCTGCTTTCAATTTGCAAGAATTTTATTGAGAATTGTTACATTTAAGTTCATCAGTGATACTGGAATATAGTTTATTTTTGTTATTGTATTTACTTTGTTTCTGTATCAGAGTAATCTTGGGTTCATAGAAGGAGGTTGGATATACTCCTGCTCCAATTTTTTGGAAGAATTTGATAAATACTCCTTACAGTTACTTTTTGAATGTCTGGTAGATTATATATGTATATGTATATACATATACATATATATATATAATCTCTGTATTTTCATAAATATTTTTGTGTTGTTTTTGTTTTTTGTTTGTTTAACTTTAGTAGTTCAGATGAATCTAGACATGTCTATTTCTTTTAAATTTGTAAATGTACAAGTATTGAAAACTATTCCCTTATAACGTTCTAAATTTCTTTGTTGTGTTGTGAAATATTTCCCGGGTCTTATCTGATTCTGACAAATTTGGTCTCTTCTTTCTTTTGGTTAATTGGACCAAGAGAAGGTCAATTTGGTCTATCTTTCCAATAGACCAGCTCTTAACTCATTGATTTTTTTGGTATTATTTTGCTGTTGCTATTTTCTTAATTTCTGCTCTGACTTTTATTATTTATTTCCATCTACAGGATTTGAGTTGTTTTTTTCTTGTTCATATAAAACAATGAAAAATAGAATATCCAAGCATTATTTTACATAATTACATCCATTTTATATTTAATATAGTTGCTAAAATGTACATTAAAGGAAAGATAGCAGCTTTAACAAATGGTTCTGGAAAGAATTGGATGTCCATATATTAGACCTGTATCTATTACCCTGGACAAAGTTCAACTCCAAAAGTATCAATATTAATGTGAAACTTGAAGTGCTGAAGCTTCTAAAGCAAACATGGGCAGTATCCAAAAAAATGTAGGTACAAGAAAGGACTTGCTGGTTGGTCTCAATTCACTCAAGAATTATGGCCAACAATTGACATATTAGACCTCATTAAACAAAATATTTCTATAGAGCAGAGGAAACAGTCACTTGAGTGAAGAGGAATCCCACAGAGTGGAAGAGATTCACTGCCTGCTATACATCTGATATAAATAAATAAAAATTATGAGGAAAGAGATAGTAGGTCAAAGAATTAGAGAAAGGAAATCAGGTGGAAGACACTAACTGGGGAGTTATTACCCTGCTACACAGGGTGGTAATGATCTCCACAAGAGTTGTAAACTATATCAAAGCCCTAGTGCCATGCATGGAAAACATTCCTTTGAATTATTTGTTAAGGGTATAGATTGAAAAGAATCTCAAAACAACATAGTTTGTTGCTATATCCTTCAGTTACCTTATATCACTTAAATATAAGATCATGTTGTTGAAAATACTTAAAATACAGGACTTGGAAGAATGGAGTTGGAAATGCCTCAAAACTTTTCTCCTTGATTACTAGTTCTCATAGAATTAGATAGTAGAGGCTGCTAACTGAGAAAAAGCAGTCAATAATCATATCCATATGTAAAGCTTGATGAGCTAGAACAATGACGGATGGGTAACAGATCCCCAATGGTGCGATAATGGTATTATTATCTTGGGCAATCAAGAGCTACCCAGTTTGACTTAAAGCCCAGTTAATAGGAATGTTTTAATATCTGGTAGTGCAAATTGAGACAATTATCCATCGCTGAAAAACACATGTACCTAAAGGAGAACTTAATACCATCCTAAACTAATGCAATTTTAACTCTATTCTATATATGTCTTCTACTCACAGATTTATGTAGCTCTCATCCATTATCCAGTAAGCTTATTTTGCAGCATACAGAGGCTATTACAGAGATTGACAAATGCTTATAATGCAGATAATAAGTGACCAGAGTATGACAAATCCCAACTTGTATATCTCCAATTTAACCCCCATATGTCAGGCTTAGGGAAAGTCTCAAAACTAGGGCCAGAAAAATTGCAAGATTCAGAGAAACAGAATATCTGCTGCAAGATAATGCCTTTTTGACATGGCAGAGCATTTCATATGCATGAAATATAGACAATAAGATTTCCTAAACAACATATGCATAATAACAACATCTGTCAACATACTAATACATATAGTGGAAATTTCATAAGGTTTTGCCCCTAGATGAAGAACTACAGGCAATCACTGGCTGCTAATACAGGCAAACTAATCTTTTTGAAGGAAAAGCCCCTTAATAGATAATCCAATTCCAAGGGGTCAGCCCTTAACTACATATATGTACATAAGAGAAATAGTAAATAGATTCAGTAGGTTGTAGTGTGCATAAAAAATAATTACAGAAGTGGTCATAAATTTGTGAAGTAATAGGGAACATATGAATTCTGAAAAAATTTTAAAAAAATCAGTGTGCAAAGAATGTTTGACTACAGAACATTAAGTCCTAAACTGACATCTACATCAATCATCCTGGCAAAGCTGAGGAATCATCTCTGAAGAGGTGACAGAAAAATTGTTAGAGCTAGAGTTTAAAGAGGGGTGCTAAAAATCAGGATCTTCTGTATATGACAGTGTCATTGCACTTATGAATGCATAGCAGTAACATAGTCTGTAAAACATCAACTCAGTCAGCACTCTAGAGAAGGCACACAGATCTCCTCACCTAAGTGAGCATCCATTAGTGCCAGATGTCTTCTAGTGGAGGAAGAAATAACTTTCTTCACCGGTATGGCTCTGTTAAGTTGCTTATATGTAAAAGATTTTATTATATGTAAAGAACTAACTGAATTCAGAAGTTTTCTTGTTGTGGGGTTATATTCTGGCTATGGAAGAGGTGGAGGGAGGTAGGGTAATTGATGAAAATACATGTATCTATCTCAATAAATGAATAATTATTTTAATATGTGTTAGAAATTTGGGAAAGTGAATAATCAAATTCAAACAAATAAAATCCAAGTAAATTATATTTGCGTATTTTCTCTAATTATGATTTTAAATACTGGAAAAACACACTTTGTTAGATATCCAAAATAGGAAATTTATGTGTTTTTAATTATACTAAATTCATGGGAGCAACTTGCTCATTGACATCCTATTAGCTTTGATCATTTCCAAGTTAACATTTTTGACCTTTTGATTATGCTTTTCTTGATTAATAATACCACTCTGAGGAAGAAAAAAGCCCAAGTCCTCTCTGAGAGATTGTTCCCTCATACACACACACACACACACACACACACACACACACACACACATATATATATACTTTACTTTTTTCCTGAGAAAAAGAACTACTTATGGAAATGAAATGAAGTATTTCATACTTCAGTAACCAATCAATCTCAACTAATGCAAATACAGTCAGCATCTTAATAATGCACTTAGTAACTTATTGAGCCTAAGAATATAATATCTTTTACCATTGTTATGGCTAGATTTTGCTCTTGGATGTATATGCTGATTTTACTTACTCAGTTTCTTTAAGAGCTGTGTTTCTACAGGCTAGAGTAAAATTATACTGAAAGATGGATCCTGGACCCTGGAACTGTCTTGGAATGTATTCTAGGGATTTCTTAGTTTCTTGTCTCTGTCCTTTGCATCATAAAAACCTCACTTTTTTTTTCTTTTTCTTTCTTTCTTTTTTTTTTTTTTTTTTTTTTGGTTTTTTGAGACAGGGTTTCTCTGTGTAGCCCTGGCTGTTCTGGAATTCACTCTGTAGACCAGGCTGTCCTTGGACTCAGAAATCCACCTGCCTCTGCCTCCCAAGTGTTGGGATTAAAGGTGTGCACCACCATTGCCCGGCATAAAACCTCACTTTTAAAATAGCAGAAACTATAGTTTAAAGCACACATGTGCTTGAATGCCTGAAATGTGTCAAATTCCATTAATGTGCACTTCTGTGCAAGTTGAATAATTTTCACTAGTCTATATAAATTTTATAAAGAGGTTTCCAATGCTACAAAAGTAATAAATTTGAAATTATTTGAATGTGGTAACATACTTATATACAGAAACCCACTGGAAATATAAATATGAGCAACGTATACCCACACAACATATTTTATTTCGATTCTCTCAATTTTATGGGAGAGAAGGGACTACATCAAATTCTGAAGTACCACATGATTTGAACACACATATTTCTTTCAACACAATTGTTACATTATTGAATAATTTGAGCATAAGAAAAATTATGCTGTATTTTTCAATTTTATCCATGAGAACTACTAGGTAAACTGAACTCAGAAAATATCATCACAATATCTGGCATTCAAACTTGCCTCTGATGTCTACCACTACAATGCTGGAAAGTGAAATTCATTCTAATGATTACTTCCACAATTAAATCTGGATTTTGACTAGGTAGAGTGAGTCATCTGCGTTGGTGTAGTGTGTGTGCACTTACGTTACCATTCTAAAAAGTGCTCATGTCACATCTCTGTCCATCTTCATCAGGCCTGTGGATCTGGAATCAGACAGGTTTGCTTCCTTTCCCTGACCCATCTGCCCTGAGCAGCTTGCCCCGCCTGACACCCACTCTCCTGCCACATCTCATCAGACCTTCATTGTCACATCACCTCCCTTCCCCCCATCATCAGACCTCCTGATCCAGAACCATACAGGCTAGATTCCCTTCCCACACCCATCTCACCTCCTGGTGATCATCAGCTTGTTTTATCTCCTTATGACTTCATTTTTTTTAACCTTTAAAAACCTTTAGCCATACAAATTTGTACATTTTTCATAATAATTCAATATCAACAACTGTACAAAATATTCTTTTAATTTTCTACTAATGCATATATATAATATTCATCACACACATCCAACTCCATGTACCACTATGGCAATCCTTAGTTTTCCCACGTGCCTGCCTGTTTAAAAGTTTCAAATGTTTTCTGATGAAGTTAAAAAGAGTCTTACTTATAAAATTACTTACTTTATAAAACTTAATCAATTTGCTCATATATTATTTATGGATTTTCACTTTCTAACTTTAGAGTTTAACCTACTTTTCATTATTTCAATATATGGAATGACTAAGATTCAATACCTTCCATATGAACAGCAGATTGTTTTAGGACAATTTGAGAAAAAATATCCATTCTCACCAGCTCTGTGATGATTTTTAGATAATCATTCAAGTAACAATTGTGCTTGAGTCTGTTTCAGTATTACATAGTCTATCAGTCTACTTGCCTATTTTTGTGTGAAAAATATCCTACTTTGACCATACCAGTTTATAACATGGCATCTTATATTATACAAAACATTCTTCCAGATGGTTTTTCTAACAGTGTCTTTGGTAGAGAAAAGAGCAAATAAAGAATGACATAACTGATAAAATAGGATATGTGGTTACTGGGAACTGAAGTTAACAGGATATAAGAAAGTATAAATATGGAGGTATAAATATTAATTATACACACATACACACAAACCAGCATTAAGCAATCTAATTTAAATAGGACAAAAGTTAACATTTTATGTTTGAAATTTTCAACAGAGGAAGTGTGTTCCCTCACAATAAAAAATGTTAACAATGTCAGTTATTCTGATTATACAGACTATTCCAAACTTAATGTCACTATTAAACTATTAATTCTACATTCTCTGTATATATATAAAATTCTTAATTTTCAATAGGAACTCAAAGTTAAATAAAAAATATCTTTACTTTCATAGACCATTTACTGTTTATTATTACTTTTATAATTTATTATGTAAATTTCTAAAAGATGTAGAAATTTTTATCAGAAATTTGCATTCCATCAGAATTTTCATATTTTTCTTCTATATTACATCAGTGAAGATTCTTTGTTTTCTTCTATACCTATTTAAAATTTCATTGTCTTACATATTAAATGGGACATTGACTTATATGACATTTGTTTACATACATACATGAAGTATGTAAATTAAACTGTATTTTGTTTTTAAATACAGTTTTTAAAGTATTTCATACTACTTTATAAAACTAGGTAACTTGTTACAGGAGGATAAGTGACACAAGAGATACTAGTAGTGTGCATAGTAGAAATATTATATATGCTTGTGGTTGAAAGTAAGAGAATTCATTTATACATTTATTTTGAATAGTACAATAATATATTTGTCTTACACCATTATATCCTATTTTTAATGTTTACAGTTTTCCTACATAAATCATGGTGCAGGATAAAGCATAGAATTTTAACTTGGCTCTAACATATCTTCTATGATGTAATTGAAAGGTCTGTTACTTCTCTCTGTGTGTGTCTCACATGGCTAAGTTAGTATGCAAATAGGACATAACTATATAATTGAAGTGGGGTAGGCAGTATTAAATTATCCAAAAAAAAAAAAAAAAAAAAAGAAGACAGTGAAGTGTGCCAGGCTCACAAAAATTTCTCATCCCTGTGAGTCTCCAGAGATAGTGGGAAGGCCTGGTAACAGGAAGGCACTGACAGACTTTAACTTTGGAAAGGGGGCTACAAAACAACTGCTAAAGCCTTACTATGATAGATACACCAGACACTCTGACCCTGGAGGTTAGCAGGGAGTGAGTTTGAAAGAGTGACTAAGCTCTCTCCCTTCCATGATGGTTTGAATGAGAATGTGCCTCATAAATTCATTGGAACATGTCGACCCAGTTGCTAGTGCTGTTTGAACAGGCTTTGGAAATTCAGTCTTACTGGAGGATGGACATCATTGGGGGCAGGCTTGAGAGTTTAAAGCTTCCACCACTTTCATTTTGATTTTCCTCTTTATGCTTGTTCTTGGTAATAAGAACTCTTAGCTCCCCAATCTGGCTACCATGCCTGCCTGTTGCCATTCCTACCTATTTTTCCTATTTTTTTTTATTTTATTGTTTTTAATTTTAATAGCTTTAAAAATATTTTAACATGTGTTTATTCACTTTACCTGCCGATGGGAGTTCCCTCTCTCCTCCCAGTCACCTCCTAACACAGCCTCTCCCCTCTTTGCTGAGAAGGGAGAAGCTCCCCTGGGTACCAACCCCACTGGCAAATACAATCACTGCAGGACTGGGAACATCCTCTCCCACTGAGGGCAGACAAGGCAGGTCAGTTAGGGGAACATAAACCTCAGGCAGGAAACAGAGGCAGGAACAGCCCCTACTCTAGTTATTTGGGAACCTGCATGAAGAACAAGATGCACATCTGCTACATATTGATAGAGATGGGGTATTGGAGTGGGGTCCAGGACATGAATGCTCTTTGGTTGGTGGTTCAGTCTCGGGGAGGCCCCATGTGTCAAGGTTTGTTGATTCTGTTGGTCTTTCTGTGGAGTTCCTATCTCATACAGGTCCTTCAATCCTTCTACCAACTATTCCACAAGACTTACTAAGCTCCTTGTAATGTTTGGCTATGGGTCTCTGCATCTGTTTTGGTCAGCTGCTGAGTGGAACCACACAGAGAACAGTTATGACAGACTCCTGTCTGCAAGCATAACAAAGACTCATTAATTGTGTCAGGAATTGGTTCTTGCCCACGGGATGGGTCTCATGGATAGTATGTACTCACTCATAAGTGGATATTAACCATAAAGTACAAGATGCCCATGCTATAATCTACAGATCCAAAGAAGCTAAATAACAAGGAGGACCTAAGGGAGTATTCTTGAGTCTTATTCAGAAGGGAAAATAAAATTGTCATCAGAATTGGATAGACGGAAGAAGCTGTGTGGGAGTCAATATAGGGAAGGGAATGGAGGGGGATCAGGAGAGTGGTTGTAAATTGGTGGCTAGGCATGGGCATGGGGCATCTCTAGGAAGTGCCAGAGGCTTGGAATGGGGAAGGCTCAAAGGATTCTATGGGGGGTAACTCTAGCTAAGACTCCCAGCAGTGGGGGATATGGAGCCTAAAGTGGACACCTCCAGTAGCCATGCAGGACCCCCAGTGGAGCAATAAGGACACAAACCTACCCACAAAACCTTTGACCCAAAATTTATCCTGCCTACAGGAGTTACAGGAAGAAAGGTCTCCATCTTTGGAGACTGAAGGAATGGCCAACAAATGAATGGCCCAAGTTTAGATCCATTCCTCTCTATTATGATAGGCTGTTATTACTCTAGACCCATAAGCCAAAATAAACATTTCCTTATGTAATGTGCAATGATCATTTTAGCATAGAAACAAAGAAGTAACTAAACCATTCTTCAATGCTCACTTCTATTTTAGTGATTTATTTTGCATCAACAAAACCAGAATCTGTATGTCAAAGAATCTGGTTGACAGAGTCCATTGAGTTCAGTTTCCTGGGAACTATTAAGGATAACAAATATTGAGTCAGTAGCCAACGAGCACCGGAGAGGGGGGGCCTCCCAGGAGCCTGGAAAGGCCGTGAGTGGGGTTAAGGGGAAAAACCCCTCTCACCCAGACCCACCAGGATCGGCCGGGATCCAGGGCCTGAGAACCCGGGGACAGAATAACTGTGAACTTTCCGGTTTACACTGGTGCCTGGGGACCTCTGCCTGGGCCAGCAGAAGACCTTAGCCAACAAGCGCCATAGAAAGGTAACCTCCCAGGAGCTTGGAAGGGCTGTGAGTGGGGTTGAGGGGAGCAGCACCTCTCACCCAGACCCGCTCGGATCTGCAGGGATCCAGGGCCTGAGAACCCAGGGAAAGAAAAACTGTGAACTTTCCGGTTTACACCTGTGCCTGGGGACCTCAGCCTGGGACACAAGGCTCCACGTGAACATGGAATCCCAGAAGTGCTGACACACCTTTGAGCACAGGCAAAAACACCACTTCTGGATCAAGAGAGGCCTTTACAGAACCTTTGGGGCATAGGAACCAAGGGA
>CM052722.1:33466330-33510414 GCA_028551405.1 Uromys caudimaculatus | reverse complement strand
CCTCAGTAAAGGGGAATGTCAAGGCGGGAATATGGGGATGGGTGGACGGGGGGGTGGGGAGGGAGGTGGAATTCCCTCCTAGAGGCGGGTTGGGGAGGGGACGGGGGGTATCCAAAGAGGAGACTCAGAAAAGGGGAGACATTGGAAATGTACATAAAGTATCAAAAATAAAAAAAGGAGGAAAAAAAAAAGGATAACAAATATTAACGTATAAACATTCATGAAAAAGAGAAAAAAATCTTAAAAATAAATTGACTGTTTTATGTATACACACAAGCAATAGTGGAAACAATACCTCAGGTTGTATTGCTTGCACAGATTTATGATTAAACTGGCATGCTTAAGGTAATAGTTTACAAATGCTAAAAGATTTTGCAATAATCAAGTATCAAAAATCTCAGCGTTAAATAATTTACAAAAGATGTGAAAGCAAAGTTACAAGCTTATGTTAATAATCTAAGTTTTATAATTAAAATGTTTAAGAAAGTCTAAGCAGTTTTGAAATCATGCTCCTAAGACATTCCCTGCTGTTAGACATTTAACTTTTTCCTAATCATCCTTTCTGTTAATGAAGCCTTGGTGAATTCTTTGGTGTCCAACTCATGTATCCTTGATTTGAGTGTCTGTATTTCTGGTACACTACCATCAAACTGTTCCCACCACAATTCATCTATTAATGTTCTTCATCTCTTAATAGAAAATCAATGTCTGGTTTATTACCCATGGCTCATTTACTAACTGTACTTACATCATGGATTATATGCATTCACCAATATCTTTTTTGAAATTTTCTTTCTCTTTATCAAAATTTCAAACTATTTTCATGGCATAAGTATTACTTTATCTGCTTCAAATTCCATAATATACTTTCATCTACTTCATGTAGTAAGGATTCCTTTTATCAGTAGTTTATTTTGACATAAAGAAAAAGTCAAACAATATCTGTAATATTTCAATAAGTAGCTAAATAAATTTCTTAGTGTTGCTCTTGAATAGTTTACTTTCAGAATCATGTGAGTTTTTTACTTATTTGATAGGCTCTATATTTCTTGATACATATTATAAAGGTTCTCAGGGATGTGGAGAGATGGCTCAACAGTTGAGAGAATTTCTTGCTCTTGCAGAATATAAACCAGGCCCCACACCCACACTACAGTAAGGGCCTTTTCAAACCCCTCCAGATGCAGGAAACCAAGCTCAGCCCTACAGGAAAAAAAGTCTAAGATCAGGTCACAGAATCCCACCATTTACTGAGCTGGCCCAAAGATCAGGTCATAAAATCCCACCAATCCCAGGCCATCCTGAAAAGCTCTACCCCCAAGAAACACTATATAAAGCCTGCCTCCTCCTCAAGTCTTTGCTGACTCTTGCCAAGCAGAGGCAGCCTTCCTCTTATATGTTTCCCAATCAATCTTTTGTGTGGTGATCATTGTGCTGTGTGATGTTGTGGTATTCCTTGGCTCCCAATTTCCAGTATACCTTTTCCTTCAGAGCTATAAAACTTGCACTAGGGAAACATTTCCCCTCTGAGCTGTAATGTATATACAGAATATCTACATTTGTTCCCTAGCCTCCAAATAGTGGATCACAACACTGTAACCCCAATTCTAGGAAATCTACTCTCTTGCTCCCTCAGGTACTCATATGGTGCACATACCTACATGCAGACAACACTGATGTACAAAAAAATCTTTAAAATGTTTGACAGAAAGGCTTAAACATAAGCATTTCACTAATTTTAACTAAACTGTTTTCTCCATAAAAATTGGGTGGTTCAGTGGTTTCCGATAGAAAAATTATATAGAAATCTGGGAGGTATACTTTGCTTTTACATATTTTGGAAGTATGCTTTTGTGTATGTACACATAGCATGAAAGTGGAGGTCATAATAAAACGTGAAAATTGTTTCTTTCCTTCCACTGTATAGGTTCCAGATATCCATGTATACATAATCTAGACCAACATAGATCATTATTGTTGGCAGCAAGTACTCATATCAATGGAGAAATCTTTCATGCCCAAGCTTCATTTTTTGTTTATTGATGTAATTTGAATTTTAAAGAATTAACAATTTTAAAATATTATATCAATTCTTTCAAAATATTCTAACAAATATTAATCTGATTTTCCTCCTTTTAAATGTGAATGGCTATATAATTTATCAAGCAAAATTACATAATAAAATATTCTCTCATCTCTGTCTTTCTACATTATTTGCACGTATATATTTATTTTCTGCATGCATTTCAAAAGGATTAGTATATTGATTTTCTCTTCAACAGATTAAAGTTTTCTGGTGTTGTTCTTTTCTTATAATCTTCCTTGATGAATTATTTTAATTCCACTATGTAGTGCTAGCATTCTCACTATCTTAAGTTTATTGATATTTCTTTTACCCTACAATGATATGCTCCCCAACTGTATTTTAAATATAGGAGTTTTAAATAACATTCTGAAATTTGTTCAAGAAGCTAGGTTTCTTTTCTTCCTTCATTTTTGTTTTCAAGTATACATATAATACATATTTGTGTCTCAAATGTAGGAGAATTTTTCTTAGACATTATATTTTCCATCTTCGAATCATACTTTGTTATAAACTAACAGAACAATGTATTCAGAAAAAAATGTTTGTAAGGCTGCAATTACTATCAGTGACACCACTCATTCAATGGAATGTCAATGTAACTACATTCTTACATTTAAAACTGAAGTATCAATAAATATATGCATAGTCTAGACTAATTTAGGATCTAAATAAATGAATCTTATCACACCTTTATTAACCTTAGTCGAACTTTGGTGCATGTCCTATACCTAACTGTAAGATCAGTGATTCTCAGAGGTGCTCTCTGAACCACTCCATGAAACAAACAGGCACCTTAATGAGTATGGTCTGGGAAACTTGAGGTTTAATTTAACCACAGTGCTCTATTCTTTAAAATGTAAGTATCTAATGTTTATGTAAAGATTTAATGGAAATACAACCCACCCAGGGCTAGTGAAGTCATGGATCTTGGAGTAAAATCTAAAATTGACACTTTATTCAACGAACATAAGCTAACTATACTTTCTATATTTTTTCTTATACAAAAAGATAAGTGTAGTACTTTGCTGCTTTTTGTACATAATATTTTATTGATTATTTGGGAATTTCATATCATGGACCCCAATCAAATTCACATCTTAGTCCTCCTACATTCAACTACCCACCCTTATGATCCTCTTTAAAAAATGCAATAAATCCAATTAATGTTTCCCATTTACTCACTTGATCAAGGTCAAACTCTCAGTGGCTAGCCCATTAAAGAAAACTGATTCTTCCCCCCACTCCCACCCCTACTAGAAGCTATCAATTATGGAGTGCTATACTTTCACATCCTTACCACAATTTTGAAGAGTTCTTTTTGATGGTTTTTGAGCACTCACTTCTTATCAAGGAAACCTCTCCTTGGAATAGACAGAGACCACTGCAAAAATATTCAACCAGTCTAAGAGCAAAGTTGTAGAACTCGGTCACAATGGATATATGTATACCACAACTCCCAGCACCCAGGGCCTAGGGCACGCTGGGAAAGAGGGAGCAGAAAGATTGCAAAAGGCAGAAGAAAACAGAGTTAGATGTGAGATTATCTCTGATATGAATGTCAGAAACTACCCACTTAAATTCTTACCAACATGAGTTCCTAAATGTGAGATGAACAAAGACAACAACAGACATGCAACCATAGATGGAGAATGTCCAGGAAGCCTCAACCCTATATAAAACAACAACAAAACCTATAGCCAACTAGAGAATGCGGCAAGTAGAAGAAATAGTCAGTTGATCATGTAATAGCAAGGAGCCCCTAAAGATATGCATAACAGTAACATTATAAACACTGAACAAGATGCACATATGTATTTATGAATATAAATGTATATATGTGTATTCATTTAGACACAATTGATTTTAAAAGAGAGCATACATTTAAATAAAAACAAGGATGAGTATGTGAGAGAATTTGGAGGAAGGAAAGTAAAGGGGGAAACAATATAATCATATTATAATTTCAAAGTATAAGAGATTAACACAGTAATAAAATGTTCACTAAGTTCTTCATACACATGGATTACTGCATGTATCTCTCAGTACTCATCAAAGAAGACTCTTTTGTAGCAAATGGTATTAATATAGTAATTCACAAATGATCATATTTCAGAGACAAGGAAATTGTGGACTGCAAGTTTTAAATGTGATATCTATAATGCAATATTTTTATGTGAAGCATGAGGGTTATAATAAAAAGAGAATAAATACTATAGAAGCTAAAGATAAGGGATGGTGCAGTGAAACAGTATTTGGTTGCAAACATAAATTTCCAAATCTGTGATTATATGCAGAAGACCTGCATAAGATGAAACCAGACAAAATCGCAGCATAAATGAGAGAGGAGTTCAACAAGACCAACTTCTATCTAATCACTTATTGGTATTTTATGATCTCTAGGGACACATATGTTCTAAATGTCTACACTTGCTCCAGTAGATAATAACATATATGTCCATGTCTATACAGGCAACTAGCTTACTTAAAGATCTGTGGAGTTAAATTATATATTGCAGAATTTATAAAACAATGTATGTTGACTTTATATATTATAATGCATTAAAAAACTTAATGTTTCAAAAATAAATGACACCATAATGCATTTACTTGTGCTTTTAAAGATAAACAAACAGCACTAGATTAATAAAAACTTTCCAAAATTGTAAATGATATATGATGTCTAGTTCTATTTCCTTTATAAAGATGTTGTTTTTCTATAACATTAAAAGGAATAACCTTATAATTTTTTCTTAAAATTGAATTAGCTATAGCTAAAAAGCAAAGGAATGTAGGGGCATAGATAAATTTCTAAATTAGTCAGAATCATATTATGCAACATGAATGAATGATATAAGATATTTATTATATTTATATGCTACTTATCAAAAATTCAAAATTTTCATTATAATATGTTTAAGTAAATGATGTGAAATTAAGATATAAGGATGATTCTAATAATTTTTAATGATGGTGAAATTGTTTTAAAAATATTAGATGCTCTTTTAGATAGCAAGATGTTGTTGTGAGAAACATCGTCTCACATAGGTCTCCTGTGAGAAAGAGCTATTTTCAATCTTCAGCTGACACATAAAAAATTTTAATAGAAAGTATTTAGGTATAATTTATATTTATTGTCATATTTACTGTAGTTAGTTTGCAATGAAAACTTGATTTTTATATCAAGAAAAGTTTATTTTCCATGCTTTTTTATATCTGTTGAAATACATGATACCTAATCTATTGTGTAATTGTAGAAATCCCTTAAATTCTGTAATTCCCATCTTGATTATTCCATTTCAGAAATCCCCTTCACTGATGACAAGGCCTCCTGGTTTTCTACGAAGTACAGGGAAACACTGCTTCTGAGAATCTCATAAAACAGGGATGTTCTATTTTAGGCATGTTTGTGCTTACAGTATTATACAACAAATAATTCCTCTTCAGATATTTTTTTCTGTATTCTTTGTAGAAGTTACACATAAATCTGATCCATAGATTGAAGATAAAGGCATCTTTACAGAGATATTTCACCACATGAGAAAGTCATGGAGAAGTTGGGAGAACTATATAAACACGAAGGTCAAAACTCAGTTTTAGATGTCTAGAAATAGGATAGAAAATGAAATGCCAGAAAGAAAGGACATGTTCAAATAGAGACCTCAGAGTGACATACTCATTTTTTTGGAGACATTTTAATGGGTTTTTTCGTCTTATCTACTTCAACTAAAGACTTTAAAACTTAAAAGGATGAAAACACATTTGACAACACTTTGATATACGACTTCTACAGAGATGCTGAGTACCAAGGGGAGACTCAATAAATGCTCAAAAATCTACAGAAAAAAGTTTATATTTCATGACACAATTTAGATATATCTACACCATTTCTATCTTAATCTACCCTCTCCAATTCCTAACATGTCTCCCGATTTCCTCTCAAATTCGTGTCCAATTTCAAGAACTAAGCCAAACAAATGAAAAGGACCCAGAAAGCTGTGTTGTATGATTTTGTGTATATATATATATATATATATATATATATATATATATATATATATATATATATGTGTGTGTGTGTGTGTGTGTGTGTGTATGTGTGTGTGTGTGTATATGTATATATGTATATATGTATATATGTATAATACAAATATACAAATGTATAATGCATATACATGTACAAATATATACATACATAAAATGTGTATATATGCACACATACATATATGTGCACATATGCGTATATATATATATATGTATGTATGTGATTTAAGAAGTAAAGCTTTCTTAAAGGATGAATAATTATAGTGATATGTGGTACATATATTATAATACAGATTGATATACATGTGTATATATGAATTATATATATTTCCCCCCACACACACACGAAAACTTTCAAAGTTCTTTCGAGGTAATGAGCCACTATGAACACTGCTTTAATTCTTAGTGATCTCTAATAGGTAGTAACACAATACAAAATGAGCATATAAGTTATAGTTTTGAATCAAAAATACATTTATAAATAAAAATAATAAGATGTTTTTGTGCTGGTGTTCAAATATATGGCCCTCCGTATTCTAAGCTGGCATACTGCTACTAAGCTACATATTTAGCTCTCATATTTTGGAGGAAATTTAACTCTAATATTAAAGGATACAGTGAACATAATTGAATGTATTTATCTAGAATTTTCAAATTGTATATGTATAAATAAAATCAAATGATAAACTAAAGTATTAATTTCTACAAAAGCCCTCTGAATTTTTTATTATGCTTGATTTATTAAATAATTTTCCTTCATTTTAAATTAGTAACATGAATATCATTTTATTCTTCCTTTTAATATATCCACATTTGAAGTAGTGCTATTCTGCTGCTAAATGATCAGTTGTCAGAAAGTATGTCAGTATCTGACTCATTTTGATGTATTTAAATCTGGTTGTTTTAGAATCTACCAATAGCTGTGACTATTTCTTCCTTCCAATATCTACACCCTTAATTATGTAAGTATTCATATCCGTCGAGTCAAAATATTCAATTTGGTAAAGATATTTCCTTTGCTAATACAAATTATAAAATAATTAGCTATTAGTTATTGCAAACATTAATCTTCTTTGAAATTTCCTTCATTTGACAGAGATATAGTTAAGATGTATGAGACTTCAAAACCATTTTACTATATAATACAATATGTTTTTATAGCACACTGAATGTGCTGTTTTTTCCTATACTTATGTCTGATATTCTTGATAAATTCTATTGTCTTAAATTCATAAGTAAGAAATTAATTTCATATTATCTAAACAATTATTTACAAATTACAAAGACAGTAAGTTGCCAAGCCATGTGAAGACTTTATGCTCTCTGAGTTCTATTGTATTGGGCATACTTTGTTAGAAATTTACTAGGAACACTTGTAATTGAAATGCAGAAAACTTTATGATAGGACATGCTTCAGCTAGAAAGGCTTCATATTTTAGCTTTGTCTTATTAACCAGAACATCTTACAATACTGATTTCTCTAAACTTTCCGTAGTGTGAAAAATGAAACATTTGTCTTTAAAGATATATATGCATTGATCCTGGCAACATATATAAAATACTTAACAAGTAGCTGATACATGGGAAGAACTCATTATAACATAGTCTCTTATTATTTTTATACGAATCTCCAAGCAGAAATGTTAGCTTCTATGCAAGGACATGAATAATTTTTTTTTCTGAGAAAAAGAAGACTCATTTAGTTCTGAAAATAAACTACAGTCACACATCTTATAATAAGGTTTCATTCCATTACAGACAAGTATATAATGCTGATACTATAAAATTATAATGGTGCTGGAAAATTTTTATCACCTATTAATGTTTCTGCCATCGTATTGTCATGATCCCATTCTTACTTACATGATGAAATAAGAAATTATTCAGTGCTGATATGCAAAAGAATAGTGCATACAATTAAGTACCAAATAATTTAGTAATGACAGTGACCAACTATATTAATTATTACATATTTAGAATATTATACTTTTGTCATAATTTTAGAGTGTAATTGCATTTAAAAACAAAGTTTATGTCTTACATTATGTTGTGTTATGCTGCCAAGAGGAGCCTCAATCATGTCATGTTTCCATTGTTCCCTGACCTGTACCTCCTGGTTTTGTATGAATATATACTGGTGCTTATTTAAGAATGACATCATCTAGCAATGTATTTCTGAAAATGTATCATTGTTGCAATTATCCTTTAGCATTTACTGTAACAATGTATTTCATAGCATTATTATTTTATTCTTAAGTTGCCAGCCACATTCTCTGATTTAGGATATATATTATTTCTTTTACTGCTATTATTATATATAAGCAAAAAACATAGATAAATTATATTCAGGGAAATCACCATGAATTTGAGAGGACAGGTTCTACAATACATTGACTCTAGGTCCTCATTTTATATTTTCAGAAAACAGCAGGGAGAGATACTGTGGTTCATTAGTTACTGAGTTGGTATCACTATATACGTTGCCACCTTCTTTTTCTAAATGACCTACTCTATTAAGATGCAAATTTAGTTATGAAATTCTATATATGACATTATTTCATTTTTTTTCTCAAAATAGCAAAGACACAACAGGGGTTAATCTAATCTTCTTTGGGCAACTGCCAATAGAACAAGTTTTTATCTATTTATTCATTTTAGATGAAACATCATCTAAAATGTATGTGGCAATATAAAATGTATGTTGTTTTAAGTTGCATCACTCTGATGATTTAAGAATGCTCAGCAGGTTTTCTATACCTGCTGGCCATTTGTTTATCTTCTTTGGAGACATGGCTACTTGTGGTGGTTTGAAAATTTCCAGAATTTGAAAGAGGCTTGTCTCTGCTGCACAATTTCTGGAGCCTTCCCTGAAATACATAAAAATGCTGGAGAAGCTCATATCAAGGAAAAGGGGAAATAGGCATTGAAAGTTTCAGCCCTTTCCTTCCCGGTAATGAATGCTGAATGGCTCTGGGCTCTCATCTGGGGCCATCAGAGGGCACACCTACCTAAAAGCTCTTCTTCGGGTCTGAACTTCCTGTAATATTCTAGGGGGAGGGTCCTAACAAACATGCACTGTTGCACTGTTTGTATACTCCCACAAAGATACTATATATATATATATATATATATATATATATATGTTTATACACACACACACACACACACACACACACACACACACACACACACACATATGTGTAGTGGGTTATTACTAACCCCCTAGTATTTTATATAACCAAGGTCATCTGGAGAAAAAAAGAACAAAACTGGGGCATCATAACAAAGCTATAGTCATCAAAACAGCATTGTCTTCTCATAAAAACATAACTTCTATTCTGGTTACCTCAAGATCTAAGTTCCACCATTGTACCCCTAGGGAAATTTTTTCATGACAATCATTGTTTTGATCCATAGGTACCATGTAGCTGGATAGGAATTTTACACCACGTGCTCTGATAATACTTATAATACCAAGGGCCATAGACTGTCTGATAAAATCCTAATTATCAGGCTTGACAGATCATGTTTTGAGTTGCTGAGGAATCAAGGAAAGATCCAAAACAATATTGGTCATTGATCTTGTCCTAGTTTTCTTCTGAGAAAGTGAAGGTAGGATCCTATTGCTGCAGACATATGTACGTGGGCATATGACTCAGAGGATTTGATGTAGAAATGATGTGAAAACCCCTACCCTGAGGACTAGTTTTTATACAATGGGAAGTTGATAGGCAATCGGCTATGGTAGGAAAGCATTCAATAATCCCACCTAGTTATGGCACCTGTGAATCACAACAATGACCATCATGGCGAGATACATAGGGATGGGTGTAATAGGGGCACTTAAGTCTTGGAGCTAACCAAAGGGGAAGTCATTCTAGTATTGTAAACCTAGTCAAATACATGTGGGACCAAAATAGAACAGGACGTTCACTTTCCTAAAAATTAATCTTCATGTTAATATGATGATTATAAGTTTTTAAATAGCCAAAGTCATCTGGAGAAAAAAATAACCAAACTAGAGACATCAAACTAAATTTCAAAATATATCACAAAGCTATGGTAATGACAACAGCATTTATTCATATAAAAATAAACACATGGAGTACTGCAATAAGACATGTGGCCTAGTTATGTTTTGCGGGTATCTCTTAGAGGCCTGTTCTTTTGCAAGGAGAGACAGAAATGGAGTGGATCCTGATGGGGGAGGGTGGGAGGAGTAAAGGAAGGGGAAAGTGTAATCAGGATATATTGTATGAGAAAATAATTTCTTTTCAATAAATGGGAAAATCAGCTCCTAAAGCATCATTATTATATCAACAGACTAACGTATTTCTCAACCCTCATTAGTTATTTCTTTCTACGTTTGGTGTCAATTAACCCATAAGCCTATAACTGTCCAAGGTGCCAAAAATAAGAGACTGTGGCTTATTCAACACTAAATTGGATGTGTGTACCCTATTTCTTCCTCCTACATTACCAAGATTATTGCAGGCTGGATGAAAACAAGAGCCAGATGTGATGGGTGATTATTAGGAAACAGTATTTTCTAGAAAAAACAGAATTGGGCACATGAACTCACAGCAGTTGTAACATATGTAAAATAAGAACACAAAATTGTGTGGGTAAAGAAGGGAGGTAACATGAAGAATTTGGGGAGAGAGTGAATATGATCAGAATATATTGTATGAAATTCACAGATAATTAATCAAAGGATTTAAAACCATAGACTAAATCTTAAGCCCTAATCTTAATATTCTTATTTACATAGAATCTTTTTTCTTAATGGGTAAATACAAATTTAGGCATTTTATTTAAAAAGGCTATGTTTACTGAGCTCATCAGTAACCATACAAGAAACCACACTTCCTTGGACTCCATTTCCTGCTTAACTAACAGTAAGAGGGAACATAATCCTTCCTTTTCCATTCTAGTCATGTCCATATATCTAGTAACAGATAGGGGAGTGACATTTATTGTATTACATTCATTAATAATGTTTGTTTGATAATTTCTTAGCTAAAATGAACAATTACTACGCATGTTTCTTAGATTACTATGTCAGTAAGATGGATGAGTAGATAATTCTTGTTGTAAAAACAAACTTTAAAAATATTGGGGATATAAAACCAGTTTAGCATGACTCCTCCCAGAAATATTACACAGAACTTTAAGAAGCATAGTAATTTTGCAATAGTGGGAAAAGACTTTGCAGTATTGTTAAAACTTAAGTTGCTAAAGACTATTTCTTCATAGACCTTAATGGATCTAGTGTTCTATGAGGCACATTTTGTGGAGACTACTTAACAAAGTTTAATATAATTTTAGAATAAAATGAGTGGCAGAGCTACCTTTTAGATTTCACTCTTTTCAGTAAATCAGTTGTCTTTCTATATGCCTTGTTGCTTAGCTACAAAGTAACCAGAACATTTAATGAATCATCTGAAAATCAGATTATCAATAAAATACATTATCATTTTCTATTATTGGGAGAGTCATTTGGCTTTTTTTTTTTTATACCAGGAGGATGAGTCATATTTAAAACTTACAAGGTAACAAAACCTACTTGATAATTTAATTGAAAGATGCATTAGAATACATCTTGGGATTGCTTTATTGTAAGTAAATGAACTGGCAACCTTGTTACAGGATCTACGTGAACAATTCCTGCAAAAACACCTCTTTAGAGCATCTCAGATAGATATCCAAATTACAAATATCATGCCCTTTCTTAAAGGGAGAGACATCTTTCACAAGCTCCCATCATGTAAGTAGGACATAAGTGTTTTTCTTCTGCTAAATTTTCTTTAAAACAAAACAAAACAAACAAACAAACACACAGACAAAAAACAAAATAAACAAAAGACACCAAGCCTGTCAGCAATGTAACCCTTTAAAATTTTCTCTGTTTACATTGAAAATAGATTCTTCTCTCACATAATAGGTCTTGACCACAATTTTCCTTCCCTCTACTCCTCTCAACCTCCCTCATTTCCCCTCCATCCCAGATTTTGTCCCCCTCCATTTCCTCTTCAGAAAAGAGCAGGCCTCCAAGACAGTCAGCCCAATGACAAAAGAAGATAAAATAAGAGAAAGCAAAAATCTCCCCAATTGAATCTAAGCAAGGTAACCAGGTAGGAGGAAAAGAGTCACAAGAACAGGTAGAAGTGTTAGAAATACACCTGCTCTCACTGTTAGGCGTTCCACAAAGAAGCACCAAGCTAACAGCCATAACAAATGCAGAGGACATCATCCAGACACATGTGAACACAACGCTTGCTGCTTCAGTCTCTGTAGACCCATATTAGGCCTGCCTACTTGATTCAATGAGGCAGGTTCTCTTGGTGTTCTGTATTCTCTCTTAGTCCTACAATCTTTCCTTTCCTTCCACACCTCTCCTCATCTCCAAGAGGAGGAATGGATGGAGACTTCCAACTTATACTCTCTCCTCTCATAATGTCTGTTTGTGGGTCTCTGTAATCACTCCCACTTGCTGCTAGAAGAAGCCTCTCTGATGAGGAATGAACAAGGTACCACTGTATGAGTATACCAGACTAACATTAGGATTTCCTTCCTTCCTTCCTGCCTGCCTCCCTCCCTCCCTCCTTTCCTCCTTCCCTTCTTCCCTTCCCCTCTCTCTCCTTCTTTCTTCCTTTCTTTCTAGTCCTGTGGGACACACCATAAGTCCTGGGCTATCTAGTTTCTAGTTCTTCTCCATACGGGAAATATAGAGCTTGGGCCCCCTTCTTTGTGATGGGACTCAAATTAAACCAAACATTGGTTGACCACTCCAACAAATTCTCTTCCACCATTGCTACAGCACTTCCTAAAGGCAGGACTGCTTGTAGATCAAGGTTTTTGTGGTTGTGTTGTTATTCGAGTTTCTTTCAGTAGCCTGCAGAGAACCTTTTGCCAAAAAGACTAGAAATTAGGGATGAAGTTTCCGTGTAGGCACCCTATGGACGTTGTCTTCAGCAATGCAGCCTCTGTTGTCAGTTTTCAGAGAGCAACTCTCTATCCTAGCTTGGATTGTTTAGGGATCTCCATGGGACCACCTCAGGCAACAATTCCACCTAAGACAACTTTAGCTCACCACTGGAAGCCTTGCCTGGTTACAAAAGATGGCAGTTCAGACTCCATATATTCCTTTACTAGGTGTCCTCACCAGGATCACCATCATAGATTTCAGGAAGCTTCCACTTCACTAGGTTTCCACACTCTCCTCCAACCCCCTACCCCATTCCATTTGTTTATTCCTGCACCCTCTCCCACCATCCCTTCCTCTCTCAACCTGATCTGTTCATCTCCACCCCCCACAGTCCACCTGATAAATCTATTCTATTTCCACTTCCCAGGTAGATTCATGCACCGTCCCTGCCTTCTGCCCTCTGCCACAGAACTCTCTGCTTTATGTAACCTCTCTGGGTCTGTGGATTGTAATTTGCTTACCATTTATTAAGCTGCTAATATCCACTTATAAGTGAATACATACCACATTTGTCTTTCTTTGCTGGACTACCTTACCTTACTCAGGATGATTTTTTGTATAGTTGCATCCATTTGCATGCAAATTTTATACCTTTTTTCTTAACAGATGAGTAATACTCCTTAGTGTAAATGAACCACACTTTTTAACCATTCTTCTGCTGAGAGACATCTAGGTTTTCCCAGTTCCAGTCTATCAGGAATAAAGCTGTAATGAACATGCTTGAGCAAGTGTCCTTGTGGTCATATGGATTGTCCTTTGGGTATTCCTTTTAATTAATACCCAGAGAACCATGACTATCTTTTTGTTGATTGTTGGTTTGATAATTTCCTCCTACCTTTTATCTCACTATAATTTATTAGCCTAATTCTTAACAAAAATAAGTCCCTAATATTTAATGGAAAAATATCGTGACTTAATCTCCTCCCAGTGGACAGAACAGTTCAAAAATTGCTATTTAACAAATGAGATTTATCTTCCATTTACCCTACCCTACCCTTTGTTTGTACAACTTTAAAGTCTTTAAAATTCTTTTCTCTCTCTTTATATGCAGGAATATCAGAAATAATATGCTCATCTCCTACCTAAAGTTACCACCAAAATAAGCAAATCTATTTAACTGCCAGTCATTGTAGCATCCTTCATAATGATCACGAACATTAAATGACCCAAGAACCCATCAACTGGTGAATAAATAAGCACATTGAAACCTATCATATATGATACTATTTAGCAATAAAAATAACTGGATATCAATGATACATGAATGAAGCTTGGAAATATCAAGAGAATTAAAAGAACCTAGCAATAAACAGCTGCCTGTTTTTTACTCTATCTATAGTGACATGTTTAAATCTCTCAAATGAGTTTCAAGATACAACTAGTTATGAGAGTGCTTGCCTGACATGCAGGGTGCGAGAGTCCTGAGTTAAAATTCCAGCAGCAATGTGACAGTACATATCTATAATTCTAGCATATGGGAGGTCAATGCAGGGGATTTAGAAGTTCAGAACTGCCGTGTATTACATAAGTTTGAGACCAGTCTGTTCTACCTTAATCAAGTCACCAAAATATCCTAAAGATAAACAATAAAATTCACAAATATATAGAGGTTAAAATTTGACTAGTGATTTCCCAGAGCCCAGGTAGAAATAAAGATTCAGTATCTGTAAATGAACAAAAAGAATTTTGATGTAATGGTGGAAATATTAGAAAAGTTTATGGTAGTTATGGTTGCCACCTTGATAAATTTACTAAAAGTGTTAAATTTCACACAACAAGATACAGAAATGTTTAAAATATACTGAATACTACTGTACTTTAAAATAACATTGAGAACTGTATCACTAATTCATAAACTAAAAGAACATTGCTTCTTGTCAGGTCCTTTCTATGTAGTTCTTCTGAACCAAAAAAATGATTTTGATATTATTACTATTATTCTTGCAATTGTCTAAGATTTATAATACTAATGTGGAAACACTCATTATGTGAGTATGCTTTTAGTGACAAGAGATGTATGTATTTTCAGTGTAGCTTATCATATTACTCTACCTGGACAATCCCTCTTGTTCTTTAATTTCTTTCTTTGAAATAAAAGAAAATGTTTCCTCTTTGTAAACTATTTAAAGTGAACATTCAAATAGGCTTCATTTTAGACATTAAATATGTCAAATTACTCTATTTGAATAATGTAATGAAATAATTACTGCTCAAGAAAAGCTTTATTTTTTTCAATAAAGTCTTTTATTATTCTAAAAGACACCCCAACTCGTAATTCATAATCTTGTTTCTGGAGCTAGGTAACTTACATTTTACTCAATAGCCCTGTTCCCATTTCAGACACATAGATGACACACAAAAACTTTCTGATATCCCTGTTGTTTACTGCTATGGCTTTCTGAATCAGAGTTCAATATCATTTCCTTCAAGGATTAATTCATCCTGTGATTGAAACAGAATAAGCAACATCTCTACTTGTCCAAACCTGTGGATATATTTTTCACTCAAGAAATTTCAGATTTCAACCAAAGACCCATTCTCCTGAATAATGATGGAGAAGTGAAGACATGCAGACTGCATCTTGTTTTGTTTTTTTTTTTTAATTTAATTTAATTTTATTTTATTTTTAGTTTTATTTTCATGCAGATTCAGGTCTTGGCTTTATTCCTTGGCATTGAAGAAATAATTAGAAAGACCCACACAGTGTTTTAACATGATTTTTTTTTTGTTATTGGTTATTTTATTTATTTACATTTCAAATGCTATCACCTTTCTAGGTTTCCCCTCCGCAAACCCCCTATCCCATCACCCTGCCCCCTGCTTCTATGAAGGTGCTCCCCCACACAACCATGAACTCCCATCTCACCACCCTAGCATTCCTCTATGCTCCTCCCATTGATGCCAGATAAGGCAATCCTCTGCTACATATGCAGTTGGAACCATGGCTCCCTCCATGTGTACTCTTTGGTTAGTAGTTTAGTTCCTGGAAGCTCTCAGGGTCTGGTTGGTTGATTTTTTGTTCTTCCTATGGGGTTGAAAACACCTTCATCTCTTTCAGTCCTCAAAAATCCTCCATTGGGCTCTGCTTGCTCAGTTTGATGGTTGGCTGCGAGTATTGGTCAGGCTCAGGCAGAGCCTATCAGGGGACAGCTAGACCATGCTCCTATATGCAAGTGCTTCTTGGTATCAGCAATAGTGTTTTGGTTTGGTGTCTGCAGATGGAATGGATCTCTAGGTGGGGTAATAGAAACCCAGAAAACACCCTTGATCATGTCCTGAACACAACAACAGATGGTCCAGGCAGTGGCCAGTTCTTTTCTGTTAATTCATCATTTGTCGACCCGGTCCCTCTTCTTTTTCTTTGCAAAGAGACTCAGCTCAACATTGATATGATTGAATTTTCTCCTGAGGTTCCTCTGGGGCCCTTTACAATAACTGTGATCATTAAGAATGATATTGATATTTTCTGGAATGTCTATAGGTAGTCTATTGAGGTTACCCTAGCTGAGACTCTTAGAAGCCACAGATATGCAGACTGAAGTGGCCACCTCTTATACTCAGGAAGGATTTCCACTCGAAGGAGGGAGCATCAGTCTACCCACTAACCCTTCAACCTCAAATTTACCCTGCATATAAGATGTGCAGAGATAAAGATGGAGCAGAATTATAGGAAGAGACCAATCAATGACTGGCCAAATAGAGACCTATCCTATGTGAAAAAGCTAATCCCTGACACTATTAATGATCCTCTGCTATGCTTGCAGATAGGAACCTAGCATAACTTTCTCCTCAGAGACTTTATCCAGAATCAGATGGAGGCAGATCAGAAATCCACAGCCAAACAGCAGGAGGACCTTGAGGAGTCTTGTCAAAGAGTAGGGGATAGAATTGAGTGAGCCAGAAGGGTCAAGGATACCACAATAAAATCTATAGAGTCACCAAACCTGGTCCCATGGGTTGTCACAGAGACAGAAACATCAGTCAAAGATCAGGTAGGACTTGGACCTAGGCCTCATATACATTTGTAGCAGATGTGCAGTTTGGTCTTCATGTGGGTCCCCTAACAATTGGATCAGAGGCTGACTTGGACTCGGTTTCCTGCCACTGGGTCCCCTTCCCCCTACCTGGACTGCCTGGTTGGGACTCAGTGGAAGAGGATGTGCTTAGTCATGCTGGAACTAGATGTCCCAGGGTAGGGCAATACTCAAGGGTGGGTTCCCCTTCTCTGAGAAGGGGAGGGGAAAACGGTGGGAAGGATTTTTAAGGGTGGGACTAGGAGGAGAGGAGAGACTGGGTTACAATCGAGATGTAAAGTGAATAAATAAATTAATAAAAAAATAAAAATAAAAAAATATTTATTACAAATATGTTTCAAACATTAAAAGTTCATCAAAAGACCATAATTTATAATTAAAGTAATTGAACAATGAAGTAAAACATTTGAAGTTACTATAATTAGAAGATCTTTACACAAACTTTCTATTTGTAGAAAGAGAGAGTAAAATTCATACATTATTTAACATTTCTAAGATTTATGGTTTTGTGGAAAAATGTAATACTGTTGTCTTGTATGTTATGTTCTTGAAAATATATGTCTAATTTCTTTTCAAAGTATATTTTAAATATTCTTTTATAAAAGTTTACTTAACCAAAGGAAATTTAAAATTTCCACTATTTATATGTTCTTCTAATTGTCTCTGAATAGTCTTACATAAATAGAAAATTTCCCAATCTATTGACATGGGAAAGAATGAGTACTGAGAAACCATCTTTAAAATTGCAGGCTCTGATGGAGAGAAAATTCTCAGTAGTTCATAGTACCTGTTGCTCTTGCATATGACCAACGTTTTGTTCCTAGCACCCATATCAGCACTCCTAAGTATATGGAACTCCTGATCCAGGGGATCCAATCTTCTCTTCCAGCTTCCACAGTCACTCAGAAGCAGTTGGATGCACATATGTGTGTGCACGCATGCACACACACACACAGAGAGAGAGAGAGAGAGAGAGAGAGAGAGAGAGAGAGAGAGAGAGAGAGATGCACTCATATAAATATAATTAACAATAAGCCTATCTAAAGAAAAATAAGTTATATGGTAAAATAAAGATCAATTTCCTGTCTCCCAGACAAACACTTTTATATAAACACATGCGTTATATGCATATATTTAGAATGTCTATAAAATATCAGTTTCCATGTGGTTTTTAAAATATCCCTACAGTTAATTATTTCTTTGTCCTCTTTATATACACTACCTTCCCATCTCTCTCCTGACTTAAGCATCCATCCCATTGACTCTCTCTTTTCCCATTCATATTGCCAATGGTCAACTATCTGCTATAGGATTTTTCTTCTTCTCCATTAATGCCCCCATTTCGTGGAATTATCCTACAGTAGGGATAATGCTCCTACAAGAATCTATATGTTGTTTTTTAAAAAAGCACACTTCCAGGTGTGGTATAGATCCTTTCAAGTTGGTCTTAAGGGATAACTCAAAAAACAAAAACAAAAACAAAACAAAAAAAATCAAGAAACAACAACAAAAACCCCACATTATTACTATTCTGAGTATCTCACCAAAACTTGATGTTAAGACCTTATTGCTGAAGATACCACATGGTTTGAACAGAAGATATGGAGATATTATGTTGGTACTGACTGGGAAGTTTCCTCCAAGATGGATAGCTTTTATAGTAACAAGGTAGTTATTTAGGGTCTTATTTTGGGTGGGGAGTGGGAGGAAGGTCAGCAACACTGTTATCTAGTTGTGATCAATGTGAGCTACAATAATGACTGGTATGACAAGATATATCTGCTATGCATAGGGGCATGGATGTTATGAGGGCAATGAGCTACTTTTTGGCTGGATTTTAGACCTGCACTTCAGGAAACACAGGCCTGGGTCTATAAGTCTCACCAAGAACTGATGTATTAAGATGAAGAACTCATAGGTCCAAGGGCTAAGCCTGATACTATTGTTTTGCTAAATAGTGTCAAACTGCAATCTGAATTCCTATCTCAACACCAACCTTAGTGTAGCTCTTAGACACCTTGAGAAAAGTTTCTTTCTGTGGTATATGATACTTATTCTGGAAATGAACAGCTGGTCAAAATGCAAATAATATGTAGCTGTGCAGTGCTCTGTCACATAAGGATCATCCATATCACACAACTTCCTCCTAAGGCTCACTGAACATTGTGGAAGCAGGAAAAGAAAGACACTAAGATACAGAAGCCAAAACCATACAGTGGGAAAAGAAAGCATTTTCAATAAATGGTGCTGGTCTAACTGGAGGTCTACATGTAGAATAATGCAAATTGATCCATTTTTATCTCCTTGTACAAAATTCAAGTCCAAGTGGATCAACGTCCTCCACATAAAACCAGATACACTGAGTCTAATAGAAGAGAAAGTGGGAAAGAGCCTTGAACATATCAGCATAGGGGAAATTTTCCTGAAGAGAACACCAATGGCTCAGGCTCTAAGATCAACAATTGACAAATGGAACCTCATAAAATTACAAAGCTTCTATAAGACAAAGGGCACTAACAATAGGACAAAACATTAGCCAACATATTGGGAAAAGATATTTACCAACCCTCCATCTGATAGAGGGCTAATATCCAAAATATGCAAGGAACACAGGAAGTTAGACTCCAGAAAACTATATAACCCCATTGAAAGGTGAGGTGCGGAGGTAAACAGACTTTTTTATTAAGGAATCTCAAATGGCCAAGAAGCACCTAAAGAAATGTTCAACATCCTTAGTCATCAGAGAAATGAAAATCAAAATGACCCTAAGATTCCACATTATACCAAACAGAACGTCTAAGGTCAAAAACTCAGGTGACAGGAGATGCTGGCAAGGATGTGGAGAAAGAGTAACAGTCCTCCATTGCTGGTGGGATTGCAAGCTGGTACAGCTACTTTGGAAATCAGTTTGGCTGTTTCTCAGAAAACTGGAGGTTCCTCAGAAAATTGGAAATAGATCTATCTGAAGACCCAGCTATACCACTCTTGGGCATATACCCAAAAGATGCCCTACCATGCCACAGGGGCACATGTTCCACTATGTTCACTGTAGCATTATTTGTGATAGCCAAAAGCTGGAAACAACCCAGATGTCCCATGACAGAAGATTGGATACAGAAATGTGGTTCATTTACACAATGGGATACTAGTCAGCTATTAAGAATCAGGACATTTTAAGTTTTGCAGGCAAATGGATGGAACTAGAAAATGTCATTCCGAGTGAGGTAACTCAGACCCAAAATGACATGCATGATATATACTCACTAATAAGTGGATATTAGCCAAAAATGTACAGAATACACAGGATATATTCACAGAACTCAAGAAGGTTAAGAAGCCTAGGGGTCCAAGTGAGGATGCCTCAGTCCCACTTGGAAGGGAGAAGTAGGCAATCACAGGGGTCAGAGGGAGGGAGTAAATGGGGAACAGGGCCAGGTATTATAGGAGGAACAGGACTGAAGCCCTGAGGGCCAGCATAATGAACAGAAATAGGCAACCTAGGAAGGTAGGAGGTGGGGGGACCCTCTAGACTGTACCAGAGACCTGGGAGGTGAGACGCCCAGGACTCAAAGGGAGGGACCCTAGATGAAATGCTCAACAGTGGGGAGAGGAAACTTGTAGAGTCCACTTCTGGTAGAAAGACAGGGCACCAAGTGGAGAGATGGGGTTGCCATTTCACTGTCAAAAACTTCTTTAGAATTGTTCCTGTCCAAAATAACTGCATGGACAAAACTGGAGAGGAGACTGAGGGAAAGGAGGTCCAGCAACAGGCCCAAATTGAGATCCATCTCAAGAGGAGTCTCCAAGACCTGACACTATTACTGATGCTATGGTGTGCTTACAGACAGGAGCCTAGCATGGCTACCCTCTGAGAGGCCCAACAAGCAGGAGATTGAGACAGATGTGGATACTTACATACAACCATTGGACTGAAGTCAGGAATCGCTGTGGTTGAATTAGGGAAAGGCTGGAAGAAGCTGAGGATGAGCGTAACCCCATAGGAAGACCAGCAGTCTCAACAAACCTGGACCCCAGAGATCTCTCAGACACTGAGCCACCAACCAGGCAGTATACACTAGCTGGTATGAGGCCCCTGACACATACAGCAGAGGACTACCTGGTCTGGCCTCAGGGATTGAAGAGGTACCTAACCCTCAAGAAAGTTGAGGCCCCAGGGAGTGGGGAGGTCTCTGGCAGGGTGGGGTTGTGGGGACATCCTCTGAGAAAGGTGAGGAAGAATAGGATGAAGAACTGTCCATGGGCAGATCTATAGGGGGATAATGACTGGACTATAAAAAAGATTAATGATAATATAAAAAATTGGAAACAGTTCTACCTGAGGACCCAGCTATACCACTCCTGGGCATATACCCAGAAGATTCTCCAACATATAAGAAGGACACGTGCTTCACTATGTTCATAGCAGCCTTATTTATAATAGCCAGAAGCTGGAAATAACCCAAATGTCCCTCATCAGTGGAATGGATGCAGAAAATGTGGTACATTTACACAATGGAATACTACTCAGCTATTAAAAACAATGACTTCATGAAATTCACAGGCAAATGGATGGAACTTGAAAATATCATCCTGAGTGAGGCAACCCAGACCCAAAAGGACATACATGGTATGTACTCACAGATAAGTGGATATTAGCCTAAAAGCTCAGAATACCCATGTTACAACTCACAGACCATATGAAGCTTAACAAGAAGGAACGTCCAAGTGTAGATGCTTCAATCCCACATAGAAGGGGGAACAAAAATAATTAATGGAGACAGAAGAAGGGAGTGACTTGGGTGGGAAAGGGGTGGGAGAGAGAAAAAAGGGGGCGGGATCAGGTATGGCAAGAGAAAGAAAAGAACTCCAGAGGGCCAGGAGAATGAACAGAAATATACAGCAGTGTGTGTGTTGGGGGAAACCACTAGAAAGTTCCAGATGCCAGGTATGCAAGAGGTACCCAGGCCCCAATTAGGAATGACATTATCTGAAATACCCAACAGCATGGATATAGAACCTGAAGGGACCACCTCTAGGAGATAGACATGGCCCTAGTAGAAAGATGGGGCCACACACACATCTCAAAATCTTTAACCCAGAATTGTTCCTATCTAACAGAATTGCAGGGACAAAAAATGGAGCAGAGACTGAAGGAAGGCCATCCAGAGACTGCCCCACTTGGGGATCCATCTCATATGCAGCCACTAAACCCTGACACTATTGCTGATGCCAAGAAATGCTTGCAGACAGGAGTCTTTATGGCTGTCCTCTGAGAGGCTCTGCCAGCACCTAAGACAGAGGAGGATGCTTGCGGCCAACCATTGGACTGAGTCCAGGGTCCCCAATGGAAGAGTTAGAAGGACTGAAGGAGCTGAGGGGGATTGCAACCCCATAGGAAGAACAACAGTATCATTTCATGGGAACCTTCAGAGCTCCCAGGGACTAAACCATCAACCAAAGTATATACACGGGCTGGTCCATGGCTCCTGCTACATATGTAGCAGAGGACCGCTTTATTTGGCATCAAGGGGAGGGGAGGCAGTTGTTCCTGTGGAGGCTTGTTGTACCAGAGAAGGGGGATGCCAGAGGGGTATGGTGGGAATGGGTGGGTGGATAAGTGAGGAAGCACCCTCTTAGAGACAAAGGGGAGAAAGGGATGATGCGGTGGGCAGTTTGAGGAGTTGAGACTGGGAAGGAGAACAAAATTTGAAATGTAAATAAATAAAATAAGTAATAATAAGAGGTAGGATATGAATTTGTCTTTAAATTTCTATTTCCTCTTTGAAAGCTGACATATGGATTTAAAATAAGAAAAACAGGAAATTCCAGAAACAATCAGTATACAAGAGTATCTGAGAATATCAAGTTAGTGTCACTCTAGACAGGTATCATTTCATACAGTGTGTATTATACACTTCTTAGCTATATGATAGTGATTGACTTGTTGCCATCTTTGGGTGCTAAGTTATTTGTAAAACAGATTAATAGAATTCCCGTAAAGACTAGATGAGATAATTTGTGATAAATAATTTGTATATTGCTTGGTACAAGGTTACCATTTAATAAATGGATATGGTTTGAGTTGTCACCATGTTTGAGGGCTAAGTTATCTGTGAAGCAGATTAATAGCATTTCAGTAAAAATTGGATGAGATAATTTATGTTAAATAATTTGTTCATTGCCTGATACAAAGTAGTCATTTAATAAATGGATATGGATCTTAATAATGATTGATTTTACAGTAAGCCTCAATCTATTATAATCTATAACAATAATTCAAATTTAAACTGTAGTATAGTTGTTGGAGTTGTTTACTTCGTTTTGGACATTACAGAGTTGCATTTAATTTTTGGTTGTGAGCCTAGACTTTAATGGCTGAGCCATACCCAAAGGATATTCCATCCTACCACAAGGGCACTTGAAGTAGAAACTTAAGGGTTCTTTGGAAAGTCAGTTGTGTTGGATAATATTTTACTGGGGCAAATACATGATGAAACGTTTCATTGAAGTGGACACAGGTGAAAGACTAAGGCAGACTTGTGAAGGAATGTTTCGCTGAAGCAGACGCAGGAGAACGATGTTCTGCTAAAGCAACATGCATGTAATGGTCTGCCTTAGATTGCATAGTTGAGCTCCAATTCTTGGGACTCCATAGAGAAAAATGCACCAAAAATCTTTTGGTGGTGTGCTACAGCTTGTTGCTGCTTCCACAGACTCGGGCTGATTGGCAGAGTGAAGTCAGCTGAGACAGATGCACGTGCTGAAGCAAGACACATGGAGGGCACATGATGTTTGGAGGGAGTGTAAATAGAACTAGACAGAGGGTGATGGAGATGGGAGCTTGGCTTGCTTGACTAGCTGCAATGCCTGTTGGTCTTGCATCTTCGATGATCTTCACTTTGCTGAAAGAAGCAAGGCCCAGAACTTCTCCTGGCATGTCTCCTGGTCTCTCCTGCTGAGAGACCTGGCTCTTTCTGCTATGTAATGCCACCACCGCTGCTGATTCATAGTTGCGATACCTAATGTATCAAACTGGTATATCCGTGAAGTGTTTTCAAGTGGATCGAGCTGCCACTGTTGAGGTGTGAACTGAACTGGCGATTTCCAGACAACACAGATGGGAGTTGTTCCAAAGAATCATTTCTGAATATGTCCACTTCTCCTTTACCCTTTATTTCCACTACTTCTGGTGGGTAGTGTGCTAAAAGGGAAGTTGATGCATTTAAGAACCATCATTAAAAGTAGAATTTGAAAAAAATTAAAGTTACAGGTACTTGCTCATCTATGTTCATACCATCTTTTTTCATAATAGTCAGAAACTGGAAACAATCTAGATGTCCCTCAACTGAAGAATGGGATAGAAAAATGTGGTACATTTACACAATAGAGTACTGCTCACTTGTTAAAAAAAATAACATCACGAAATTTGCAAGCAAATTAATGGACTGTAAAATGTCATTCTGAGTGAGTCAACTGAGGCCCAAAAATACAAGCATGGTATATGTTCACGAATAAGTGGATAGTAACTGTAGAGAAAAGGATAATCGATCATAGACCAAAAGAGGCTAAGTAAGAAGGAGGGCTCAAGGGGGAATGCATGAATCTCCCTGGGAAGGGGTAACATAAAGTGGGTGGACTGGGGATGGGAGCGCAGGAACAGGAGGGACCAGGTTGGGGTAAAGATGGAGGGAGAGAGGACTGGGATAGACAACTGTAAACAGGGGCATTTCAGGGGTGAGTTAGAAACCTAGTGCAATGGAAACTCAAAGGAATCTACAAGGGAGTTCTAGAGAAAACAACTAGTAAGGCGGGACATGGAGCCTGAACTAGAAATCTCCTTTAAACAGGCAATACCAGGGGAGGAATTTAGACACCAGCTCTGCCTCAAAACCTTTGACCAACACGTTGTCCTCTTTACACTGTGGTAAAGGTGCTACAGAAATTGGGGCAGTAGCCAACCAAAAACATGTCCAGCTTGAGATCCATGCCACAAGATGGAGTTCACCTCTGATACTACCTGCAGGGCCAGGAACCAGAGGCTGGATAGCCCAGATACTTAGGATAGAACCAAACACAAGGGTCAAAAACAAAGTCAATAAAATGAGTCCTAGTGGTATTTTGGTATAATCATAGACAGGAGCCTAGCATAATCATCATCAGAGAGGCTTCATCCAGGAACTGATGGAAACAGATGCAGAGGCCCACAGCCACACATTAGGGGGAGCTCACAGCATCCTGCTGAAGAGGGGGAAATAAGATTGTAGGATCTAGAGGGATTGAGGACCCAAGAAAACTCACAGAATCAACTAACCTGTGCTCATAGGGGCTCACAGAGACTAAATACCAATCTTAGAGCCTTTGTGGGTCTGACCTAGGCCCTCTGCATATATTTTATGGTTGTGTAACTCCTGATAGTGGAAGCAGGGGCTGTCTGACTCTTTTGCCTGCTTTTGGGACTCTTTTCCTCCACCTGGGTCACATATTCTAGCCTTAAATACAAGAGGATGTTCCTAGTCTTATTATAAGTTGATATGTCATGCTTGGTTAACAGCCCTGGGAGGCCTGCTTTTTTCTGAAGGGAAATGGGAGAGGAATGGGTGGGAGGGAAGAGGGACTAGGAGGAGAGGAGTAAGTAGAAACTATGCATAGGGTGCAGTACGTGAGAGATACAGGAAGAAGGAAGGAGGGATAGAAGGAAGGGAGGGAGGGAAAAAGGGAAGGACAGAGAGAGGGAGGGAGGAAGAAAGGAAGGCAGACAGGCAGGCAGGCTTGCATTTAACTTCATATAAAAAAATTCAAAAACACTGCTATAAAGTTACCATAAGGGAATAACTAGAGATAAATATTTCCACCTCTCTATACCAAAAAATGTGCTACCAGCTGCACTCTTTTGCCTATATCATACTCAAAGTCCCCAACCCAACCAATTCAATTCATATATTCCTATAACTTGAAGTAGACATCATTAAATGCTGATATATTTTCCACAATTTAGATCCCTATGCTTGGCCCTGTGATTTAAGAACCGTAAATCACGTGTTGTGTGAAGTATATTATTATAAATATTCAGCATTTTTAACACTCACAATTCTATGGTTACCCATTAAATTCCCTATGAACTCAGCAGAAAATAAAGTATTTTGAATGAATCTCAATCCATTACAAGAGACTAAATGCCATAATGAAGCACTATAGATGTCTTCTTCAGTGACTCATTTTACTGTGTGATTAAAAGTTTATTGGAATGATATGCCTGCCAGCCATAAAGAAATGAAAAACAGCACAGCACACTCAATTTATGAGTTGTTTGCATAATGTAGGTGGGAATTGGTGTGTATTCACAACAAGATTTTTTGTTGTTAGATGATAGCTTCATGGTTTTAAGATGTCTTTTCAAATGACAAGGCATTTATGATAAATCTATTTGCTTATAGTGACAGAATGGTTCAGAGAAAGGATTACCTACTATTTTAAAGACCACAGGAGGATCATTAATGTAATTTCCTAATAACTTATTTCAAAGTCTGGAGGGAAGATTTACTTCTCAATCTGTTTGTAATGGTTTTGATTTAATAGAGTAACAGTACATATTATTTACAATGACCTTGTAGGCAAGTTAATTCTTACACAGAATTCCTATAATTTTTGTCTGGTAATTTTCAATAATTTCACATTCTGATTTATCAGTTTTAGGACTGGGTTGAAGAGTGAATATTTCTAACAAAATCCTTACTAATACACGAACAGTACTAGGTATTGCAAGTATAAGTTTATGATCATATGAAGAAGGAAAAAATTAAAAATTCCAAAATAAAAATAGAAAGTATATAATTATACTTCTTGAATCTAATGGACAAGGTAAACCACACTCATATGTAGCTCATATCCTAAAGGTTGGCCCTACACCTCTATGCAAAGGAGCATCACTAATAGTACTGAATGACTTTGAAAAAGAACAAAGGAAGGATATGAAATAAGAAATTAGATATATTGAAGGTGGCTAGAGGTTGATAGAGAATGGGAGATGGATATCATCTCACATAAGATGTATCACATACATATATAAATTTCTTAAGGAAAAATGCAAAATATTCCAGCAAAACAGCCCTAAATTATGACAAAGAATACAAAGAATATTTTATGCTTGATCATACAGAAAAATGTTATAGTTTAATTTAAATGTATAACTTTATCTGTTTACCTAGGTCCCCCCCCCCACATATGTAGCAGATGTGCAGCTTGGTCTTCATGCAGGTCTCCCAACAACTGGAACAGGGGCTGCCCATGAATCTGTTTCTTGTCTCCCTGTGGATCCTATTCCCCTAACTGGGGTGCCTTGTCTGGCCTCAGTGGGAGAGGATGTGCCTAGTCCTGCAGGAACCTGATGTTCAGGCTAGGGGTGGGGATAGTGGGGGGATGATATTCAGAGGGACCTCTGGAAGGAATAGGGGGAAGATCTGTGTGAGGAGACAATGGGAGCAGGGGGCTAATATTGAAATGTAAAGTAAATAAAAAGAAAAGAAAAGAAAAGCAACTGGTGTTTTTTAACCACTCAACAATCTCTTTTGATCTTCAGTCTATCTTATTCTCTGAGAATATACTTATCACATTGTAAATGTAAAGTTTTGTAAAGTTAATTTCAAGCAAAAGGATGGAATAGTTCTGCCTATTTTGACGAAAGTGGGAATAAAATTCACAATTCTATTCATATTATATTCTCTTGCTGCCTTCAGTTACAAAATAAAATTTGTACATACTATTTTAACTGCAGTATATGTCATTTTTGTTACCAACGAAATCGTAAATATAATGTATATTTTGTCAAGGTTGTTTACAAATAAGTGAAAATTCCATAGATCATTAATACATCTGTATGAAACATTAATTCTGAGTGCCATACCTGGACTGAAATGCTGTATGAAGGGCTTTTGTATTTATTAATATATTTATAATTATATTACTATGGCATTTGTGAATTTAGTAAGCTTTTGCATCTTATTTTATTCTTTTTATCTAAAACATTTTTCTTAGACACTAGATAGAACACAAAAAAGTACATATGTACCTAAATGTGCTTCAGAGCATTTTATCTGATGAAATTCAAGAGATTTTTTTAATATAAATTTTAAGCAGCTTTAATTTGTCATGGGTTGGCAAACTATCGCAAAATCCATATGGGCCAAATCAAGCATACCGCAAGTTTTTGTAAATAAATATGGCTAGGAATATAGTCATGTCTACTCATTTACATATTGTCTGTGGTTAATTTCAGGTCATAATAGAGCTGAATAATGTGACATGATTTGTGAGGTTGATAACATTTACTACTGAACCCTTATACACTAAGATGTAACTGACTTTAAGAGATAATATAGATGCTTCTACTGCTGTATTTTTAAAACACACAGTTCATTTCTGAAGTTTATACTTTTATTGTTCTATAAAATATCATATAGGGTACAATTTTCATTTAATTAACATAATTTCCCAGTTATTAATAGAAGACATTTGGCTAATAGTAATAGAACGTTTGGAGAAATTATGCAGTCTCTATATACAGAAAATTCACTTAATTATTCTAAGTTTGAATAATAGTATAATAAAATAATGCATGGCGATTATTTATTAGAAAGGAATTCATCAAAACTATCTTGTTCAGTACACTTTATATACTACAGTGTTTGTTTCTTTGTTAGATTTGTATTATATTTCTTAGTGGGCTGAGAAAAAATTACCTTCATTGTTCACACACATAAAGATAATTGCTTTACTCAATTCCTTAAATTGTTTGTTTTAAGTTAGTAGGAATATATCCTGAAAATATATTGCACGTTTTAATTTTTATCAGTCTCCTTTTTTCACTTCTTCTTATGTAAATGAGAGTATGAACTATACTCATATCCAAATTGAACTATTAATATTTTATGTGATAATATTAAAATTTAAAAGTTGAAGGAATAATTATGACTAAGAATATTCTTATTTGTTTCTATTTTAAAGTATTTCCTTTATTGAAAAATTATATCACTGAAAAGATCCTACTTTAAATAATTACAGAGTAGAAAAATAAAACCATGCTTTGGGGTTATGTTTCTTTAAAATTTAAAATGGTGTTTGCAGATGTATGTATTGTGATATGTAAGCAAGAGTGAAGGTGCCTATAAAGTTAAGCATGGACAGAACCCCCTGAAGCTAGAGTTATATAGAGTCTTATCTACCATTTGCCCTTGCAACCTCCACCCACAAATAAAACACACGCAAACAAACACACAAGAACAAGAACAAAAACAAAGAATATAACATATCTGTTTGTGGAAGCTGTAGTATGTCACAGTATGTCCCACAGTGTATTCCCCAGTGCACGTATCTTTTCTTGCAAATGTTCATTGCAATGAGTCATTGGTCTGGATCAAGATATCCGGTTTCTGTGACACCATCAATATTGGATCCTCACCCAGACTCCTCCAGGTTATCTTGTTGTTGCCTTGTGTCATGGAGATTCTACAGCTTTAGAACAGAAGGGCTGGCCCTTTCATATGTCCCAACCATTCTTAGATGATAGAAATTTTGGGGTGAGCCAATTCAGAGCCCCGGATCTGGGCCTGGGTGAGTAGCTGAGCTGGCTCTCCCTTATTTGCACCACCAGGGAGAGTTCTCCAGCACTGCTGTTGCTAGAACACACGATGCCACCATAGGCAGGTAGCATGGTAAGCTCTTTTGGACTCACCCCTGGGGCTGGCTTACCTGCACCCACCCCAGCAGAGTTAGCACCACTGTGCTGCCCACTCTAGTGACCCTGGGGACAACTCTCCTGACTGTTACAGTTTGGGGGGATGAGTGAGGGAAGGCATCACTTCTGCTCCCTAGCCACCTCAGAGTAGATGAGTGTTGAGGCCAGCTCTCCTGTGCTTTTGTTCTCAGGCTGGCTCACCCGTGCCCCCTGCCACTGGGGCCAGCTTTGCTGTGCTGTTCAGTCAAGGTGCAGGCCCTGCTCTCTGGAGTACTGCAGAGATAGCTTTCTTGAGCTCATGAACCTGTGGGCAGCTTTCCTGACTCCTGGAGATGGTGGGGAAGAGCAGGAACAGGGGAGAGCAGCATGATCTCTGTACTAGTGTCCTCTCATGGCAGATGAGTGGCAGGGTCAGCTCTTCCATACTTGTGCCTTCAGGGCAAGCTCACTCACATCCCTGCCACCAAGGCCAGCTCTACTGTGTGTGTTGCCTGGACAAGGAGCAGAGCATACTCTTCTGAGGGCTGATACTAGTGAGAGATGGGGCCAGCTTTCCATAGTACCCCATCCAGTGAGGAGCACGGACAGAAATGCACAGCCTCTGGGCATCCACAAAGTCTCCAGAGCTTGTCTGGACCAGGGACATGCCCATGTTCTCTAACACTAACAACACTCCTCTCTTCTCCATCCTTAGTCTCTAATTGCATCTCTCCCATCTGACCACCACATCCTTGCATAATGTGGTGGCTCCCACTGCAGACTGGCCATTTGGCTGGCAGACCTCTGGGTGACATCCTCCCTCCGTGCTGCTGGGTGGTGTAGTGGCAAGCTAGTATCTATGGCCCCACCCACCTGTGTTATGTGCTGGAGTGCAGGTCTATGGGTAGCATGGCTGTCTGGAGATCTGTCTTCCTCTTCCTGCACTGTGATGCCTGGATTTGTTTTGATTTGATTTGATTTGATTTGATTTCTGAGTCTTGTGCATAATAAGTCCTCATTTTTTAGGAGCCCTTGCTTTGGCCACCAAGCCAGGCATGATTAGGATGAACGAAGAACTGTCTTCTGCTCTGCCAATGACTTATATAAGAAAACTACCACCAACAAGGTGTGCTTATTGCTATAAGTGGTTATTATACACTGGCTTATTTAATCCTTCCAAAAAATACTAAATTCTAACATCATTTCAACTACAGAGTCGGAACTATGGAAGTTTAGAAATTGAGAAATGTAGAAGACATACTAGAAGATAGTATGTGGCACAGCTAAGTCACACACACACACACACACACACACACACACACACACACACACATTATTGCTTCATTACGTCTCCTGATCAAACAATATGCAAAATAATTCCACCCAAGTAAGTTTAGTGAACCAATCATGTTATTGGTGTTACATACAGAAAGCATGAGTGACTCTAAAACAATTGTCTCAATGAAATGTCCCACCCCAGGTAGGTGATGAGATTCTGAAAGGTGCATAGAAATTTTCCTTTTCTATTAATTTTCTATTTTTAAGTACTCTAGCACCTCCTGAGGCAACATGAGCTGGAGCAGAATTGCATACAGCTGGGAGGAAGTCACAAGAGTGAATGGCTGGAAGGTTAAGTGAGGATCTAATAATCTTTCTAGCACCTCCTTGAGGGAATTTTAGGAGGCACCATCTTGTTGAGGATCTCTTGTGATAATCTCAACTGCCTGATTAAGATCAAAATTTATTATGCACAGAAGGCAGCATTCTACAAAAATTACTATAATTTAATACCATCTGAAATACATATTCTTATGACTAACAAATATATTGACTGCTGAAAATTTGAGAGGTGGTGGTGGTTAATGGAAGAAGTTAGGGGTTGAATTAGAAATTATGTAAATATAGCAATCATGTATGACATTGTCCAAAAACTTGAAAACATTAAAGAAAAAGATTGATAAATATTGACTTCAGCCTGCTTTTTCTCTATCTCCATTACAAGATACAGTTGATTTGTGCTATAGTAAGTTTAATAGGTTAAAAAAATATATACAATTAAGCTAACATATTCCTTGTTATTATTTAGTTTGAGCAGGGTTGGTTTTTTTGTCAAAAATTACCTACAGTTGAATTGGAATTCACTATGTAGCCCAGATACGTTTAAGTGTCTTAGTCCTCCTGACTCAGCTCTTAGAATACAAGAATTATAGATGTGTACACCCACGTCCAACTATACAGAGAGATAATAATTCCGGCAGATCATTTGTTGCTGAGTAGCTCAAGAAGGGAGAATATAAACAACTATATCTTAAAGGACTACTAGAAATTAGCCGTGTATGGAGAAAAGGACTAGAAAATAAGCATAGAAACAGGGTTTTCTTTTATTCCTCTATGTTTGATATACCAAATAGCTGTAGCCTCTTTATCTTGAATGTTAATATAAATAATTCATTATGTGGAATACTGAGCAGGTGAATGTTGAGGTAATGTATAAATTAATGTGGTATATTGTTTAAAGAATTGATATTTATTAAATCATTTTAAGATTTTGAATTATCAGTACTACTAAAATGATAATTCTCTACATATTTATCAGTGTTTTTCTCATCCAATCCAAGTAAGCTCTCTTTATTTATCTATATTTTGTCAAAATTTATAGGCTTTTTCTAAATTTTATACAGGAAGACAAGAGACCTGTATTATCCAAAATAATTCTGAAAATACAAATTTGGAGGTTATGTGATTTTAAAATTTACTACTAAATTCATTGTGATCAAGGCAGTATGACACTGGAACAAAAGACATGACAATTCAGCATAACATGTGATAAGTAGAACATCCTCATACAGTTATCTGTACACATATTTCTGAATAAATAGTTCATTACATAAAGAAAAACATTGAAAGACATTATACTAGAATAACTGGAAACAAAAAGAAAATGTACACTGATCTTTTCATTAGGTATGCAAACTTTGAAAGCATGCTATGCTGTAAATTTAGAGGTTTAAACATAAAAACTTGAAAGTCAATATTAACGTACGTGCAATCATAGCTTTTATTCCCATATGGTCTAGAAGACATTATATAAAACCATAATAATACATCTATATTGCAAGAGATAGTGTATAAAAGTGTATTCTTCCAGTAACAACGTAAGAAATAGAGCTATTGAAAATAGAATATTGTGCTATTTAAATATATTCATTATAATGATAAATAATTTACACATATACACATATGTATACATATTATGGTAATTAAGAGGTATGAAACATCTCTCACACATCTCAAGTAGAAATGTGGTTAGTATTTACCTTGTGCATGTAAAGTATTTTTAGGACTTCCTGAATTTTGATGTTAACTTTGTGCTTCACAAGGCAAGCTGTCAATTCAGTTCTGTTGGATTTTTGTATAAAGATATAGATCTCATTTGGTTTCTTGTAGGTTTTATGAAATTATGAAATTGCCTCTCTAGAAGCGTGAAAGTACCAACTTCCTGGAAAACATTTTATTCACTTAAATCAGCTTTTGAACCTTATTGCCTTCACATTAGCTGAATCTCCTAAGTTAACATTTGCATGACTTTGCAAACACTTTGGTGATGATTATTTGGATAAGATTTGTTGACTTTCTAATTTTAAAGTTCCACAGCTTAGAATTCTGGATTTGTTTGGTTTCCATGGATACTGGGGGTTGGCTAGAGCAGCCCTTGTCATCCGAGTAAATTTACCTGAGTAAATGGAGATAATTATATTAATTATCAATTCAGCAAATTTTAACATGATTATAGGAAGAGAGGTTAATTATACAGGATTTTTAACATCAAGACTATAATCTAGAGTACTAGGGACTCAGTACATAGTGTGCTGGTGACTCAATAGTTGGGATACTTGTTGCTAAGTAAGTACAGTGCACGTGAATCAATACATTGAGTTCTGATGACTCAGAACATAGAGTGCTGGTGACTGAGTATTTAGGGTGCTTGGGACACAGCACTTAGGGTGGTAAGGATTTGGTAATCAGGATGCTGGGGGCACAGTACTCAGGTGCTGGGGACTTGGTATCTAGGGTGCTGGAAACTCAGTACTTAGGGTGCTGTGGGCTTGGTACTGAGGGTGCTGGAGACTCAGTACCTAGGGTGCTGGGGGCACAGTACTTGGGGTGCTGGGGATACAGTACTTAGGGTGCTTGGGACACAGTACTTAGGGTGATAAGGACTCAGTACTTAGGGTGCTGGGAACACAGTATTTAGGGTGCTGAGGATTCAGTACTTGGGGTGCTGGTGACTGAGTACTTAGGGTACTTGGGGCACAGTACTTAGGGTGATAAGGGCTTGGTACTTTGGGTGCTGGGGGCACAGTGCTCAGGTGCTTGGAACTTGGTACCTAGGGTGCTGGGCACTAAGTACTTAGGGTAATAAGAACTTGGTACTTAGGGTGCTGGTGACTCAGTATTCAGGGTGCTTGGAACACAGTACTTAGGGTGATAAGGACTTGGTACTTTTGGTGCTGGGGATTTGGTATTTATGGTTCTGGAGACTCAGTCCTTCAGTGATAAGGACTCAGTACTTAGGGTGCTGGGGGCATGGTACTCATGGTGCTGGGATTGAGTATCTAGGGTGCTGGGGACACAGTTCTCAGGGTGCTGGGGATTCAGTACTTGGGGTGCTGGTGACTGAGTACTTAGGGTGCTTGGGACACAGTACTTAGGGTGATAAGGACTTGGTACTTTGGGTGCTGGAGGCACAGTACTCAGGTGCTGGGCACTTGGTACCTAGGGTGCTGGATACTCAGTACTTAGAGTGATAAGGACTCAGTACTTAGGGTGCTGGGGGCATGGTACTCATGGTGCTGGGGACTCAGTACTCTGGGTGCTGGGGCACTTACTTAGAGTGCTGGGTACTTAGTACTTGGGATGCTGGAGATTCAGTACTCTGAGTGCCACTGATTCAGTGCTTAGAGTGCTGGTTGCTAAGTAATTACAGTGTTTGGGACTCATTACTTAAGGTGCTGGTGGCTAAGTACTTAGGGTGCTGGGGACTCAATACTGAGGGTGCTGGGGACACAGTACTTAGGGTGCTGTGGATTCAGTACTAAGGGTGATGCAGACTCAGTACTTAGAGTGCTAGTCACAAAGTATAATTATTATTTTAAGAGGTGAAAAGAAGGGCAAAGAACACAACAAGTAATTCACAACAAACACACTCTCAAAGCTACAAATTTAGAAACTAAAATATTGAAGCAAAAGATAATATTGCTATATAAGAAAGAAAGAAAGACAGAAAGAAAGAAAGAAAGAAAGAAAGAAAGAAAGAAAGAAAGAAAGAAAGAAAGAAAGAAAGAAAGAAAAAGGAAGGAAGGAAGGAAGGAAGGAAGGAAGGAAGGAAGGAAGGAAGGAAGGAAGGAAGGAACTCAAACAAAGCAATATGAGACAAAAATAGCATTGAGTTTGCCTTGTGTTGGTCATTTACTCCTTGGCATGGGTGTTTCCTGAAGTTGGTTAATATATCCAGTGCAATTCTGTTGGAGAAAAGTGATTTTTCCTTTGAAATTGGGTACCAATTATAGATTGCTTCTTGGTTAAGGAAGTAAGCCTGTTTCTACTTCCTCCTGTGAGCCCTGGGACTGACAGTCTTGAACTGTGCAGTCCTTGTGCATGGTGCCACAGGTTCTGCATGGGGTTGATGTCTTGAAGATACTGTTTCTTTGGAGTCATACATCACCTCTGGCTCTTACAATCTTTCTTCCTCCTTTTTTTACATAGTTCCTAGAGTCCTGAGAGGAGGCTTTGATGAAGACATCCCATCTATGGCTGTGTGTGCCAGAATGTCTCACTGTATGCAAACTGTTTAGTTGTGGGTCTGTGTTTGCTCCCATCTACTTCAAGAAGAATGTTCTTTGATGATTGCTGAGTGACATATTGATCTTTGGGCATAATACACTGTCATTAGGACTCATTTAATGGCTATGTTCATTTAGCAGAACGACAGTATTTGGTTTTCACAGACATATGGCATATCTCAGGTTCTTAGATACTCAAGCAATGTCAGGGATGCATTCCATCTCATGGAGCAGGCCTTAAATTTTATCAGAGAGAGGTTGTTCATTTTCACAATGTACCATTATTGTGCCAGTAGATCATGCAAGCAATTCTCTGTTGTAAATCACAGATTTTATAGGTGTGTTGGTGGTTACTTTTTCCCCCCTTGGGAGCATGAAGAGTATCTTTTAGTATCATGAACATGAGTGAGTATAAATGAAGGCTCTAGTTAGGTATAAGCTTGACTTCTTATCCAATGAGAAACGATATCTGTCTTCAACAATATGGCCTTACCATTGCTTTGTGTGGACACACCAATAACCTTGGCAATAGCCTGAGATGTTTGGGGGTTTACAGGGAATTCCTTATGAGGATAGAATATCTTCAGATTGTACTTACACATAATAGACATGTGAACACACAAAATATAGAGCTGTGGAATACAGAGATGAAACTAAGAAACTATTGCAACTAAAGCAGTTTTTCTCAACTAAAATTTCTAAATTTCTTTAGATATATCATTTCCAGTAATATTGATTGGTTTATAAAAACGTGCCACATGTAAAATAATGTTTCATAATATGGAATGTCTATAGAGAGTAGGCAGTTAGAAATAAATCTTAAATTTTACTCTCATTTTGAAATTGATTTTTAGATGTTGAGGTATTTCATATCCAAATGTTCTTTGGCAAGAATTTAAAATTTTCCATATGTTAAATAAGATTTGTTTCATTATAACACAGAAGATACCAACATCAGACAATTGATATGATCACCAACTCTTGATCCTTCTGCTTCAGCTTCCTAAGGATTATAGGCATACGACCTCAGGCCTAACTAAAACAGTCTTGTCATTTTGATATAGAGCTTAGAACTCTAGGCTTTATGAATGCTAAGCAAGGGCTCTATCATCGACCTACATCTAATTTCAGTGGAACAGTTCAGATACCTCAGTGGAAACTCACCGACACATAGCTGCAACTATTGTTTAAGAACAGATCTGGAAGTTCCCTCCATACTGGTTATCTTTCATAGTCTAACAGTGGTGTGCATTTATGGGTGTAACTAACCACTTTAAGATTTTATTTAGGGCCTACTACATAAAATGTTAACCACTTCTGGTAGTTACTGGCTCAAGAACCTATAGCTATACAGATCCTAGACTGTATGAGAGAACTTACAATTATTATTTGTGGTGTTCCCTTCTCTCCCTGGGGCTGTGGGTCACTGGTCCATGAGTACAAAGGGAGCAGAGTCAACAACAAGGTTCAGACTGCCCATGAGTATGAAGGAAGTGCCAGACCTCTGGCATCAGCTACAGAGAGGTAGCTGAACTTTATTAGAGGTGAATCAAGGTCTATAAAGTTCTGGGGAAGAAGGTAGTAGCTTCCAGGGTAGATAATTATCACTGGGGAGAGCTTAGGGTATCAAAGAATGCCTCATTGGCATGGAGAGGCATTCCAGGAATTCCAGGTTGCTTGCTGGACAGATTCTTCTCTGGAGAAAGAAAGCTGAATGGGTAATGTCATGAAGGCCACATGATATTCTGCAGGTAGGGGTTGTTGGGGAGATAGGGATCCCCCGAGAAGATCAGAGAAGAGGAAGTACTGCTGGTACAGGAGCTATCAGGACATGGTAGGCTGTAACCTTAACACGTTTTCCCAGTTAGTCTGGTAAATAAATGTAGTGTCAAACCAAATCCTAATGACCTATCACAATATGTATAGATTATAGCATGTCTGAGCTCTCATCAGAGACGCTTCATTTAACAGAAGATAATGACTAACACAGAGACCCACAGGTGGACAGTGTACAGAGATTAAGAGACTATAAAATGTCCATCCACATATGCACCCCTTCTCCAAAGGCTTAGACACCATTGTGGAAAAGGGAACAGAAAGAGTTTAAGACTTAGAAACAGCTAATGTGTTCAAGCACCAGAAAAATTCCTGCATGGAAGGGAGGCTAGGAACAAAATTCTACCCCTAGCTGAGGAGCTATTGGCAATTGCTTGGAAAGAAAGGGTAAGTTTTCTCTAAAAGTTTAACCTCTATCATATCTACCATGATCCAGAGCATATGAGCGGTGCAAATTGGCTTTGATGGGGAAAAAGAATGTAAGGGAGATGGATCTGGGAAGTGTTGTGGCAGAGAGGATGGACATGATCAAATCAGCTTTTATATAACTTCGAAATAACTAGTTTAAAAAGAATAAAAATCTTGACTTAAAACCCTAAAAAATCATAGAGATTTACTAATATAAATCTTATGAAATTGTCTATATATTAGACCTCTTTGACTCCAAATAGCAAACCTTTTGGTGTAATCTGAATATTTTATTGAAAATAGATTCCTCTCTCATGTAATATATCCAGACCAAAGTCTTCCCTCCCTCCACTCCCCGACCCCACTGCTTCCTTTCTACACCAGATCCTCTCCTCATCCATTTATCTATTTCTCTTCAAAAAAGAGCAGGCCTTGAAAAGACCACAACCAAACACAGCATAACAAGATACAAAATACAAAACAAAATTATTTTTCTAGGTTCTCCATGTATATGTTCTTGCTGTTAGATTGGTGTTTTTGTGAAATTTCTAAGACTGGAAGTGGGTGTATCCCTGACTGTTTTGCCTGTTCTTGGGGCTCTTTTCCTCTTATTGGGTTGCCTTGTCTAGTAACCATCTGTGTTTTTTTTAAAAGGAAGAAATTGAAGGCCAATTAATCAAGGTCCAGTTAAATCCCACCTATTTTTCTTTCTATTCCTAGCATAATGGCTTAGAGGAGAATGCCATGCTTCTGTTTATGATATTACCATTTAAAGGAGATCTTTGAAGAGCAGTAGATATGAAGCAGTAAGTTTGGTTTTCTCATGAAACCCATAAACAGCTGAGGATACTATAATTTTGTTTCAAATTATACTAAAGAAATACTGTGTACTACTGAACAAGTCCCTTTTTAATTTTTCTATATCCCACCAAGCAAAAAGTTTATCACTGTCTGCTTTATCCAAGGTGTCTAAATTCCACCAGTTATCCTTGGCTGAGAACAAGATATTTGCTGATGTTGAATTATCATTTATATTATTATTATTATTATAGAAAAACACTAATTTTGCAATATAGATTAGAATACCCTCTGTGTGGTAAGTCATCGGTAAGTAAAAAAATATATTCTTCACTTTACTAAATGTCCGGGAAGCTCACATTACCTTTTCTAAAATAGAAAAAAATACATGTTATACTTTACTTCCAGACAATGCAAAATGTGAAGAAAATGTTGTTACTCCTGTTGACTAAGAATTCAGACGTAATTATGACAAATCATGCCATTGTATAATATTTAACTCTGAAAAATTTATGCCTATTATTCTCTTATTAAGTGACTGGAGAAACAGAGTACCTCTTGCTAGCCTTGAAAAGTAAGCTGCTATGTTATGAAATGACATTTAGCAAGGAACTGTGAGTGCCACTCAGTGTTAAGCATAGGTATGCCAACAACCTACAAAAAGGCAGAGATCTCATTTGTCCAGTTATAAGGAAACAGGGGGAAAAGATTTCGCCCAACAATTGTGGCAATTTGGAAGGACACATCTCGCTCCAGGTCAGAACACAGGAGTTTGATATCTTGATCAAAACCTTGTAATATTAGCATCAGTGACCTTAGTGAAACTGTGTTATGCATGTGGTCATTTGATCCAGAAATAAATTATTAATATTACTGTGAATTGGACCGTTTTTATGCATTGTGAATCACCACCAGTCCTGTAGAGTCTCAGCTGTCACCATCATTATCTGCTTACTTCTTGATTTCCTTCCTATCAATTTTGATGAGCATACATTTTATCTTCTATGTTTTGTAATATTCATGGAAATTCAACTTTTATCACCATCCTATTTTAAAGAAAAATTAAAGACCTCACATATTTATGAATGCAATTTTATCCCTCTAGCTATTTATTTAGGTAGATGTTATAAGTATACATCAGAGACAAAGCTGAAGGGAATTTTCTCTACTCTCCTACAGTAATTATGATAAATACCTCCCTTATAAACATGGTTTACTTCCTTTGAGTCTGTGTCAATATGCTTTTATGTACCCATTCAATTCCTTTATTCAGCTTTCATAAATTACTTGCTTGATTGCAGTTATTGTCATCATAGTGGAATCTAGCAAAATGTTTGATTTCAATGACCTCAAATATACCAGTGTAAGTAAAGCACTATTGAAATTATTGATCATGCTAATCATACTAATCTTGTTGCTTTTACTTGACTTACACTTGCAAATTAATGTAATTAGAAATCTGCCTCAAGGCATATAACTTATATCTAACTATACCATTTTCCTCAAGTTAGTTTTCTCTTTTTCAATTCATTGACTGTCAATTTTTACTGAACTTTAGTATTGCTTGGGAAACTTGTTAAAAACTTTGGTGTCCATATGATGATGATGATGATGATGATGATGATGATGATGATAATAATAATAATAGTAATAATCCAGGCTCATTGTGGGTGACAAAGGTATGGAAACTTTTTACTATAATAAATTCTAATCCTTGCAATAACTTGCAAATAACCAAAGTGTTTATCACTCACATGCATTGTCATATATGTTTTTCTCATACAGGTAGTTATATTTTTCATAATATCCTCCTTGCTCTTATTATCTTGTAAAAATACCAATGTATTTAAATCTTAGCTAATCTTGGGTCTAGATTCATTATAATTCTGTAGTAATTAGTATACATGTGTAAATACCTCCTTTTCTAGGTAGCCCTTTGTTTTCTGTTTAGATTTAAAAATAAAATTAAAGCTAAACTATTTTACAAAATATTTATCCAGTGTTCTAAATATTAATATTTGTGTCATTTTGGTCTGATAAAACAGTAAGTAGCAGTTATAATTTATATACAACTAGTGTTGTTTAATTAGAAAATAAACACTCTCTTCTCCTTTTCTATGGGACTATTCCTTGTTTTGTTCTCTGGATGTTATGATGAGCCATGTATGTTTCTTTGTCTTGTGGACAGTGATCCTAGATTTTTAAATCTCTTGCATAGCTTGGTTATGCCTATTAATGTTCTTTCTCATGCTTAGGATGAAATTTGTCCAAATGTATACTATTTTCAGAAATAGGACATATACAGAATAGCACTGAATACACCAATAGTTTTTTGTCAGCATCAGCCATGTTTAACTGAGACATAGCCTATATAAAAAAATCAAGGTTTAAGAAAGATGTATTTGAATCTGTAGATTGCCTTTTGTAGGGTGGCCATTTTTATTGTTAATTCTGCCAATCCATGAGCATGGGAGATCTCTCCATTTTCTGAGATCTTTGATTTTTTTCTTGAGAGACTTGAAGTTATTGCCATATGGGTCTTTCATTTGCTTCGGTAGAGTTACCCCAACATATTATTTGTGGCTATTGTGAAGGGAATTGTTTCCCTAATTTCTTTTTCAGCCTGTTTATCATTTTTATAAAGGAAGGCTACTGGTTTATTTGAGTTAATACGAGACCCCTGACACATATATAGCAGAGGACTGCTAGGTCTGGACTCAGTCAGAGAAGATGCACCTAACCCTCAAGAGACTGGAGGACCCAGAGAGTGGGGAAGTCTGGTGAGGTGGAGGGTGGGAGTTGGAACATCCTCGTGGAGACAGAGATATGTGTGGGGGTAGGAACAGTGGGATGAGAAACTGTGAGAAGGTGAACCAGGAGGGGCTTAAAATATGGACTGTAAAAAAATAAAATAAAATTTTAAAAAATGATGCATTTGCTGCTGAACACACTTGAGACTATTTCTTTTTTCTGTTACACTACTGAAAGAACATATATCTAATCTGCCAGAGAAGTTAATATTTACAATGCATTACTTAATATATGGTGAAGAAAATGGCCAAATTATACTTAAGTGATTAGATTTTATATGCCTTGTTTTGTCTTGTATGAAAGTAAATGTACTTCTCTTTATATTACCCAAGACCATATCCCCAGTTCTCATCCCTAGCACTACTACAGAGCACCAACTGCAGCCTTTCCTCTTTGCTCACTACACTTTTTTGTGTATCTCACAGTCCATCCCTTTTTAATCTCCCCTCTCCTGACCTGTTGCATTCTCCCAGACCCCTTTGTTAACTGAAGAGCATCTCCTCCCAGTGCAACAAGTATGCTGAAGTCAGACCCATAGCATTCCTACTGCTCCTGAGATCCAATTCATGCAGTCTCATACTCATCTTCTATAGTAATATGAAGCCTAATGTGGTCTTGCTTTCCTCTCTGATCTGTCCTGAATTGATCACAAAGATCTTCTCTTTCAATTTTCCTTTCCCAAACTAATCCAAATTAATAAGCTTCAAACACCAGCAGACATTACAAAGGAACACATCTGCTAAACAGGTTATATCCATCGGCAAATTACAACCATCACACTCTCAAAAAATACAGAGAGGATACATAAACCAAGGGAAAGAAAACATTCACCCCCAAAAGACAAATTCCAAAATCCACACCTAGAAATTTAATCATCCCAGACCCAGATGCCTAGAGGCCAGCATAAAAACACTATAACAACTCTGACCCAACATTGTTCCTGTGTGGAAGAACTGCAGGGACTGAAATGGAGAGAGGAGCCTGAGGAAAACGAGGTCCAGCGACAGGCCCAAAGTGGGATCCAGCTCAAGAGGAGGCCCCAAGGCCTGAAACTATTACTGAGGCCATGGAGCACTCACAAAAAGGGACCTAGCATGGCTGCCCTCTGAAAGACCCAACAAGCAGCTGAAAGAGTCAGATGCAGATATTTATACTCAACCAATGGACAGAAGCTGCTGACCCCTGTGGTTGAATTAGGGGAAAACTGGAAGAAGCTGAGGAGGAGGGCGTCCCTAGAGGAAGACCAGCAGTCTCAAATAACTTGGACCCCTGAGATCTCTCAGACACTGGACCACACACCAGCTGATATGAAGCCCCCAACACATATACAGCAGAGGACTGACTGGTCTGGACTCAGTCAGAGAAGATGCATCTAATCCTTGAGAGACTTGGAACCCCAGGGAGTGGGGAGGTCTGGTAGAATGGGGAGGGGGAATCCTCTTGAAGATGGGGGAAGGAGGTGTGAGATGTGGGACAGTTCGAGGGTAGACCAGGAGGGGGATAAAGGCTGGATTGTAAAAAAAAAAAAAAATTAAAGAATAAATTTTTAAAAAACACTATAACAGCCAGGGCAATATATCTACACTAAAATCCAGCTGAAGCATGAGGAAAAGATATTAAAACAGCTTTTATGAATATGATAGAGGTCTGCAAAAAGAAAATGAATAAATTCCTTAAAGAAATGCAGGGAAACAAAAACAGTGTAAGGAAATAAAACAGTTCAAGGCCTGAAATTGAAAACAGAGGCAATAGAAAACACAATCTGTGGGAAATCTGGGGGGGGAAATTAAGAAATAGAAGAGAAACTACAGAGGCAAGGTTCACAAACAGAATAAAAGAGATAGAAGAGAGAATATCAGGCATTGAAGATACAATAGAATTAATGGGTACATCAATCAAAGAAAATGTTATATTCAAAATCACTTGACACAAAATATCCAAAGAAATCTGGGAAAATATGAATAGAGTAAACCTAAGAAAAAATATATAGAGAAGACAAAGAAGAAGTCCAGCTGAATGGTTCAGAAAACATTTGCAATAAAATAATAGAAGAAAAATTTCATGAACTTAAAAAAAAAAAAAAAAAAAAGATGATGGCCATAAAGGTAAAAGAAGTATACAAAACACCCAATAGATAGGACCAGAAAATCTCCCTTTTTCACATAATAATAATCAAAATACTAAACATACAGGACAAATAAATAATATTAAAAGTATTTAGAGGGAGGGGCAAGCCACAACCGGACAGAGTAAGATCAACTAACAACAGAGTCAACAAGATGGCAAAAGGCAAGGGTAAGAACATAAAGAACAGAAACCAAGAGTACTCCACACCCTCAGAACCCAGCTCTCCCACCACAGTAAGCCCTGGATACCCCAACACACCAGAAAAGCAAGACTCAGATTTAAAATCATTTCTCATGATGATGATAGAAGACTTTAAGAAAGAAATGAATAACACCCTTAAAGAAATACAAGAGAACGGAGATAAACAACGAAAAGCCTTTCAAGAGGAAATTCGAAAATCCAT
>CM052722.1:33440041-33456088 GCA_028551405.1 Uromys caudimaculatus | reverse complement strand
GGGGGGGGGGGGGCGATCAGGTCCATTGACACTTCTGCTCCCTCCATGGGGCTGCAAGTTCCCTCAGTTCCTTCAGATCTTTCTCCAACTCCTCCATCTGGGACCTCACTCTCAGTCCGGTGGTTACTGTTAAGTGAAACTTGGGCATTCTGAACTTTTGGGCTATTATTCGCTTATCAGTGAGTATATACCGTGTTCATTCTTTTGTGACTGAGTTACCTCCCTCAGGATGATATTTTCAAGTTCCATCCATTTGCCTGCAAATTTCATTAAGTCATTGTTTTTAATAGCTGAGTAGTGCTCCATTCTTATCATTGTGATTTATCAAGGAAGAATGAAAAGCCAGCACAACTCAGCACAACGCTAAAAAGGATAATGGCTTGCCACAAATTCTATTTTTCTATTAAAACTTTATTTTTTTTCAAAAAGATTATGAATGTGAATAAATAGGAGGGGGTTGAAGAAGAAGACAGGGGAGGAGTTCGAGGATAGTGCAGGATGATGGAAAATCATATAACTGTATTATATTTAAAATAAAACCTTTAATAAAAATAAATTTTAGCGATAAAATGAAAACTTTAAACTTTTCATATACACTATTAGTCAATGAGCTACATTGCCTGTTGTGCTGTATGTCTGCCTAGCTGCTGGGGTACCTGGCGTACAGTCAGCATTCCACTCAGGAGCGGCAGTCTGTATTGGGGGTCCTCAGTACATGTTTCTCCAGGTGGAAAACATTGGAGTCTGGGATGATTGCTCTGGTTCCCAGTCTCCTGTGTACCCAGGTACCACTGGGGTACCACTCAGAGGTGGGAACAGGGGTCCCAGGCCACACTTCCCCTCAGGGCATCCACATACTAGGCAGAAATGGGAAAGCAGGGTCTGGGATTGGGGTGAAACCCCATTTGGTTCCGAGGGAATGCTGAAAGGAGGAGCTGGGAGAGAGAAAGCCTTCTCAGGGAGATTTTGTAGCATTCTTGATGGTCCTTGATGGCAAATGTGAATGCATACATCTTGCTCACGGTAAACCAAGGACTAAATACCTTTTGCAGGAAAGAATGCCCAGGAAGGGAAGCTCATTGGCCCAACAATCTGGGCTTATCTTGATACTTCATTAGCATGGAGAACTCCACATTTTAAATGCTGTATGACTGATTGCTATGATCTTTTCTGTGAGATGTTGTGGTTATGTGTGTTCCAGAGCAAGTAGAGCTAAGCAGAAAGCTGGTCCCATGCATAACCTACTCAATTCTATGTTTCACAGGATTTGGGCTCACTCAGCCTTAACTATTCTATCTGGTGGTACAATTCATGCCCCACACTTACCTGAATTAGTAAAATTCAGACTTCATTTGATAAATATAATCTAACAAAGACTAAATCCTCAGCATTAGCCAGGGTACAAGATCAATAAAATTGGGCTGCAACAGACCTGGGTGAGAGATCTTCCAAAACTGATTATATAAACTTGAGAAAATTATTTCACCTGTCTGAAATTACTGTCAATATTTCAGATGACTCTTAAAGATCAATGGGTATAATTGTCCAAAAGATGGTAGATTAGCATCCCATAAATCTATTTATATACTGATCAGTATTTAAGAAGTCTAGCACTGAACATATTAATTTGCAATACATGAGTGGACCTTTAATGTTTATGTTTAGTGGTGTCAAATGCTTTCATTAAAATATTAATAATCACCAATAATTCAAATAAGTACTACAATACCATAATTTTAGTGATATCAGAGAAAATATTCTCACATAAAAGTTCTAATTGGTTTGAAAATATGTCACAACTGAATATGAAGCACAAACTCACAAAGATTTGAGAAGTGTATTAATATACTTAGACAGAAAAAATCAACTGTTCAGTTTGTTAATTATTTTCTGCTGGTGTAGATACAATCAATTTTAGTGTATATTTCCAGGGATATTTACACCTTAAAACTGAACTTACATCTGAGTAAAGAATTCTGATTGAAGTTTTAAGAACAGATGGGGGTGTATAACAAGAGCAAAACAAGGTCTCCTTAGATAATTATTGAATTTAATGAAGCCAAAATAAAATCGTAAATGCAAGTGTTGATAGCATGATACTCAAAAACATACCATTTCTTAAATGATAAACAATCTAAAATCCAGTAGCTCCTGTAAGGTTAAGCATAGAGAAAGTGACTAGGGGACATGGATCTCCCTGGAAGAGGAATGGAAACTAGAATAAGTTAATGGAGAGATGGGAGCAGATGTTATGGTGAGAACAGGAGAATCAGGTAAGAAGATGGTTGAGCGATGAGATTGAGGTAGAGGATAAGAAGAGAGGCAGCTAGAATTGAAGAACATTTGAGTAGCAGTATGGAAACCTAGTACAATGAAACTTTCTAAAATATATGAAGGCAATCCTATTGAAATCTCCAAATTATGAGGTAGATAGAAACCCTACAGGCCATCTGTTTTCACCAAACAATCCTTCCAGTGACTAAAATGGGTTTGATATAACTGAGTTGTTGCCTGAAAGGGTCCAAGGGAAATTCCCCAAGAACTCAGGATGTTGCCAAGGCTATAGGTTGCTCTCTAAAACTGCAATCAAGGCCATATTGCTAAAGAAAATAGCCACACAACTCATTGAACATAAAGAAGTTGAGCTGGTACCTACATAGAACCCTCATCCTATGTTCCAGTATCTATGACAAGGAAAGGTACCCTATAGGCTACCAAAAGTGAAAAGTAAACACCAACTCAGCTGCAAAACCCTGTATCCACAATCTGTCATGCTGTAAAAATATAACAGGGCATCGGTGGCACAAACCTTGTAGGAGTAATCCACCAGTGGCTGATTTCACTTAAGGCCTACTCCATGAGATGGAACCCATACCTATGAGTCTCCAAGAACTGGAGTCTATATATTCCTGAGACCTAGGACAAAACTCAATACTACTGGTTAAAAACATTAACAATAAAATGACTCCTTATGATATTCTGCCATCCTCATAGCTAGGTGCCTCATTAAGCTATCATCAGGTGTCTCATTAAGCCATCATCAGAGGGAGCAGATGGAAATAAATACAGAGATATATGAGAGAGAGAGAGAGAGAGAGAGAGAGAGAGAGAGAGAGAGAGAGAGAGAGATTGATTTTGGAACACACAGCCCTAAACAACAAGATGTTTCTGTCAAATCCCTCCTCTCAGAGCTCAAGGAACCCTATGGAAGAAAAGAAATGGGGCGATAGAGGGGAAGGACACCAGTAGAACAAGTCACTCTAAAACAACTGAACAAAGGTCATATAAACTAGGAGATACAGGTGCAGCATTTACAGGGTCTACATGCATCTGTACCTACCATGTTTTTTGTGTATATATATATTATAGCTTTCAGATAGTACTTTTTATTTTTGAAATCCTAAATGTGTGAACTAGTGAGACTCTTGATTCTTGTGCCTTTTCTTGGGATTCATTTAATTTTCTGTTGACTTGTCCTTTACAACTTTGATATGGTGGATTTCATTTTATTATATTTTATTTTGTTATGTTTGGTTATTTCATATATATATATATATACACACACACACACATATATATATTCCTAATGAGAGACTAAGAGAAAAGCAGTAGATTTGGTTGGGAGAGGAAGTGGGAAGGAACTGATATGAGTAGGGGAATGTGAAACTTTATTCAGATTATATTGTATCAGAAAAAAAATCTATGTTTAATAAAACAGGAAAAACATATCATTTCTTAAATAACATATTAGTCCCTTTCCTTTTCACACAATGTATGAAATATGTGCTGAATACGGAAAGTATTTCAGAATAGTAGCACAAATCTACATGTGTAAATTCACATATATTTAAAGTTCCCTATAATTTAGCTTCAGAATACTCGAGTCAATGAAAGTTTTGTGGGAAAGACAGGATATCCCTTAATCTAAGCTTGGATTCATTGTATCAGAGGTTATTTGTGAAGGAAGTACACCCATGACAGGGTTTAGATTTCTGTTGGTTTCCCTTTAGATCTAAATTTTTCCCTTAATTAGAGGCATTCTAACAATAACACATGTTTTTGCTAGTTCAGCACAGATTTACTAACATTGGTTCCAGGAAGTATTTTAATTCAATTAATAAAGGCCATATCAGCATTTTGAGAAAATAGAGCCAACAACTAGTGCTGAAATAGCCTTGACTAACACTATAAACTTCTTTATACTATGTATACAATTTCCCAACAAATATTCTTCATAATTGATGTTCTATGGAATGTGCTTTGAGGTCTGTCATTCTCATTGTATTGACATGTGCTTTAAAACAATGTCAAAAGTAGGGTTATTGAAGTTGAATCCCTGTTTGTGTTCATTGATGAATAGATTTCAGACTGTTTAATTGAAACTTGTGTGGCATATTAATTGCTTTTTCTTGTTTCTTTAACTAAATATCTGACAGAAGTAACTTGTGGGAAGAAGCCTTATGATTTTTGAACCTGTTGTACACTATGTCAGGGAAAGTATGCTGGCTAGTTTTATGTTATCTTGACATTTGAAAAAGAGAACCTTAATTTAGATAAAAGCTCAGATAGATTGGCATGTAGGCAGCTTATTGTGCATTTTCTTGAATGAGTTGGGAGTAGTTCCTTAGGAGGGCAGGGCTACCATTCGGCCCATGGCCCCAAGTGCTATAAGAAAGCAACCTGTGTTAAGTCTTTATCAGTAAGCTAGTAATCAGCATTAATCCATGTCCTCTGCATCAGTTCCTGCTCTGCCTGAGTTCCTGCCCTGCCTTCCATCAGTGATGGGCTGTTCTGTGAAAACCCTAAATAACTAAGACAGAGGGTATGATGGCAGAAATATGCATTATCTTGTCACATTGCCTCCAGGGTCCGGAAACAAAGAGGATAGACACTCAAGCCACACTAACTTTCCATTTATTCAGTTCAGAATCTCAATCTACTGGAATTGTGCTGCCCATATTTAAATTGAGACTTCTTTTTCAGTTAACACATTCTGGAAGCATGTCCATAAACACATCTCGGGGTGCGCTTCTATGGTGATTGTGAATCAAATAAAAGTTGACAATGAAATGTAACCATCTATATTTGAGAATAGCTAAATATCATTTTGAGCAGTATTACCTCCCCCAAATGGCTACCTCCATACTGTAGATACAAACGGTGCCCTATATTAGACACTAAGCAATATTCTCAAGTATTGCATACCTTTGAAAAATACGTATCACTTCATTCATTGTCTATTAATAAAACACCACTTAGATTTATTCTGCTGAAAGTTATAAAGGATTTACCTTTTGCTATTTCTTTGCTTTTATTTTCCCTGTACATCACTGCATATTTTATATACTACCCAAAATTGTTTCAGAGAAGATGCATGCATAATATGAGTATGCAAGCAGATACATTTATATATTCACGTAAAATAATATTATTAACTCCTTAATATACTTTCCAATATAAAACTAGATTTTTAGTCCTAAGAAAATAAATGAGATCCTAAAATAATCACTGTTTTAACAGGATTAAAATTATTTAATTAGTTATAAATTCAACAACTAAACATTTGCCTGATTTTGAATCTGAAGATATTATGAAAACTTGCCTGTGCCTTAGGAGAGTAGTTATATGTAAAATTTTTTGAACTGCATGAATTCAACACATTCTACATATAACAATCAAACAAAAATTATGTGTGAGTAACACTGCTGGAAAGTGAATTTGTGAGATTTCTTCAATTTTGTGAGGGCTTGAGGTAGTGTTGACTTTGATGAGGCTTTCATAATAATCTTCTTATATTTTATTAAGTAAAAGTTAAGTATGAGTCCTTTATAAGATGACACTCATTAAAATACATTTTAGTAATATATACCTTTTTGTTTACATAATATATACTTGCAACTTATTAACTTATGACACAGTTGTCCTTAAGAATAAATGCTAATCATACAGATTTATTTCAAAAATAGAAAACAGAATTTTTGAAAGGAGGTACATTACTCTGTTACTTCTAGAACTATACTGCATCAGTTACCGAAATAAAATGGATTAGGAAGCCTTCCTCTGCTCTTTAGGACTTTGCACATTGAAATCTAGCAATAGTCTTAATTATTATTAAGACTCACTGAATCATGGCCTCTGTGTATTCATTTGTCTGTCTAGTCCCTATACACTCACTACTTCATACATTCATACATGTTTATACACACATATGAAATAGAGGCAACATAAGACAGTTTTCAGAAGTTAAACCTTTGAAAGACAATCAATATGATGTGATTGAAAATAAATAAGAACTCTCTGTTTAGATTTATACATTTAAAAAACAATAATTTGTTTTTCTGGTGTCCACTTTTAGGAAGAAGAGGAAAAGGAGTATGATGGGGAGAGTATGACAAAGTTTGATAATTTGTTTTTCTGGTGTCCACTTTTAGGAAGAAGAGGAAGAGGAGGATGATGGGGAGAGTATGACAAAGTTTGATAACAAGGGTGAATGTGAACAAATTAGGTTAATTACATGTACGAAAGTGCCATGTGGAGTCTGTCATTAGTTCAATGAATACACATTAATAACAAAAGAAAGAAAACAACACAATGAAAAAGCCTTGAATTTAAATGGAATAAAAGAGAAAATATGATATCCCAGATAAATATAGTTTCAAATAGGGCTTTTAAAACTTGAACAAATTGGGTAAATTCTATGAGATTAAGGTTGAGTGATATATAAGTGGGAAAATACTAAAACAACCAAAGAACTGCGATAAATTATACAGGATATTTGGATGAATCTCAGTATATTTTACAAATTATACCATCATTAATGGAAATATAATTATAATTTTGCAAATACAAGTATCCCATGAAATATTTAAAAGTTTAGAACAGAGGTAATATAGTATATAACACTTGTGAAAATGGAAATTTCATTCTCATTAACCTGTTTACTATAAATTTTTACATGTTTTCTTCTTTTGGAGATTGAATGCCTACCTTCTTTTAGAGGTTGAAATATACCAACTGGTAAGAAATAATTTACATGTCCAATAGTTTATGTTAAAAATAGTTTCTGTCAGGCACAATAATTAAACAATAATGGCATTGGATAAATACCTGACATAAACATTTTCATATTCAAATATAATTATCTCCTTTTGTCAGATGAAAATTATGTTCATTGTCATTATCAAATATAAGCAGAAGCAATTAATGAAAGTTGTTAATCTGTCATTTTATGTACAGAATAAATTCTTAAACATCTTAAGGTATTACACAAATAACTTTTAGAGAGCGAGAAATATATATGGACATTATGCAAGAAAAATAATTAAACTCACCAATTTTTATGCATTTTAGTAGGTTTGTTTTATATGCCAATACTCATAAAACTAAAAGTACTTCTAAAATGTTAAACTTACTTTTAGTTATTATACTCAATTTAGACCATGATTCTCAATTACTACTTGCATTAAAGGGTACTTTGTATCTTTTAAAGATGATTAAAATGATGTAAAATTTACCACTTCAAATTAATGAAAAATATCTCTAAGCTAAGCACACTGTCAATCATCATTGATCTACACATAAAGAATACAAGGGATAATAACATGAATACACAGTAGATAAATTTGGTAACTTCAAAATACCTTTCTCTTCTTTGCTATTCTGTATGGAAAGCAAATATGCATTGGATACTACAAATGCAAATTACAGTAAATTTTGGAACAGTGTAGAACTAATAATCTTGAGAAATGCAATGTCAAACCTAAAATGTTTAATAATAAAATTGTTAATTAATTTTAGATAAGTGTGTAAGCATATTCCAAGAGAGAAATATGACTTAGACTTTCATTTATCCTTGGAATAGATTTTAGAAAATAATATTAAATAAAATTACTCTTAGGCTCATTTCTAAATGAGAATTGTGTCTTCATATACGTATCTTGAAAACCACATTATGCTAAAAAGATGATGAATATATTATAAGGTAATGACTGTTTTGCTAAAACTCTAACTCAGAAGCTAAGAGAATTAGTAAAGGAAATGTCAATTCACACCTTCTTCCTTATTCATAGCAACAAAATCTGATGTTTGTCATGACAATTTTCAGAAGCTTGACAAGTTGTTTTGTCTTGAAAAAAGGATGAAGAGCTAACCTTGTATCAGTGGACTGTATCATCTTAAGCGGGATGTTATATCTGTGTCTCTGTGTTAAATTCACATTTATCCCTAATTTCTTATGTCAGGCTTATATCACATAATTTTGAATACTAAAAATGGAATACTCATGATAAAAGAAGGCTATAAGGTTTAACCTCTATATATTCATAGTTAAAGTGTTACCCAAAGGCAAATAAACCCCTAAGATCAAAAATCACTGAGAGTGTTTAGTAGAAATATTTTATATTTTATAAAAATATTATCTAAGGTCTGTGGCTGGGGACCTGAGCCTGTGTCATATTATTACTCAAATGGTACCAGGAGAAAACTAGCCTCCCAGGAGTGTGGACAAGCCTGTGAGCTGGGGTAGGACCAGCACCTCTGCTCAGAGGGACTCACACAGAGCCCTCAGGACACAGGGACCAAGGGGCACCCTTTCATTTTTTTTTTTTTTTTTTTTTTTGGTTTTTCGAGACTGGGGCCTGGGAGCTGATAATGTGCCGTGCCACAGGGCTCCATACCCAAATAGTGCCAGGAGAGAGCTGGTATCCCAGAAGTGCTGAAACACCTTCGAGCACAGGCAAGACCACCACTTCTGTTCAAATTCCTGGCTCAAGAGGGACACTCGCAGAGCCATCAGGACACAGGAACCAAGGAAAGGCTGGGAAAGGATCATTTTGGTCTCTGTCTGCACCTCAGAGCTGACCCTGTGCCACAGCTGTCCAAACTGAAATTCCTTGGAGAGCTTGTCTCCCAGGAGTATTGACACAGAGGCCTGCAGGAGGGACAAGCCACAGTCAGACAGAGGAAAACCAGCTAACACCAGAGATAACCAGATGGTGAAAGGCAAGGGCAAGAACATAAGGAACAGAAACCAAGGCTACTTGGCATCATCAGAACCCAGTTCTCCCACCACAGTGAACCCTGGAAAACCCAACACATCAGAAAAGCAAGACTCAGATTTAAAATCACATCTCATAATGATGATAGAAGAATTTAAGAAAGGAATAAATAACTCCCTTAAAGAAATACAAGAGAACACAAGTAAACAGCTAGAAGCCCTTAAAGAGGAAACACCAAAATTCCTTTAAAAATTACAGGAATACAAAATTGAATGGCCAAAGTAAATGAACAAAACCATCCAGGATCTATAAATGGATATAGAAACAATAAAGAAATCACAACTGGAGACAATCCTGGAGATAGAACACCTAGGAAAGAAATCAGGAGTCATAGATGCAAGCATCACCAACAAAATACAAGAGATAGAAGAGAGAATCTCAGGTGCAGAAAATACCATAGAAAACATTGACACAATAGTCAAAGAAAACGCAAAATGCAAAAAGCTACTAACCCAAACCATCCAAGAAATCCAGAAAACAATGAGAAGACCAAACCTAAGGATAATAGGTATAGAAGAGAGTGAACATTCCCAACTTGAAGGGCCAGAAAATATCTTCAACAAAATTATAGAAGAAAACTTCCCTAAAAGAAAGAGATGAACATAAACATTCAAGAACCCTACAGAACTCTAAATAGACTAAACCAGAAAAGAAATTCCTCCCGTCACATAATAGTCAAAACACCGAATATACAAAACAAGGAAAGAATACTAAAAGCAGTAAGGGAAAAAGGTCAAGTAACATATAAAGGCAGACCTATCAGAATTACACCAGACTTCTCATCGGAGACTATGAAAGCTAGAAGATCCTGGGCAGATCTCATACAGAACCTAAGAGAACACAGCTGCCAGCCAAGGCTGCTATACCCAGCAAAACTCTCAATTAACATAGATAGTGAAACCAAAATATTCTATGACAAAACCAAGTTTGCACAATATGTTTCCACAAACCTAGCCCTACAAAGGATAATCGATGGAAAACATAAATACAAGGAGGGAAACTACATCCTAGAAAAAGCAAGAAAGTAATCTTCTTTTAACAAACCCAAAAGAAGATAGCCACACAAACATAAAAATAACATCGAAAATAACAGGAAGCAAGAATGACTATTCCTTAATGTCTCTTAACATCGATGGACTCAATTCCCCAATAAAAGGATATAGACTAACAGACTGGATACATAAACAGAACCCAGCATACCTAAACATAATAAAGTAATATATACCAAACCAGTAGCCAACATCCAACTAAATGGAGAGAAACTTGAAGCAATCCCAGTAAAATCAGGGTCTAGATAAGGCTGCCATCTTTCTCCCTATCTATTTGATATAGTACTTGAAGTTCTAGCTAGAGCAATTAGACAACAAAAGGAGATCAAAGGGATATGAATTGGAAAGGAAGAAATCAAAATATCACTATGTGCAGACGATATGATAGTATAATTAAGTGACTGGAAAAACTACACCAGAGAACTCCTATAGCTGATAAACAACTTCACCAAGTGGCCAGATATAAAATTAATTCACACAAATGAGTAGCCTTCCTATACTCAAAGGATTAAACAGGCTGAGGAAGAAATTAGGGAAATGACACCCTTCACAATTGTCACAAACAATATAAAGTATTTTGGTGTGACTCTAACCAAACAAGTGAAAGATCAGTATGACAAGAACTTCAAGTCTCTGGAGAAAGAAACTGAAGAAGACTTCAGAAGATGGAAAGATCTCCCATGCTCATGGATTGGAAGGATTAATACAGTAAAAATGTCCATCTTGCCAAAAGCAATCTACAGATTCAATGCAATCCCCATCAAAATTCCAACTCAATTCTTCATAGACTTAGAAAGAGCAATTCTCAAATTCATTTGGAAAAACAAAAAACCCAGGATAGCAAAAACTCTTCTCAACAATAAAAGAGCTTCTGGGGGAATCACCATCCTTGACCTCAAGCTGTACTACAGAGCAGTAGTGATAAAAACTGCATGGTGTTGGTACAGTGACAGGCAGGTAGATCTATGAAATATAACTGAAGACCCAGAAATGAACCCACACACCTATGGTCACTTGATCTTTGACAAAGGAGCTAAAACTATCAAGTGGAAAAAGACAGCATTTTCAACATTTGGTGCTGGTTCAACTGGTGGTCAACATGTAGAATAATGCAAATTGATCCATTCCTATCTCCCTGTACAAAGCTCAAGTCCAAGTAGATCAAGGACCTCCACATTAAACCGGATACACTGAATCTAATAGAAGAGAAAATGGGGAAAAGTCTCAAACACATGGGCATAGGGCAAAAGTTCCTGAACAGAACACCAATAGCTTATAGTCTAAGATCAAGATTCGACAAATGGGATCTCATAAAATTGAAAAGCTTCTGTAAGGCAAAGGACACTCTCAACAGGACAAAATGGCAACCAGCAGATTGTTAAAAGATCTTTACCAATCCTACATCTGATAGAGGGCTAATATCCAATATATACAAAGAACTCAAGAAGTTAGACTACAGAGAATAAAATAACACTATTATAAAATAGGGAACAGAGCTAAAGAGAGAATTCTCAACTGAGGAAATTCGTAGGGCTGAGAAGCACCTAAAGAAATGTTCAACATCCTTAGTCATCAGGGGAATGTAAATCAAAACAACCCTGAGATTCTACTTCACACCTGTCAGAATGGCTTAGATCAAAATCTCAGGTGACAGCAGATGCTGGTGAGAATGGGGAGAAAGTGGAACACTCCTCCATTTTAGTGGGATTTCAAGGTGGTACAAGCACTCTGGAAATCAGTTTAGTTGATCCTCAGAAAATTGGACATAATACTACCTGAGGTTCCAGCTATCCCACTCCTAGGCATATACCCAGAAGATGGTCCAACATGTAGTAAGGACACATGTTCCACTGTGTCCACAGCAGCCATATTTATAATAACCCGAAGCTGGAAACAGCCCAGATGTCCCTCAACAGAGGAATGGATACAGAAAATGCAGTACATTTACACAATGGAATACTACACCACTATTAAAAACAATGACTTCATCAAATTGGCAGGCAAATGGATGGAACTTGAAAATATCATCTTGAGTGAGGTAACTCAGCCACAAAAGAACAAACACAGTACGTACTGATAAGTGGATATTAGCCCAAAATTTCGGAATACCCAAGATTCAATTCACAGACCATATGAAGCCTAAGAAGGAAGACCAAAATGTGGATGCTTCAGTGTTCTTAGATGGGTGAACAAAATACTCAGAGGAGGAAATATTGAAAGAAAATGTTGAGCAGAGAGTCAAGGAAAGGCCATCCAGAGACTGCCCCACCTGGGGCTATATCCCATATACAGCCATCAAACCCATACGTTATTGGGGACGCTGGGAAGTGTTCACTGATAAAAGCATAAGTGGTATCCTGATAGGCTCTGCCAGAGCCTGAAAAATACAGAGGTGGATGCTTGTAGCCAACCAATGGACTGAGCGTGGGGTTCTGGATGGAGGAGTTGGAGAAGGGACTGAAGGAGCTAAGGGGGTTTGCAGCTCCATGGAGGAAGCAACTGTGTCAACTGGCCAGACCTCCCGGGGCTCCTGGAGACTGAAGCACCAACCAAAGAATACACATGGAGGAACCCATGGTGCTGGCTGCATATGTGGCAAAGGAGGATCTTGTTGGATAGCAGTGGGGGGAGATGCCCTTGGACCTGAGTGTGTTTGATGCCCCAGTGTAACGGAATGCTAGGGAGGGAAGATGGGCATGGGTGCATGGGTGGGTGGGGGAGCCCTCTCATAGAGGCAGGGGGAGGGGAATGGAATAGGGGGTTTCCAAAGGGGGAAAACATTTGGGATGTAAATAAAGTAATAAAAAAAGTCTGTTTTAACTTGGAAAAAAGGAACGTATTCATGAATCTCTGCAGCAAACAATTGAAATGTAATAACAGGTAATGAAATGGGTGCAATCATATATATATATATATATATATATATACACACATTACATTCACACAAAACTCCAAAACACTGAAATATAATAAAAATTCCTAAGTCACTTTAAATAAATACCTAAAAGAGAGATAAAATAAACATCAGTTAGCACTGTAGGTATTCTTAAATATTTCATTAAAAGAATATTGAAAAATCATCCAAATGGGTATGAAATTAATTAAGACATATGTATATTAAAATGGACATAAATGATATAAAATAGGGATTTAGAAATTGAGAGTTATCTTAGTCATGGTTTCTATTCCTGCACAAAACAACATGACCAAGAAGCAAGTTGGGGAGGAAAGGGTTTATTGAGCTTACATTTCCATATTGCTATTCATCACCAAAGAAAGTCAGGACTGGAACTCAAGCAGATCAGGATGCAAGAGCTGTTGCAGAGGCCATGGAGGGATGTTAACTTACTGGCTTGCTTCTCCTGGCTTGCTCAGCTTGCTTTCTTATAGTAACCAAGACTACCAGCCCAAGGATTTCACCACCCACAATGGGCTGTTCCCCCTTGATCACTAATTGAGAAAATGCCTTACAGTTGGATCTCATGGAGGCATTTCCTCAACTGAAGTTCCTTTCTCTGTAATATCTGTAGCTTGTGTCAAGTTGAAAAACAAAATCAGCCAGTAAAAGAGTGTAGATCTATTAAACAACCTAAGCAAAGTTATGAATCAAAAAGAGTATTTCTCAGATAAAATGAACAAAATGTACTTTATCAAAATTTTAAGACAGTTAAATTGCATTTAATGCCAAAGATAATTTAGAGTCTTCAATAGTTATTTATGTATTCATTACATTCACAAAGCATCATAAAATTCAAGCACCTAGTTTCAGGCCTTTAGTTCCAGCAGTTGGGAATCAGAGGCAGAGGCAGAGGCAGAGGCAGATGGTTCTATATGAGTTCCAGAGAAACCTGTTCTATATAGTGACAAGACAAGAAAGAGCTACACAGTAAGATCCTGTCTCAAAAAAAAAAAACCCAAAAAACCAAAAAACAAACAAACAAAAAAACCCCCAAGAACCAAAAAATAAACAAACATCAAGCATCTAGCAGAAAAATTAAGTGAAACTAGATGAAGTAAATCAATTAGGACCGCCCTTCATTATTTTTCAGGACACAGTTTTACTATAGATTCACTAATATTTATCCTTTTTGACCCTTGATAAATTATGAATCTGCAATTACTGTTCTTAGTTGTCAACTTCACTATGTCAGGAATGAACTGAAATATTTTGCTTAATATGTGTCTTAGTCAGGGTTTCTATTTCTGCACAAACATCATGACCAAGAAGCAAGTTGAGGAGGAAAGGGTTTATTGAGCTTACACATTGCTGTTCATCACTAAAGGAAGTCAGGACCTGAACTCAAGCAGGGCAGGAAGCAGGAGCTGATGCAGAGGCCATGGAGGGATGTTACTTACAGGCTTGCTTCTCCTGGCTTGCTCAGCTTGCTCTCTTATAGAACCTGGGACTAGGAGCCCAGGGCTGGCACCACCCATAAGGGGTCCTCCCTCCTTGATCAGTAATTGAGAAAATGCCTTACACCTGGATCTCATGGAGGCATTTTCTCAACTGAAGCTCCTTTCTCTTTGATAACTCCAGCTTGTGACAAGTTGACACACAGAACCAGCCAGTACAATATGCATGGGAATTTCTTATTCTAATCCAGATCTTTGAAGTGGGAAAACATGTCTTTAGTCCAGATCTTTTGATGTGGAATGATTCCCCCCTATTCTGGACCACTCTTTCTCCTGGAAGCCTATATAAGGATATGAAAGAATGAAGCATTTGCTCTTTGCTGCTTGCTCTAGCTTCCCTAGAATGTCCGTTCCTTCACTGGAATTAGAGCCTATTTCTTCAGGATTCCAGCATATACTGAAAACTAGCTGATACATTCAGCCTTGTGAACTTCACAACTACTGGATTCGTGGTCCTTCTGTTCATAGGCTGTCATTGTTGGATTAGCTGAACCATAGTCTTTGAGTAATTCTAATAAATTCACTTTCTATTTATACGGAGAAATTCATTCTACAAATGCCGTTACTCTAGAGAATCATGAATAATACAAAAGCCTTCACCTAAATCACAGAAATAAAACTATAAAAATTTTAAAGTAGAAAACCTATGTAGCAGGCAAGTTGAGTCAAAGCTATTACAATAGTTAGAATAAATTCATTGGGTGGACAATAAGAAATAAAGCAATTGATTCCCTAATAACAAACAGAAGGGGGAAATGTGTTCTGTGTTCTCTCTCTCTCTCTCTCTCTCTCTCTCTCTCTCATATATACATATACATATATATATATATATATGCAAATAAAACAAAAGATATTAACTTGTTACTGCTTTGAAAAGAAATTTTCATTCTATGAGAGTGTACTTAGGGGTCTATAACAATTTTCAAGAATATTTATGCACCAAATATTAGTGGATTTATTCATTACTCATAGCACCAGTTGAAGACACTGACCAAAGTCACGTATTGTCAAGTGTAACTTATCAGGTTTGATTTTGGCTCCAGTGCTACTTGAACAAAGTTAAGAAAATGATACACATGCAGAAGTCTTTTCCCAATATTATAACTCCACTTTCCATTTTACCTCCTCCATATTTTCATTGTACAAAGAAAGAAACTGAGACTGAGGAAATTACAAAGTATGTATTTATCCCTTTGGGAATGAGTGAACCCAGTGGGTGTAACTCTGTCTGATTTGACAGCATATTATCTCAGTGAGAGAAAATTTCAAAACTTAGTTCTTACATTTCATAACATTGATTTCAGTAGTAACTAGATATCCATGTGTATGTTACCATCCTTTTTTTTTTTTTTTTTTCTCTTTTTTTTTTTTTATTTATTTTTTGATATTTTATTTACATTTCCGATGATTCCCCTTTTCTTTAGAAACCCCGTGTCCCCTCCCCCTCCCCGCCTCTGTGAGGGAATTCCTCCTCCCACCTACCCGCCCACCCATTCCCATATTCCCACCTTGACATTCCCTTTTACTGG
>CM052722.1:33415204-33439541 GCA_028551405.1 Uromys caudimaculatus | reverse complement strand
TTTATATCCAGCCACTTTGCTGAAGTTGTTTATAAGCTGCAGGAGTTCTCTGGTGGAGTTTTTCGGGTCACTTAGATATACGATCATATCATCTGCAAATAGTGATAGTTTGATTTCTTCCTTACCAATTTGTATCCCTTTCACTCCCTGGTAGCAGCATAACTCAGGAGATATCCTGTGGCTCTGACATCTCGAAAACCTTGGGGTCTCAAAGGCAGCTTCAATGTTACAGCTTCTTGTTTCAATGTCTGTGATCCACACATGAACTCCTAGGCTTCTCCAAAGGGCTGGAATCACTTCTCCAGCTCTGCCCTCTGCGCCACTCTAAGCTCAGGTTAATCCACTCCACTGCTGCTGCTGTTCTTGGTGATCATCCCATGATACTGGCATCTCCACTATGCTGAGGTCTTCTGCTGCAATTAGGCTTCACAAATAGCCTCTCATAGGCTCTCTTCATGGTGCCAAGCCTCAAATCATTTGCACAACCCCTTCAGTCCTGTGCCATCAACTAAAACTGAAGCTGCAACTTCACCAATAGCCTTCTATGGCCTCTCAATAGTGCCTCAGCTTCTCTTCATGATACCCTCATGCCTTCAAAACCAGTACCACCTGGGTGACTCTTACACATTACCAAGTACAACAGCAGCATGAGGTATAACCTTGGCTATCTCTGGAACACAGCTTCTTTGTGCTCTCAGAAAACACTTCCCAGAAGGTTTAACCTCAGTGATGCTTGTCTCTTCGGGTTTTTGTTGTTGTTGTTGTTGTTGTTTTGTTGTTGTTGTTGTTGTTGTGTTGCTTTGTTTGTTTTTGTGTTTTTGATATTTTATTTACATTTCAAATGTTATCCCCTTTCCTGGTTTCCCTTCTGGACACCCCTTATCCCATCTACCCTCCTTCCTGCTTCTATGAGGGTGCTCCCCCATCCACCTGCCCACCCACTCCCACCTCACTGCCCTGGCATTCCCCTACACTGACGCTTCAGTCCTTCTTAGAAGAGGGAACAAAATATTCATAGGAGATACAGGGTGGGAGGAACTTGGGAATAAGAGAGGAGGGGGAGGGGGAGAAGGGGGCAGGATCAGGTATGGGAGGAGACAGGGATGATATACAGAGGGTCAGGAATTTGAACAGAGGTGTATAACAATTGGGGATGGGGAACTAGGGATAGCCACCAAGTCCCAGATGCCAGGAAAGCTGGAGGCTTCCAGGACCCAACAGAGATGAGATTAGCTGAAATGCCCAACAAAAGGGAGAACCTGTAGAGACCATATCTAAAGGTTAGGTAAGGCCCCGGGTTGGGGGATGGAGCCACCCACTCATCTCCAAATATTTTAACCAAGAATTGCTCCTTTCTAAAGGAAATATGGAGATAAAGTGTGGAGCAGAGACTGAAGGAAAGGCCATCCAGAGACGGCCCCACCTGGGGATCCATCCCATGTACAGACACCCATCCCAGACACTATTGCAGATGCCAAAAAGTGCTTGCCAAGTGGAGCCAGATATAGCTGTTTCCTGAGAAACTGCCAAAGCCTGACAAACACAGATGTGGATGTTCGCATCCAACTATTGGACTGAGCATTGGGAGCCCAATGGAGGAGTTAGAGAAAGGACTGAAGGAGCTGAAGGGATTTGCAACTCCATAGGAAGAACAACATTATCAACCAACCAGACCCCCCAGAGCTCCCAGGGACTAAGCCATCCTATTATGTTTTATTTTTTACATTGATAGCTGTAGGACTGCAGAAGAGAGATTGTGGAGTTCTGGAAATTAAGCTCTCCTCTTGGCCACTCATAGAAACTTGCTATTAACTACTCAGAATAAGTTCACCAATAATAGGTATGACTGGGTCAATATGGAAGTAGTTTTGTTCTTTAAGTTGGTTTTGTTTTTGAAAGGGCTCCATTCTTACAGGAATAGTGGCTGGATTAGTTTTCATTACTAATAACAATGTGTAAGGGCATCTTTTCTACATCTTCCCCTGCTTTATAAATTTGTCTTCCTGATGACGGTTATTGTAAATATGGTAAGAGAAAAGCTAAATACAGCTATAATTGGCATTTTTGCAGTGGATAATGATCTTAAACATTTTTCTCTTATGTTTATATCATTTTGGTAGTATTCCATTAAGGCCTCCAACACAGACACACATTACATTTGTAAGGGCAGGATGTTCATATTCATTTCTTAATTCATTGAAATGTTTTTTCAAAACATTCTGTTCAGTACTATGAACATGTACAACATATTATTGGCATGGAAATACAATGTTATGCATGTTAAAATGAATAAAATCAATAATAAGTAAAGGGAGGTATATATGGAGGTAAAAGAATGTACATTAAATAATTTGTCCTTGGAGAATTTCCACTCATTTGATCATTGATTATGACACTAAAGCTAAACATGAGGGAGATGGACATGTTTCTGTTAAAAATCCTCAAGGTCAAGTTATTAGATGGCATAAACTCTGCAAAAGTAATGTCTCCATGTATGATATGTATGATCTAAGAAAATGACTTGAGAACTAATTTTCACCCTATATTTAGTGGCTTCTAGAACACGTCTCCTCACAATATTATTTTTAAATCAACAAGCTAAATGCATAGAAGAAGACTCAGGTAGATGGTGAGATATGTGTTAAAATTTCCTGAAAAATCAGTTCAATTGTAATGCAAATGTGATTATTTCTATTAAATTCTATACACAATTCATTATATAAAATTATTTATAAATGAGTCTAGTAATGAATAATGGCTATGGAAGTGATATATTCAAAAAATATTTGCAAGTAAAAATAACTCCAGAAATAAAGATTTTTATATAAGATACAAGAAGAGTCAACACTCCAACCAGCATTCATCCTAAAAATTACATTTTATGATCTCAATATCATTGTCAGAGTTTCTTAAAAATGGGGTCAAAAAGAATGTATTCTCTGGCTTCTATGTGGGTGCTGATTCATTCATTCATTCATTCATTCATTCATTCATTCATTCGTTTTTGCCTTTTTTGAGACAAAAATCTCTCTACATAGTCCTGGCTGTCCTGTCAGGGAACTCACTGTGAAGATTAGGCTGACCTTGAGCTCACAGTCATTCACCTCCCTCTGCTGTGGTTAAAGGAATGCACCACCAAGCCCAGTTATGACTGCTTCTTAAACAAATGGCTTCCTAGTTTCTCTTTTCATTCTAAGCCAATGTCCAGGAATTTTTATTTAATGAGTAAATGTGGTGATTATTTTATGAACTCTAAAATTACATAGCCATTGATTTAAGAAACTAATTTTCTTTCATTTTCAGTCACAAAGGGCAGTCAAAGTCAGTTGCAATTTCAGAAAATACAGGGAAAGATCCTATGTTAAAATTTAAAGCAATAATTATGAGAAACCTAATTTCGGTGTTAAAGAAGTACTTGCAGTACTTCAACAGAAAGACAAGTAGCAGTAATATTTGAAATACTATGGTTTTGAGGCAAAATATGATGCTACAGCATCTCAACACATGTTGAGAAAACCAACACATGTTATTTACTCCCTTAATAGATTAAAAAGGTGGCAAGATCTTCCTAAGAACTTTCTTCTCGCTGTCATAAGCGATACATTTTTCTTAGTTCATTCCAATCTTTAATAGCCCATGCCATGAAGTTAATTATATGACTTGTATCAATTATGAATTTGGGTAAAGTCATGTGGCACACATATTGAATATGATGAAAAATTTTATGGGAAATTTTGTTTTTAAAATCAGATTTGTGTGTGTGCATGTGCGTATATGCTCATTAATGCATAATTACACATCTGTGCAGAAACCCATAAAGAACAGAAGGGTTCATCAGATCCCATAGAACTTGTATCAAAATTATTTTTAAACCATATATTAAGGGTTCTTGGATCAAAATTACAGTTTTATGCTAGAATAGTAAGTTCTCCTAACTACTGAATTATCTGTTGAGACTAGATAAGCTTGGAAATTAGTTGTCTTTCATTCTGGCTAAATTGTGTGACATGAGTGTTTCATTTTTTAAATATGAGAAAGAAAAGACATGAGATAAAAGGAAAACTTATATATAATATGACGAACTGCCAGTCAATTATTAATCTTAAATATGATGGCAGTTCAATAACATTATAATATCTAGTGCTGTAATAGTTCTTTTAGTTAGTCAAAGCATATACTATTATGCTCATGAAAAAACACAGTACCATAAGGACTCATTTCTTAAAATTTATCATGACTTTACTATGCTATAAACATCAGAAAGGTTAACAGGAAAGGAGGAAGGAGAGAAGAGGAGAAAAATGAAGAAAGGTAATGAAAAGGAGAGATTAGAAAATATATATGTTTTTGATGGTATTTCTGAAACTCACGTTATGATAGCACATGACTGATTAGGCCATTTCAGCAACAGAATAGTAAGGCAATTGGATAATTAAATCTTTCATTCTTTTATGAAGAACATGTTTCTAGTAATCAAATAGGGAATAAACATGAAGGAGAATCTATCCTTCTGCAAAGAGCCAAAATGTATTTTACTATACATACACTTCTGTTATACAGAATGCTTTTAACAATCTATTTTCAGATTACTAGTATTAAAGAAAGTAAATCTGTGATATATTGAAATGTAGCACAAATGTCTTTTAAACATATTAACTAAATCCAGGGTCTAAATATAATATAATAACCTATTCATGACTTAATTAAAATATTCATACATCATTTGGAAACTTGCTTATCATGTACATTACAGTAAAAGAATAAAACATATATGCAATTGCAAAATAGTTTTCAGATCTCAGACTGGCTAGCTTGTCCTTTCTTTCTGTCTGAAATTATTATTGTTATTATTATTATTAATTGCTAATAATTGACTCATAGAAACATACATATATATGCTATTTTCTTTATTTACATTTCAAATGTTATCCCCTTTCCTGGTTTCCCTCCTTCCCAGAAACCCATCCTATTCCCCACACCCTGCTTCTATGAGGGTGTTCCCCCACCTACCCACCCATTTCCACCTCTCCGCCCTCGATTACCCTACACTGGGGCATCTATTGAGCCTTCATAGGACCAAGGATCTCTCCTCCCATTAATACCTGGCAAGGCCATCCACTATTATATATGCAGCTGGAGCCATGTATACTCCTTGGTTGGTTGCTTAGTCCCTGGGAGCTCTGGGGGGTCTGGTTGGTTGATATTGTTGTTCTTCTTATGGGATTGCAAACCCCATGAGCTGCTTCAGTCCTTTCTCTAACTCCTCCTTTGGGGACACCACGCTCAGACAAATGGTTGGCTGGAAGTATCCACCTCTGTATTTGTAAGGCTCTGGCAGGGCCTCTCAGGAGACAGCTATATCAGGCTCCTGTCAGCAAGCATTTCTTGGCATCCACAATAGTGTCAGGGTTTGGTGACTATATATGCGATGAAACCCCAGGTGGAACAATTTCTGGATAGCTTTCCTTCAGTCTCTGCTCTACATTTTGTCTCCATATTTGCTCCCATGAGTATTTTCTTCCTTTTTCTATGAAGGACCGAAGCACTCACACTTTGGTCTTCCTTCTTCTTTATGCTTCATGTGGTCTGTGAATTGGATCTTGGGTATTTGGAGCTTTGGGGCTAATATCCTCTTATCAGTGAGTGCATACCATGTGTGTCCTTTTGTGAATTGGTTATCTCACGCAGGATGATATTTTCTAGTTCCATTCATTTGCCTAAGAATTTCATGAATTCATCATTTTTAATAGATGAATAGTACTCTGTTGTGTGAATGTACCACATTTTATGTATCTATTCCTCAGTTGAAGGACATTTCCTTTCTTTCCAGCTTTTGACTATTATAAATAAGGCTACTGTGAAAATAGTGGAGCATGTGTCTTTATTATATGTTGGGGAATTTTGGGGGTATATGCCCAGGAGTAGTATAGCTGCGTCCTCAGGGAATAATATGTCCAATTTTCTGACGAACTGCCAGATTGATTTCCAGAGTGGTTGTACCAGCTTGCAATCCCACCAACAATGCAGAAGTGTTCCTCTTTCTCCACATCCTCGACAGCATTTGCTGTCACCTGAGTTTTCGATCTTAGCCATTCTGACTAGTGTGGGTGGGGTGGAATCTCAGAGTTGTTTTGATTTGCATTTCCCTGATGACTAAGGATGTTGAACATTTCTTTAGGTGTTTCTCGGCAATTCGATATTCCTCAGTGGAATATACTTTGTTTAGATCTGTACCCCATTTTTTTCATAGAGTGATTTGATTCTCTGAAGTCTAACTTCTTGAGTTCTTTGTATATATTGGATATTAGCCCTCTATCAGATGTAGGATTGATAAATATTTTTTCTGAATCTGTTTGTTTCTGTTTTGTCCTTTTCACAGTTGTCCTTTACCTTACAGAAGCTTTGCAATTTTTTGAGGTCCCATTTGTCCATTATTGATCTTAGAGCATAAGCCATTGGTGTTCTGTTCAGGAAAATTTCCCATGTGCCCATGTGTTCGAAGTTCTTCCCCACTTTCTCCTCTATAAGTTTCAGTGTATCTGGTTTTATGTGGAGGTACTTGATCAATTTGGATTGAGCTTTGTACAAGGAGATAAGAATGGGTCGATTTGCATCTTTCTACATGCTGACTGCCAGTTGGAACAGCACCATATGTTGAAAATGCTGTCTTTTCTCCACTGGATAGGTTTAGATCCTTTGTCATATATCAACTGATAATAGGTGTGTGGGTTCATTTCTGGGTCTTCAATTCTATTCCATTTAGCTTCCTGCCTATCTATACAGTTTTTATTACTATTGCTCTGTAATACAGCTTGATGTCAGGGATGGTGATTCCCCCACAAGTTCTTTTGTTTTTGAAAATATTTTTCACTATCCTGGGTTTTTTTCTCAAATGAATTTGCAAATTGCTCTTTCTAACTCTATGAAGAATTGATTTGGGATTTTGATGGGTGTTGCAATGAATTTGTAGATTGCTTTCAGCAAGATGGCCATTTTTACTATATTAGTCCTGCCTTTTAAGTTGGGAATCTCATCTATCTTCTATACCTATTATCCTTAGATTTGGTTTTGTCATCGTGTCCTGGATTTCCTGGATGTTTTGGGTTAGGAGCCTTTTGCATTTTGCATTTTCTTTGACTGTTGTATCAATGTTTTCTATGGTGTCTTATGCACCTGAGAGCTTCTCTCTTCTATCTCTTGTATTCTGTTGGTGATGCTTACATCTATGACTTCTGATCGTTTTCCTTGGATTGTTAACTCCAGGTTTGTCTCCCTTTGTGATTTCTTTATTATTTCTATTTCCATTTTTAGATCCTGGATGATTTTGTTCATTTCCTTTGCCTGTTTGATTGTGTTTTCCTGTAATTCTTTAAGGGATTTTTGTCTTTCCCCTTTAAGGGCTTCAACCTGTTTTCCTGTGTTCTCCTGTATTTCTTTAAGGAAGTTATTTATGTTCTTCTTAAAGTCCTCTATCATCATTTCAAGAAGTGATTTTAGATCTGAATCTTGATTTTCCTGTGTGATGTTGTATCTAGGACTTGCTATGGTGGGAGAATTGGGTTCTGATGATGCCACGTAACCTTGGTTTCTGTTCATTGTGTTCTTATGCTTGCCTCCTGCCATCTGGTTATCTCTAGTGCTATCTGCCCTCACTATATCTGACCGGAGCCTGTCCTTCCTGTGCTCTTGGTTGTGTCAGAACTCTTCAGGGTCCAGCTGTCTCTGGAATTCTGTGATTCTAGTATCCTGTGATCCTGAGATCCTGGGTGTGTCAGAGCTCCTGGGAGTCAAGCTGTCTCTGGGACCCTTGAGATCCTTGTGTGACCAAGCTCCTGGGATTGAGTTCCTGTGATCCTGTGAACCAACTGCTCTGAGTGCAGCAGATCCTCTAAGATGGGTAGAATCTGCTGTCTTCACAGAAGTAGACCAGCTAGGAGTCTTCCCCAGCAGAAGGGACTAGGGGGAAAGGGCAGAAGGGGAGTGGTATTGAGGAGGGCAGGGTTTGGTGGGTGATGAGTCCTGAGTCCACCGGGCTCCAAGCAGCAGCTCTGGGACTTTGGGTGAGTAGGTGGGAGTGTGGAGCGGTTCTTACCAACTGCTCTGAATGCAGCGGATCCTCTAAGATGGGTCAGGATCTGGTTTCTTCACAGGAGAAGACCAGCCTATTTATACATTTGTATTTTTTCTTTTTTAGTAATTATTTTATTTTATTATATTTCAACTGTTGTCTCCATTCCTGGTCCATGAACACCCCACCCAATCTCCCCTCCCCTTTTCCTCGAAGAAGGTGCTTCCCCATTCCCCCATCCACTCCCACTCACCCTTCAAGCATCCCCCTTTTCTGGGGCATCAAGCCTCCACAGGACAAAGTGCATCCCTTCACACTAAGGCCAGACAAGGCAGACCTCTGCTACATATGTAGCTGGGGCCACAGACCAGCCCATGTATGCTCTTTGGTTGTTGGCTTCGTTCTGGGAGCTTGGAGGTATCTGGTTAGTTGATACTGTTGTTCTTCCTGTCAGGTTGCAATTACCTGTAGCTCCTTCAATCCTTTCCCTATCTTTTCCATAGTGGTCCCTGAGCTCAGTTCAATGTTTGGCTGTAAGTATCTGCATCTGTCTCAGTCAGCTGATGGTAGAGACTCTCAGAGGACAGCCATGCCAGGATCCTGTCTGCAAGTACAACATGGCATCAGCAATAGTGTCAGGAGTTGGTGCATGCACATATGATCAATCCCACATTGGAGGAGTGGACCCTGGATAGCCTTTCCTTCAGTCACTGCTCCAATTTTGACTCTGCATTTCTTTTAGTCAGGAACAATTCTAGGCAAAAATTTTGAGATGGATGGGTGGGTCATGTTTTACTACTCCTGGTGGTCTCTTCATGTTCCATCACCCCACAGTTGGGCATTTCAGGTAAGGTTATCAGCATTGGGTCCTGGGAGCATCTCCCATCTCTGGTGTCTGAGACTTTATAGACCCCCCCCCCCGAATCCCCTACCCCACTGCTGAATATTTCTATTCATTCTTCTGGACCTCAGGGCTTCTCTCCTGTCGGCCCTCTTCCATGATCTTTACCCCTTTTTACCTCCCCTTCCCCTCTTTCACCTAGATCCCTCCCTCCCTCTGCCTCCCATAATTATTTTCCCCCATTTAAGTGGGATTAAAACATCCACACTTGGGTCATATGTCTTGTTAAGCTTCATATAGTCTTTCAATTGTACCATGAGTATTCTGAACTTTTGGCTAAAATCCACTTATCAGTGAGTTCATATCATGTATGTCCTTTTGGGTCTGGGTTACCTTACTCGGGATATTTCCTAGTTCTATTCACTTGCCTGCAAAATTCATGAAAAAAAATGTATATATATATTATCACTGAAGTCCTTGTTTTTAATAGTTGAGTAGTATTCCACTGTGTAAAGGAAGTACATGTTTTGTATCCATTCTTTTGTTGATGGACATCTGGGTTGTTTCCAGCTTCTGGCTATTATAAATAAAGCAGCGATAAACATAGTGGAACATGTATCCTTATTATATGTTGGAGCATCTTATGGTATATGCCCAGTAGTGGTATAGCTGGGTCATCAGTTGAAACTATTTCCAATTTTCTGAGGAACCACCAGATTGATTTCCAGAGTGACTGTACCAGTTTCTATTCATTCTATGCAATCCCCCCAGCAATGGAGGAGTGTTCCTCTTTGTACACATGCTTGTTAGAACATGCTGTTGCCTTAGTTTTTTATCTTAGCCATTCTGACTGGTTTAAGGTTGTTTTGATTTGCATTTCCTTGATGACTAAGGATGTTGAACATTTCTTTAAGTGCTTCTTGGCCATTCAAAATTCCTCAGCTGAGAATTCTCTGTTTAGCTCTGTAGCCCATTTGTTAATTGGGTTATATGGTTTTCTGGAATCTAACTGCTTGAATTCTTTGTATAATTTGGATATTAGCCCTCTATCTGATGTAGGGTTTGTGAAGATCTTTTCCCAATCTGTTGGTTGCCATTTTGTCTTATTGAGTGTGTCCTTTGCCTTACAGAAGCTTTTTAGTTTTGTGTGTTCCCATTTGTCAATTGTTGGTCTTAGAGCCTGAGCCATTGGTGACATGTTCAGGAAATTTTCCCCTGTGCCAATATATTCTAGGATATTTCCCAATTTCTTTACTATTAGTTTCAGAGTATCTGGATTTATGTGGAGATCCTTGATTCATTTGGACTTGAGCTTTGTACAAGGTGATGATAAGGTTCAATTTGTGTTCTTCTACAAGCAGATAGCCATATTTTTTGAAGATGCTTTGCTTTTTCCATTGATGGTTTTGGCTTCATTGTCAAATATCAAGTGTCCATCAGTATGTGGGTTTATTTCTGGGTCTTCAATTGTATTCCATTGATTGAACTGTCTGTCTCTCTACCAATACCATGTTTTGGTTTTTGTTTGTTTGTTTGTTTTTGTTTTTAATCACTATTTCTCTATAGTACAGATTGAGGTCAGGGATGGTGATTCTCCCAGAAGGTCTTTTATTGTTGAGAATTGTTTTTGCTATTCTGGGTTTTTTTTTTTTTCTTATTCCATATGATGTTGAGAATAACTCTGTTCATCTCTGTGAAGAATTGAGTTGGAATTTTGATGTCAATGCATTGAATCTGTAGATTGTTTTTGGTAAGATGGCCATTTTTACTATTTTAATCTTATGGTTCCATGAACATGGGAGATCTGTCCATCTCCTGGGGTCTTTTTCAATTTCTCTCTTGTTGGGAGTGTCCAATCTTCCCAGGGTGGAGTTGCAGACAACAATGAATATACAACTCCTGTAGAGCTGATATTTCCAGTGTCTGATGGGCTCTGTGGCAGTTCCAATTGGGGAAGGTATTGGTGCAGGGGTCTCACCTGTGTCCCTGGTTACAATAGACCTCCTGTGAAACAGGTTGACTCATGGATGTGGGAGAGAGTTTCAGGAGCACTCAATCTGCCTTGGGTGAAGTTGGAGACCAGATGGAAGTTATATTTATTATATTTATAAAAATGAATTTAGATATAAATTTATATATATATATATATATATATATTACATATACATTATATTTTAATACATATGTGCATATATAATTGCTCAGTCTGTATAATGTTGCTTTTCTCTATGTTTACAGGAGTGTCCATTATTTACTGGAAACCAGTAGTGTCCTCTTCTGTGGGAAAGGCTATTTTATTCACTCTTAGCATTCCTTACTTGCCTGCAATACTTTGTGCAGGGCTTAGGTCTTATGGAGTTTTCTTTGTCCATGTTAGCATGACTACTATTGCTGTCCTTGTTCAGCTCATGTTTAGGCAATCCTATTTATGAAACTTTACGAGTATAGCTAATAACATTCCTAGGAGACACAATCTCACACAAACTTCCTGTTCCTCTGGCTCTGACAATCTTTCCATCCCCTCTTCTCCAAAGATCCCTGATAGTTGAGTGCAGAAACTATATTGTAGATGAGTCCTTTGAACTGGCATCGAAAATATTACAATTTGCTTGTTTGTGGTTTTCTGTAATGGTCAGTTTGTCACCCTAAGAATTTTGTTTGTGTTTATGTGTTTTGTCCTATTCCAGTTTGTTTGTTTTGGTTTTATCTTATTTAATTTTTATTCCTTAGGGTTCTTTTCTAACAAAAAAGAAAGAAAAGGTATGAATTTCGGTGGTAGGGGAGGTGGAGTATATCTGGGAGGAGGTAGGAGAAAGAAATAATAATCAGACTACATCATTAGAAAAATTATTTTCAATAAAATAAAAAGAAAATGAGGGTATGTTCCTAGCCTTCTTGTAACTTGCTATGGTATGTTTGATTGATATTCCTGTATGTCTATTCTTTTCTGAAAGGAAACAGAAAATCAATAGGTCAGAGAAGAGAGAGTTTGGGGAGAAGAATGAATGGGATGAGAGTAGGTAGGGGAAAATACTGTTGGGATGTAATGAGAGAAGAATAAATAAATAAAATAAAATAAAGTGGTTTCCTTGATAAATGGTGAGGGTTACATTTATCTTTGGGCATATAATGACAAATATTTAGAATGTAGTTAGGAATTCTCATGGTTTACTAAATTCATAGTTGTAGGTTCTCTTTTGAGATACTTGATTTCCTAAACTCTGGTTACTTAGATAACTTCCTGGTACAAGGCATGATTTTCCTCTTAGAGTGAGTCTCATGTCCAACTAGATATATGTTGATGGCCACCAAAGTATTTGTATGTATGTTGTGTTTCCTCTGAGACTGAAACATTCTATTTTGACACAGAAATGCTCACACAGAAAGGTAAACAGTTCAAAGGAGCTTCAGGAAGTCCTTGAAACTAATCTGATTCTCTAAATACCACCCACAACCCAAAACCCCTTCCTATAGCCCCGTGCCCCCTTCCGTTCTCACTAGAGTAAACAATAAAAGCAAAGAATCCCTCTGGGACTAACAGACCAGAGCTGGAAAGAGGATTCTAAGACCAGACTAGCTGCCTTAAAGGAGCAGAAATCAGCAGAGCTTCCGGGAAGAGGTTTACAACAAGGGAAGCATAGGAAAAAAACAACAATAACAACAACAAAAGAACGCTTGTCAACCTGTTGAGCTTCCTGCATGCTGTGCAATGTGCTTTGGTTTCAAGCTTTGTGAGCTCTCACTCATATTGGGTGGGCTTTGATGATATGGCTCTTCTTGAGCCATTTCTCTTCCCATAACTATCCCCTCACTCATATTCCTGTAAGTAAAGTAACCCCAATAGCATTCATTCATTTACCAAGTTGGACTTTGATTTTATCTGTACTTTGGTCTCTCCTAAGATCTTATCTGGGATGAATAAACATGTGTTACATCTCCCCAGTAAGTTTTGTCACACAACAGTATGCCAGTGTTATTAGTACCCTTATGGTTATGGTGTCATGCTGGTTGTTGTGGTTCATAGGTATTATACCTGGGTAAGACTATTGATTGCTTCACTCTTTTGGAAGTTTGTATGATGAAAGCTAGCTATCATGGAAGAGGCTTTCAGGTCAATTCCAGCTTAGAGGCCTCTGGAACCTACACCTGAGCTGTATGATGTATTCCACAATCTGTACTTCTCTTCCACCTCTGAGGAATACCAAGGACAGTAGAGATAGCCTGTGATCTTTTAGGAGTTCCTTGACAACTCTGATCAATAAGTCAAAAGAATGTTTCCTATTTCTGCAGTTAGAACTTTTGTTAGATGGTAGAGATGGTAGTTGGTTCTTGGGGAGATTATTGTCAGATTAAATGCTCTAATTTCATTTTAATTATATGTATATGTATATATTATATACAAACTTACATGCACTGTACATATGTTTTGGTAAATAGTAAATAGTGTGATCCCTTATTATGTTTTCAGGAATCTTTACTGTTACTTTACCTTCTCTCCTTTTCTATTTAACTCCTCCCCCTCTCCTCAAATAGAACTCACCATTTTTCCTGCCTTCCCAATTGTATAATTTGTACCCAGATATTCACCTCTCCCAGTCAACAGTACCCTTTTACTTTCCTGATTTTTGTAGTTACTCCAAGATATTTACTCACATCTGAAGATTTGCAGCTAAGAGTCTCAGATGGGACATGACATGAGTTTGGATTATGATACTCAGTATGTTTTTATTTATTTATTTTTGTATCCAAGTAGCTGTAATGTTCATGATTTCATTTTTATTGACCACTTAATAATATTGCATATAGTATATGTAACACACTTCCATTATTCATTTGTCAATTGATAGGTATTGCATTGAATATTTAAATAGCTTACTCCAGTCAGACATGGAAAGATCAAGAAAACAACCTGCAACAAATTCTGGAGGGGTGTTGGGGAAAAAGGAACACTCATTCATTGTCGGTGGGATTGCAAACTTATGCAATCGCTAAGGAAGTCATTGTAGATATAATTCTGAAAAAGTGCAAAATAAATGTACCAATGACACAACTATACCGTTTATTGGCATATGCTCAAAGAACTTGACAGCCTACTTCAAAGATACTTTCTCAGACAACTGATCATTTCTACAACATCAATGTTCCCAAACTATAAGCATGCTTGTATATGCATATGTTTGTGTGTGTGTTTCCATTTTCTAGTATATTTATCTTTTTCTTCAGAAGTTTAAAGTTGTCATTGTAGGATTTCTTCAATTCCTTCATTAGGTTTATTCCTAGATATTTTATTTTCTTTGAAGGTATTGTGAATGGGAATGATCTAATGAAATCTTTGTGTGAATACTTGTTGTTGGTACATAGAAAGCTATTGATTTGTTCAAGTTCATCCTGTATCCCACCACACATGTAAATTTATTCATCATTAATAGAATGATTCCTCATCTCATTTTTAACAGAAATATTTAAAAATAAACAAACAACAAAACTGTTCTAAAGTTTATTTGGAAGCAATGAAGGCCTTGGATAGCCAAAACAGTCTAGAGCAAAAAGACCAATGCATAATTATTATATTAATTATTAATGATTATTATATTAATATAATATAAATATAAAAATAATTATTATGAGCAATATGCTAGTGGCAAAACAGACATGTAGACCAATGGAACAAAAATCATAAATCCAAACATGAATAGACATAACTTCAGTCATTTAATATTTAAGCAAAATACCAAAAGCATACACTGGATAAAAGAAAGCATTTTCAACAAATGATGGTGGATAAAGTGGATGTCTACACATAGAGGAATGAAATTAGGCCAGTATCTATCATCTTGTACACACACACACACACACACACACACACACATACACACACACAAAGCACAAATTCCAAACAGATCAAAGACTTAAATGTAAAACCTGAAAGACTTAAACTTCTGGCAGTACTCTACAAAATATAGGTATAGAAAAGAACTCCTATATATGGAGGGACCCATGGCTCCAGCTGCATATGTAGCATGGATGTCATTGTCTGGCATCAATAGGAGAAGCCCTTGGTCTTGTGAAGGTTCGATTCACCAGTGTAGGGGAATGCCAGGGTGGTGAGGTGGGAGTGGGTGGGTGTTTGGGTGAGGGTAGCACCCTCATAGAAGCAGGGGGATGGAATGGGATAGGGGGTTTCTGGAGGGGAAACTGGAAAAGGGGATAACATTGGAAATGCAAATACATAAAAGATCTAACTTAAAAAAAAGAAAAGAAAAGAATTCCTGGATAGGACTCCATTTGCCCAATGATTAAGCCAGTTATTGACAAGTGAGAGACTTGTTGAACTTAAAACTTTCTACACAGCTAAACAATCAACCATGTGAAGTGAAAGGCCACAGAATGTGACAGAATATTTGTTAGTTACACTTTTGACAGAGGGTTAACGCCAAGAATATGTAAATAAGTCAAAAGGAAAACAGAAACAAAAACAATCAACCCATTAAAAAAATGGAACAAGGACTTGAACAAAGAGTTCTCAATTGAAGCAAATATTTCAAAACATGTTCATTGTCCCTATCAATTAGCAAAATGAAAACTTAAATTGCTTTGAGGGTTCATCTTACTCTAGTCCAGATTGTCTAAGATAACAAAACTAGAGGAGGGGAGTTGGGGAAAAAGGAACCCTAATTCACTGTTGATCAAACTGTAAACTGGTGCTGCCAGACTGGAAATCAGTCTGTAGAATTCTGAAAAAGTGAAAAATAAATGTACCACAAGACCCAGCTCTACAACTCCTTGGCATATGCCCAAAGCACTCCACATCTTACTCCACAGTTATTTGTTATTTTTCATAATTACTAGGAAATTAAAACCACCTAACTGTCCTTCAAAATAATTCTTAATGGCCTATGACAAAATCACCATTTTTAACTTGACCCCCTTCTTTTATTATTCAATGACTAAACTGATTTCAAACAAATTTACATTGCTTTATTTTCTTCAGTGGGAAATCTGTCATATTTTAACTGATTTACATTTATGTGATTATTTTTGATATCTACATAAATGTTTTCTCTTTAAAATTGCATATGGAATTCTCATTTCTTAATTACTATAACTTTGACTATTTAAATTAGGTTTTATAAGTTTAAAATATTATTTTACAATCCATATCTAGACTCAGGGTTGACAATAAGAACATACATTTAAAATTGAATTTACTCCAGAACATTTGGGAAATATCACTACCCTATGTGTGTCCATTCAGCGTGCTTACAATTTTACAAATAGCAGAGTGTAAAGGGAACAATATAGAAATTTAGATTCAAAATGTCCCCTTACCACAAGCTCCAGATGTCTTAATTCTAGTCCAGGGAGTTGCTCATCTTTTTGTGCTATCACATTAGGATAAAAGGAGGGAAAAAGTTTATAGAGAAAAGAAACATCAGTGTGATGGCGTGGCAGCCAAGCAATGCCTAGATAGCAGGTCATGTTCTTAGGGCAGAAGGACTGCATTTCTAAAATAGGAATTCTAATTCCACTGTGCTTCTCTCTGTGTGAATTTAACCTTTAGAATTAGAATATTTGAACCCTTGGAAATGAACTAATGCTTTGTGTAAACTGCAAAAAACAGATGGGATTGTGTTCTAGGATGAACATTTAAATATAAAGACCATTTCTGTACCTGCAAAAGCTGCTGTATTGCCTCAAAGGATGAATCCAAGTTTAACAAATAAAATGATGCTACCACAAAGTCTTGCATAATTTCACAATATTCACATTGTTACAATAATGAGAGGCGATATGCATTCTATTGGCCATAAAGAAATTTTGTAATTTTCTCGGTGTTAAAGTTAGATCTTTACAGAACTGTAAAATTTGATAAAAATGTTTAATTCTCAGATTAATTACAAACATTTTACAGGTTTTAGTCCTGATAATTAATGATAGAAAAACCTGGAGATAATTTAAGAAAGCATCATCAGTAGTTTATTATTATTATTATTATTATTATTATTATTATTAATTATTATTATTATTATTTAAAAACAGAATTTTAGTTATAAGTAATGTTTGCTAACATAAGCATATTTTAAATGCATATTTAATGACATTTGTTTCCTAAAGAAAGTTACATTTATATTCATTCAACATTCTCAGCTATTAGCATGATATATCTTAAAATTCTTCAACTTTTGGTAAAAACCAGGCATTGTCATTGTTCTTAAAATCATTGCCCAGGACTCTTTCTGGGAATATTTTAGTAGCAGCAGAAAGGAGGCGATGCTACAACAACAGTTTTAAGGTTCTGTGTTTTATTTTTTCTCACAGAAGGATAATGTTGCCTGAAGGACAGAAATGAGGCCTATGTTAATCACTATGTGCTACAGATGCTCCCCTGACTGCCGCAAACACAAACAACATGTATGGTAACAAGAATGGGATAGGAAACCAAAAGACCACAAGGTATTTCAGAGTCATAAGTAATGAGACATCCATGCAATTTTAAATGACATCCTGTCTTTAACTCTATTTCCACATTTTGAACAACATGAGTTGCATACTGAAATAAGAAATGACAAACTAGGAGGCAATGATTATGCAACCACACATACACTGTTAGGGTTGTTGTTAAATCAAGGAAAATCTATTGTATACATAATCATACAAATCTTCTATATCTTACAATGGGGAAATGATGGTAGATGTACAAAGTTTATCTTTTTAAATATTTCTTTTGTTGTTAGTTTTAGTTTTTATTCAATTAAAATATAATTACATCATTTTTGTACTTCTTGCTCTTCCCTCCAACCTTTTCTGTGTTCCAACCTCCCTTTCAAATTCATTGCCTCTTATTCTTTACTTATTACTGTCTTATAAATATTCATGAATATATATATATATATATATATATATATATATATATATATATATATATCCTTTGGATCCAGTTAGTTTCACTTGTATGTATATATTGTTTTAAGGCTGAAACTATGAATGAGATAACCATTTAGGAAAAGATTAAGGGGAAGATTAATTCTGTTCTTCTCAAGAGTTTTAACTTCCTATAGTTCTTCAACTAAGATGAAGTCCTATGTTCTTTTCCTCATTCATGTTGACCTGGCAACTAGGGTAGTCATTCTTCAGGTTCTATGTAAGCAGCTATATCATTGAGATTTCATAGGTTTAGCTTCCCTGACATATCTAGAAGACACAATCTTGTAGCAGAGTTCCTGGTCTTCTGCCTCTTACAATCTTTCTGCCCACTCTTCTGCAATGCTTCCTGAGCTCAGGGAATTGGAGATTATTTGGAATCTTTATCACTTGTAGCTGTAGTTTTAGATTTCTGTATTAGTCTGTTTGCTGGATAAAAGAAACTTCTTTCATGAGAGCTAAGAGGTACGCATATAAAGATAGTTATTTAGAATGAATTTAGCAATAATATTGGGTTAGAAAAATGGCAATAGTACACTCTTCACTGAGACCTATAACCTCATTAGCCACAAGGATTGGACAGGATTTTAGTAGCATGCACGATTTCCCTCCTGTTGAATGGGTTATAATCTCAATTAGACAACTTCTGGCTACTGACAAGACATAAATGTCTCGATTGCACCTTTAGGAAATGGCATGATCTCATTAGGTAGCTCTGGCATACTTGGTCACAAACTGCAAATTCCTGGCTGAGTTCAAACTCATAGAAACCGTGCTGATTCTGCATCTTAAGTGCTCAGACTACAGGCCTGTATTACCATGCCTGACTCAAGTATATTTTAGTCTAATCCTATGCCTAAATTAGAAATGAGACCATTTAAAGACATAGTAAAGTCTCACAATATAAACATTAGCAATTTGACAGATTTAATGATACCAAATTTCAACAACCATAATCATCTGGGAAACACAAATCAAAATGACTAAGATTCCATCTTACACCCATAGAATGGTTAAGAGAAAAAACTCAAGTCACAGTACATAATATCAAGGATGTGGAGCAAGGGGAACACTCTGCTGTTGCTGGTGGCAGTACAAATTTGTGTAAACACTCTGGAAATCATTTTGGTGGTTTCTCAGAAAATTGATAGTAGTTCTATCTCAAGATCTAGTTATAACACTCCTGGGCATAAAACCAAAAGATTCTCCACTGTCCCTCAAGGACACTTGCTCAACTACATTTATATTTGTAATAGCCAGAAACTGGAAATAACCTATGCACCTCAACTGAATAATGGATAAAGAAACTGTGGTACATTTATGCAATGGAATATTACTCAACTATTAGAAACAATGATATCATGAAATTTGTAGGTAAACGGATGGAACTAAAAAATATCATCCTGAGTGTGGTAACCCAGACCCAAAATAACAAACATGGTATATACTCACTTATAAGTAGATATTAGCCATAAAATGAAGAATAACTAGGCTACAATCCATAGACCCAAAGAAGCTAAGACAAAGAATGGTCCAAGGAAGGATTTTTGAATCTCACCAGGAACGGGAAATAAAATATATATAGGAGTAGATGGGGATATGGATCTCACTGGGAGAGGGGGTGTGGAGGGGAGCAAGAAAGATCACCTGTGGGAAGGATGGAGGAAGAGAGAACTGAGAAAAAGAACTGGAATCAGTGGGGTGGGAGCATAAAATGATTAGCTAGAAACATTAGACAATAGAAACTCCTAGGAATCTAGGCGATACAGAACCTGAAACAGCCAATTCCTTTAACCGAGCCAGACATGAAACCTTAACCCTACAATTTCCCTGCCTGCAAAATATGCAGGGATAAAGTGAGAGTAGAAATTGAGGGAATGACCAACCATGATTGGCCCAACTTGAGACCCATGCCATGAGAGAAAGAGAGCCAATCCCTGATACCGTTAATGATATTCTGTTATACTTACAGAAAGGAACCTAGCATAACTGTCATCTGAGAGGCTTCACCCAGCAGTTGATGGAAAGAGATGAAGAGACCCACAGCCAAACATTAGAGACTGCACAGGGAATCCTGTGGCAGTGGGTAAGAAAGGAAAAATTTGAGCCAGAGAGGTGAAAGACACCAAAAGAAAACTACAGAATCAAGTAAGATGTGTCCATAGGGGCTCAATGAGACTGAACCACAAACCAGAGAACATGCATTGGATGGACCTAGGCCCCCTAAACATATGTAACAGATGTGCAGCTGGGTTTTCATGTGGGACAAGAGCAGGGGCTTCTCTGACTCTGTTGCCTGCCTTTGGGTCTTTTTCTCCTATCTGGACTGCTGTATATAGCCTCAATAGAAGAAGATGCACCTAGTCCTATTGCAATTTGATATGCTAAAGTGGGTTGATATCAGTGGGAGGCCTCCCATTCTCTGAGAGGAATGGGGTGGAGGGCAAGGGAAAGGGAGAAGAGAGGGAGAGGAAGCTGTGATTGGGATGTAAAGAAATTAGTTAATAAAAAAGAAAAATGCAACCTCTCATGTTTTGTACCTAAAAATTATACCTACTTATCTTTTCCTCCTCCACAGAATAGCATATGTTAAAGGGCATACAGAATTTTGAGTCCAACTCCTGGATCACCTCTTCACTGGTGGCTCAGAACGATTGATAATTCCAGTTCTCAAGATCCATTGCACTATTCTGATCTCCTGTGGTACTAAGCACATATATGGTACATATACATGCAGGCAGGCAAAAGACAAACAGAATTAAATAAGTAAGTCCCTTGTAAAAAAATCAGGGAAAGCCAGGAATGGCATATACCTTTGCTGAAATCACTCAGAAGGCAGAGACAGATAAGGTTCTGTGTATTCCAAGCCAGCAGTAAATACATAGAAAGGCCCTGTCTAAAATAACAATATAATAATAATAATAATAATAGTAATAGTAATAATAATAGTAGTAGTAGTAGTAGGAAATTAGGAGCAAGAAATCATGAAACTAGTACCACTCTTTTAATCATATAGTATTGGATACAACAATAATTATGAACTAAGATTGAAACAATATTAAATAAAAAAGAACAGGGACATTTAACAATGGGGAAAATATGAAGGGATCATAGTCAAGCAGTTACAAACTTTATGGTTACATGCGTGTCATTGCATGCCAGTTTATAAATTACTAACATATATTAATGTTTATGCCTATAAACAAGAAACCATAATGCATAGAAATGGTCATAAACACCTAAAAGTGATGTTCCTGCCTCATTACACTGTACTAATAAACTGAAATCAAGTTTACAGTTTGTAATGAATAGTAAAATACTAGAAAATACCTGAGAATAAGATTATACAGGGTTAGACCTTGGGTGCTAGCTCTGTACCCAGTCCCACAACACCCAGAAGAAGCCCGACTCCCAGGCATTCTAACATGCCCAGGATCATCAGGTCATAGGTGAGGAGGCTATAACATTGGCCCCAGCACCGGGAGTAACTGGGACCAGTGGGATCTAGAGACACAGAAATCCATCCAGGCCAGTGGAATGTGTTTCTTCCAGTTTGAGCCAGTATGCTGAGCAGATCTTGGGCACTAGCTATGCACCCAGTCCCACAACACCCAGAGGAAACTTGACTCCCGGGCTCTCTGACACACCCAGGATCACAGGATCACAGGAACTCAGGAGCTTGCTCACACCAGGATCTCAGGATCACAAAGGCAGCTTGAATCTCAGGAGCTTTGATACACCCAGAAATTCAGGATCCCAGGATCCCAGAATCACAGGAACCCAGAGATGGCTAGACTTTGAGGAGTTCTGACACAACCAGGATCACAAAAGGGACAAGCTCCAGTCAGATACAGCTAGGGCAGGTAGCACTAGAGATAACCAGATGGCAAGAAGGAAGCATAAGAACATAAGCAACAGAAGCCAAGGTTACTTGGCATCATCAGATCCCAGTTCTCCCACCACAGCAAGTCCTGGATACATCATCACACCAAATAAGCAAGATTCAAATCTAAAAATCACTTCTCATGAAGAGGATAGAAGACTTTAAGAAAGACATTTAAAAAAACAAAAACAAAACAAAACAAAACAAAAAAACAACTCCCTTAAAGAAACACAGGAGAACACAGTAAACAAGTGAAGGAATTGAACAAAACCATCCAGGATCTAAATATAGAAATAGAAAAAAAAATAAAGAAATCACAAAGGGAGACAACCCTGGAGATAGAAAACCTAGGAAAGAGATTAGGAGTCATAGATTCAAGCATCACCAATATAATACAAAAGATAGAAGAGAGAATCTCAGGTGAAGAAGATACCATAGAAAACATTGACACAACAGTCAAAGAAAATGCAAAAAGTAAAAAGTTCCTGACCCAAAACATCCAGGAAGTCAAGGACACAATGAGAAGACCAAATCTAAGGATAATAGGTAAAGAAGAGAGGAAAGATTCCCAACTTAGAGGGCCAGTAAATATGTTCAAAAATATAGAAGAAAATATCCCTAACCTAAAGAAAGAGATGTACATGAACATACAAGAAGCCTACAGACCTCCAAATAGACTGGACCAGAAAAGAAATTCCACTCATCATGTAATAATCAAAACACCAAATGCACTAAACAAAGAAATAATATTAAAAGCAGTAAGGGAAAATGGTCAAGTAACATATAAAGGGAGACCTATCAGAGTTATACCAAACTTCTCACCAGAGAGTGTGAAAGCTAGAAGATCCTGGGAAGATCTCATACAGACCCTAAGAGAACACAAATGCTAGCTCAGGCTACTATACCCAGCAAAATTTTCAGTTACCACAGATGGAGAAAACAAGACATTCCATGACAAAAAAAAAATTTAGATAATATCTTTCTACAAATCTAGCCCTACAAAGTATAATAGATGGAAAACACCAACACAAGGAGGGAAACTTCACATGAGAAAAAGCAAGAAAGTAATCTTCTTTCAAAAAACCCAAAGAAGATAGGCACACAAACATAATTCCACCTCTAAAAATAAAAATAACAGGAAGCAACAATCACTTTTCCTTAATATCTCTTAACATCAATGGACTCAATTCCTGAATAAAAGACATAGAATAACAGACTGTATATGTAAACAGGACCCAGCATTTTGCTGCATACAGGAAACACAACTCAGTGACAAATCCAGACACTACCCCAGAGTAAAAGGGTGAAAATAATTTTTTCCAAGCACATGGTCCGAAGAAACAAACTGCAGTAGCCTCTTATATCGAATAAAATCGACTTTGAGCCAAAAGTTATTAAAAATTATAAGGAAGGACACTTTATACTCATAAAAGGAAAAATCTACCAGGATGACCTCTCAATCTGAACATCTATGCTCCAAATGCAAGGGTACCCACATTCATAACAGAAACTTTATTAAAGCCCAAAGCACACATTGTGCCTCACACAATAATAGTGGGAGACTTCAACAACCCACTCTCAGCAATGGACATATCGTGGAAACACAAACTAAACAAAGACACATTGAATTCAATAGAAGTTATGAACCAAATAGGTTTAATAGGTACTTATAGAACATTTCATCCTAAAACAAAAGATTATACCTTCTTATCAGCACCTCATGGAACCTTCTCCAAAATTGATCATATAATTGGTCACAAAACAGACCTCAACAGATACAAGAAGATTGAAATAATCCCATGCATCCTATCAGATCACCATGGACTAAGGCTGGTCTTCAAAACCAACAAAAACAACAGAAAAATCTTAACAAAAGCATTCTACAGAGTCAATGCAATCTTTGTCAAAATCCTAACTCAATTGTTCATAGAGTTAGAAAGAGCAATGTGCAAATACATTTGGAATAACAAAAAACCCAGGATAAAAAACTATTCTCAACAACGAAAGGACATTTGGGGGAATCACCATGCCTGATCTCAAGCTGTATTACAGAACAATAGTGATAGAAATTATAAGGTATTGGTACACAGACAGGCAGGAAGATCAATGCAATAGAATTAAAGACCCAGAAATGAACCCAAACACCTATGATCCCTTGCTATTTGACAAAGGATCTAAAGCAATCCAGTGGATAAAAAGACATTTTCAACACATGGTGCTGGTTCAACTAGAGGCCAGCATGTAGAAGAACGCAAATCAACAAATTCTTATCTCCTTGTACAAAGCTCAAGTCCAAGTGGATCAAGGACCTCCACATAAAACCAGATACACTGAATCTAATGGAAGAGAGAGTGGGGAAAAGCCACGAACACATGGGTACAGGGGAAAAGTTCCTGAACAGAACACCAATGGCTTATGCTCTAAGATCAAGAATCGACAAATGGGACCTCATGAAATTGCAAAGCTTCTGTAAGGCAAAGGACACTATCAATAGGACAAAACAGCAACCAACAGATTGGGAAAAGATCTTTACCAATCCTACATCTGATAGAGGGCTAATATCCAACATACACAAAGAACTCAAGTAGTTAGACTCCAGAAAACAAAATAACCCTATCAAAAA
>CM052722.1:33398420-33414704 GCA_028551405.1 Uromys caudimaculatus | reverse complement strand
TCCTGGAGGCTGGACCACCAACCAAAGAATACACATGGAGGGACCCATGGTTCGGAACAACTATGTGGCAGAGGAGGGCCTTGTTGGCCATCAGGGGGAGGAGAGGCCCCAGTAAGGGAGAATGTCAAAGTGGGAATATGGGAGTGGGTGGGCGGGTGGGTGGGAGGTGGAATTCCCTCATAGAGATGGGGGAGGGGGAAGGGATAGGTGGTCTCCAAAGAGGAGACCTAGAAAGGGGGAAACATTGGAAATGTAAATAAAGTATCAAAAAAAAAAATAAAGAGACTGACTCAAAGATGTAAAAGGGCAAAAAAAAAAAAAAAAAGAGAGAAAGTGGGGAAAATTCTCGAACACATGGGTACAGGGGAAAATTTCCTGAAAAGAAGTAATGGCTTTTGCTCTAAGATTAAGAATCAACAAATGGGACCTCATAAAATTCCAAAGCTTCTGTAAGACAAAGGACACTGTCAATAGGACAAAACGGCAACCAACTGATTGGGGAAAGATCTTTATTAATCCTACATCTGAAAGAGGGCTAATATCCAATATATACAAAGAACTCAAGAAGTTAGACCCCAGGGACTCTAATAACCCTATTAAAAATGTGGTCCAGAGCTAAACAAATTATTTTCAACTGAGGAATATTGAATGGCCGAAGGGCTGAGAAGCACCTAAAGAAATGTTCAACATTCTTAGTCATCAGGGAAATGCAAATCAAAACAACCATGAGATTCTACCACATAACCAGTAAGAATGACTAAGATCAAAAACTCAGGTGACAGCACATGCTGGCAAAGATGTGTAGAGAAAACAACATTCCTCAGTTGTTGGTGGGATTTCAAGCTGGTACAACCACTGTGGGAATCAGTCTGGCAGTACCTCAGAAAATTGGACATAGCATTACCTGAGGACCCAGCTATACCACTCCTGGGCACATACCCAAAATATTCCCTAACATATAACAAGGACACATGCTCCACTGTGTTCATAGCTGCCTTATTTATGATAAAGCTGGAAAGAACCCAGATGTCCTTCAACAGAGGAATGGATACAGAACATGTGGTACATTTACACAATGGAGTACTACTCAGCTATTAAAAGCAATGAATTCATGAAATTCTTAGGCAAATGGATGGAACTAGAAAATATCATCCTGAGTGAGGTAACACAATCACAAAAGAATACACTTGGTATGCACTCACTGATAAGTGGATATTAGCCCAAAAGTTCAGAATAAGCAAGATTCAATTCACAGACCACATGAAGCTCAAGAAGAAGAAAGACCAAAGTGTGAATGCTTTAGTGTTTCTTAGAAGAGGGAACAAAATACTCATGGGAGGAAATATGGAGATAAAATGTGGAGCAGAGACTGAAGGAAAGGCCATCCAGAGACTGCCCCATCTGGGATCGATCCCATAAACAGTCACCAATCCCAGACACTATTGTGGATGCCAAGAAGTGCTTGTTGACAGGAGCCTGATATAGCTGTGTCCCGAGAGGCTCTGCCAGAGCCTGACAAATACAAAGGTGGATGCTCACAGCCAACCATTGAACTGAGCACAGGGTTCCCAATGGAGTAGTTAGAGAAAGGATTGAAAGAGCTGAAGGGGTTTGCAACTCCATAAGAAGAACAACAATATCAATCAACCAGACTCCCCCCCAAGCTTCCAGGGACTAAGCCACCAACCAAGAAGGACACATGGAGGGACCCATGGCTCCAGCTGCATATGTAGCAGAGGATGGTCTTGTCAGGAGTCAATGGGAAGAGAGTCCCTTGGTCCTGTGAAGGCTAGGCTAGATGGATGCCACAGTGTACAGGAATTGGAATGTGGGGAGGCGGGAGTGGGCGGGTGGATGGGGAACACCTTCATAGAAACAAGGGTAGGGGGGATGGGATAGGGGGTTTCTGGGGGTTGTAGGGCAGAAACTGGCAAAGGGCATTGCATTTGTAATGTCAATAAAGAAAACATCCAATAATAATAATAATAATAAAAGATTATGCAGTGTTTGACTAATGTCCATTATTCTTAAAGGAATGTGTGTGCCTGTGTGTGTGTGTGTGTGTTTGTGTATGTGTGTGTGTGTGTAATGCTATGCATATAACCTATTAGTAATTATTTTAATGACAATAATGAAAAATCGTAGGAGCCCACATCTCCACATACACATTTAAGGCATGGCAACGGCTGAAACCAACCCTGACAGACCCCATGACGATGACTCTTGCACACATGTTGTAAAACTGCTTTCCACAGAAAGCAATTTTAGTTTTTTGATTAACTTAGAGAATCTGGATTTTCTAATTTGCATCATTTCTACTTGACTTTTATGCGTTCTGAAAGTCCAGGCATGTAATCTGCCTTTTATCTATTTCTAAGCTCTAATTCTGTAAGTAGACTTATGAAAATATATTTCTGTATTTCAAATCTTGGGATTTGAAATGATGTGAGATTCTGAAAGCTTACATTTTATAGAAATGTTGGGAAGAAATTCACATGGAAACTGTACTGAGCACCCTTTTGAATTTTTTAGGGAATATGTGTATGTTCCTTAAGACATTGGTGTACAAGATCAGCTTTAACTGGGACTTTGGCCATTGGATTCGGCTCTTAACATGGCTTTCTCTCCACATAAAAAGCATGTATCTTTAGAAGAAGGCATGTTAAATTTGAGCATAAAATTATTTTAATTCCTTAGCTGTCGATAAGCTTGCTTTGAAAAGTCAAATTACTATAAATGCAGATTATGAAAGATGGATCATAGCACTTATAACTTTTCTTTTAACCCAAGTGACCACAATTACTTTCAGGCTTGTCTCTCAGTTACATGTGAAAATGCATTAACAAACATATAAGTTATAAATATTGAGTCATCAATTGCAGTGGTCTGAATGAAAATGGCCTCCATAGATTCATAGGGAGTAGCATTATAGTGGGTCTGACCTTGTCTGAGTAGATGTGGCCTTGTTGGAGGAAGTGTGTCACTGGGGATGGAGTTTGAGTTTTCAGAAGCTCAAGCTACCTAGGAACTCAGTGTATTTCCTGCAGCTCCAGGGGTAGAACTCTCACTTACCTCTCCAGCACCATGTTTGCCTGCCTGCCAGTATTTCCCACCATGATTATAATGTACTTAACCTCTGAACTATAAGACAGCTCTAATGAAATGTTTTTCTTTATAAGAGTTGCCATGGTCATAGTGTCTCTTCACAATAATAGAAACCCTAATTATGACATCAATAAATTAGATGATCAGTTAAGTGTTTTATGATACCAATTATATTAAATTACATGGGAAATAGACTGTAATCATTTATATGTTATATACTGAGATTGCAATCATGTATATATTAAATATTATAATTTGTCACTAAATACTTTGAAAAATTATTTAGAAATTATTATTATTTTATATAAATAATTTTAAATATCAGTTTTTATAGATTTAAGAATTATGAGGGCTCTAAAAGTAAAAGCATTTACCATTTAAAAGTAAAACTGCATTTCTATCACTGGGCACTACTTTCTGTGTTTTTAGCACTCAAGAATAACTTCACATTTGACCAAAGGCAGAGAGATATATTTGTATGAAATAACACAAGCCATAAATTACCATATTTATTTAGGTAAGCATGGCCAATGAATGTTATTTATAAGTATAGATTAATCAGTAATAACATTCTTAATACGCCTGAGCATTTGTTTAATATTATTGGTCTGGTTTGTCATGAAATTTTTATTGCACATAAGAAATACTAGTATTTTTCTAGAATATAAACTTTTGTTTCCTAGAGATTAGAGCAGAATAAGAACATAGTTTTAATAGGACATCATTTTCTGATAATGGCAATAATACAGCTGTGCACTTCCACTTCTTCTGCCCTAATTCAGGCACTTTTGAATATTATAGATGTTTCATCCTAGAAAAATCTCCAGCTGACTTTAAAAGTAGATGATACCCAGTTAAAATGCTGATATTTCAATGATATTAGCCAAAAAAGTACAGAATACCCAAGATATAATCCACAGAACTCAAAAAGGTTAACAAGCTGAAGGGCCCAAGTGAGGATGCCTCAGTCCCACTTGGGAGGGAGAAGAAAGTAATCACAAGTGAGGAAGGAGGTAGGGACCTGGGAGGGATGGGAGTGGATAGGAGGGGAAGAGGGGAACCTGATCTGGTATTGGGTAAGGGAAAATGACTGAAGCCCTTAGGGCCAGCAGAAAGAATGGAAACAGGCAACCTCAGGAGGTAGGAGGTAGGAGGTGGGGGGGAACCCTCCAGAATGCACCAGAGACCTGAGAGGTAAGAGAGTCTCAGGACTCAAAGGGAGGCACCTTAGATGAAATGACCTAGAGTGGGGAGAGGGAACTTATAGAGGAAGACAGGGCATCAAGTGAGAGAGGGAGTTGCCATCCCACAGTCAAAATTCTGACCCATAATTGTTCCTGTCTGAAAGAACTGCAAGGATAGAAATTGAGAGGAGCCTAAGAAAAGAAGGTCCAGTGACAGGCCCAATGTGGGATGCAGCTCAAGGGGAGGTCCCAAGGCCTGACACTATTACTGAGGCTATGGAGCACTCACAAAAAGGGACCTAACATGATTGTCCTCTTAAAGACCCAACAAGCAGCTCAAAAAGTTAGATGTAGATATTTGCACCCAACCAATGGACAGAACCTGGTGACCCCTGTGGTTGACTTAGGGAAAAACTGGAAGAAGCTGAGGAGGAGGGCAACCCTGTAAAAGGACCAGCAGTCTCATTTAACCTGGACCCCGAGATTTGACAAACACTGGACCACCAAACAGGCAGCATATACTTGCTGATATGAGGCCCCCAAAACATATACAGCAGAAGACTTCTGGATCTGGGTTCAGTTAGAGAAGATGCACCTAACCCTCAAGAGACTGGAGGCCACAGGGATTTTAGGTTTGGGGGGGGCATCCGTGTGGACACAGGGGGTGGGGAGGAGATATGAGATGTGAAATAGTCACAGGTGGACAGGGGGTAATCTGGAGTGTAAATAAATAAATAAATAAAAGATAAAGGAAAAAGAAAGAAAAATTAAAGATGGTGGTGCATGATAGAATAAATGGTCTGTGAGGTATACCTGAAAAGAATTGAAAAGCAGATAATTTAGCAAGCCCTGGAAGTCTTGTTGATTCTCTATTCAAGATCCCACAATGAAAAATCCTCCCATTGAGTTAACATTATATAAAAATTTCCTTTCATGATGCAAGGGTCAAGTACAGGTCAATAAAATTATAAATGAATATTATATTCTGTATTATAATTTTATATCATCATGTTTATATAATTAAGTCATTACTAGTAATAGTAATGCATTTGATAGCAAAACATATAGTGGCAAGACCTAGAACAAAATAAATTTTATTTACAAAACCAAACCAAGACAAAGAAATTAATAATCTATATGCAGTTGTTAAATGGTTAAAAGGTAAGAATTTATGATAACACACACAAAATGAAGATAAAATTTCCATCTATTTTTTGGCAGCACAAGCTTCCCTTTCAGAAATCCTCAATCTACATTCCTGTTTATATTACCTTAAGGGACTGGAAGTGGGGTTCGTTAATACAATAGTTAGTAGGCATTAGTGCTTGGGTATTTGTCATCATTATCTATATGGAGAATGCAAGTCTATGAACTGCCAATTACAGTAGCTCATTCTCCAATGAACAGCTTGAAAGTTAAACAATAACTTTCAAACCTTGACATCTATAATCCATTTACTATCACATGATGTTTGAAGATGTGTCTTTATAATACTGGTGTTTGCGAGTTTCACAGACATTGCATTTCATTAGGTATATAATTCATTTGGGATTCCAGAAAGAAAATATTTAAATTTTTGAAGAAATTTTTTCTATGTCTGTGAAGAAATGGTATTTTTATTGGGATTGTGATGAAATTGTAGATCACTTTTGATGGGAAGACTATTCAATTAATCCTTGAACATAGGAAGTTATTTTCTATTCTGCTGTTCTCAATGTCATCTCTTAATATCTTAAAGTTTTCACTGTAATGGTTTTTGACTACTCTGGTTATTTTTATCCATAGGTATTTGTAGTTCTATATGTTGTTATTATGAATGGCATTGTTTCCCTAGTTTAATTTTCAGCACACTTGACATTATATAATAAAGCATTGAACTTTGTGTCTTTGTTAGTTTGATCATGTGCACCTTTGCTGAAAGTATCTTCTCTAAGAGGTTTTGGTGGTACTTGTAGTGTTTCTTACTTATTGAATCTTATCATGTATATAAACTAATATTTTGACTTCTCCTCCACATTAGTAAACAATGATTCTCCCATAAGATATAGGATATTAAACTAAAATCTCAGTACCAGGCATGAGTTTCCTCCCTGTGGCAAGATAGTCCTTAATGACACCCAAAACAATTTAGACTATTGCCATTGCTCAGAGTTGGCTAATATAACTAGATGGTAAGAGCCCATTTATGAAGATAACATACATTTTAGTTGGAGGAGACATATAATTCAATCTTGAATTGATTTGGAAACTCTCCTGATACCTATGATTCACCATGCTAGAAGATGCTGATAAGGCCATGAAGGAAGAAAAAACATCAATGTCCATACCCCTTGATGACAATTGCAAACTACAATGCTAATTTACTATACAAGGTGTGCCACTGGTTCAAAAGTGGCAAAATTGTTTATTGTGGTAACCAACCTATTTCTTGACTAGATATGATGCCTCCACAGGAGGGATTCTATGACTGGTACTATAAAAGTGGTCAAAATCCCTGGCTTGCAAAATTACAAACACTGGGTGTGAGGTCTTTCGGTGTTTGTGATAAGGATATTCCTGGTTGTCAGCTTAACTACACCTGGAATTAAGCAAAACCCAAGAGGATGAGTATGCTTATGAGTGATTTATTTTTCTTAATTAAATCATTAGAAATAAGAAGATCCACCTTTAATCCAGGTCTTTTGAAATCAAAAGATCTACCTTTAATCTGGACCACACTTCCTAGCATATAAAGAACATGAAAGGATGGAGAAGCTGTCTTTCCCTGTTTGTCCTCATTTTCCCTGGCAAGTTCATTTCTTCACTGGCATTAGAGACTACTTCTTCAGTATTCCAGTGTACACTGAAGAACACCTGAGATATTTAACCTCATGGATTGAACAGCTATAGGATTCGTAGTTTCTGTTCGTAGATAGACTTTGTTGAACTCGCTGGAAAAGAGCCCATAAACTGTTAGAATAAAGCCCCTTATAAAGGTAACTTTTATTTGCCAGATGCAATTGTCATATTGGAGGCTTACTGCTGAATAAGCTGATCCTTTCTAGTTATTTTTGAACTCTGGATGGCTGGGTAAACTCAGCTATTCTGGCTCAAAACTCCTCTCCAAGCTGACTCATTCAAACTGGTTTCTCTATCCTCATCACTGAATTGCCCTGCTTAGAAAAACTGCCTCTATATTCTATGAACTGAACTGTGCTGACTATACAAACTGAATGGAACTAAATGGAACTGTATGAACTCAACTGAACTCAACTGCATTCAACTGAAGTGCACTGAACTGTAATGAACTGAATTCGAATGAAATCCACTGCATTGCCTGAACTCAAGTTAACTGCAGTCACTCAACTGCCTTCCCATTCCTGAGTCACTCTGGAATAACCTGTTCAACTTGAGTCCCATCCATGCGGAAGCACCAATTCCTGCCACTATTAATTATACTCTATTACGCTTGTAGAAAGGAGACTAGCATAACTGTTCTCTGAGAGGCTCTACCCAGCAGGTGACTGAAATACATGCAGAGAACCACAGCCAATAATTGAATGGAGCTCGGGAGTCTTACAGAAGTGGTGGGGGAAAGATTGAGGGCCGTGAATAGGATAGGAATTCCACTGGAAGACCAACAGAATCAACTAACCTGGACCTTTGGGTACTCTCAGAGACTGAGCCACCAACAAAAAGTATACAAGTGCTAGACTGAGATCCCTGGCAGGTATGTAGTAGATGTGCAGGTCAGTCTTCATGCAGGTCATCAAACAAATGGAGCTGTTTCTGGTCTGTGGAATCTGTTCCCCTAACTGGGCTGCCTTGTCTGCCCTCAGTGGGAGAGGATGTGCTCAACCCTGAAGAGACTTCATGTGCTAGGATGGGAGGATACCCAAGGGGAGATATACATTCTGAGAAGAGAAGGGGATAAGGGGATTGGGAGATAGGGGAGGGGTTGGTGGGGGGGCTGGGAGCAGGGGCAGCAATCTGGATGTAAAATGAATAAATAAATAAATTAATGGAATACAGAGGTATGGTTACTGCTGGTAGGTATAAATACTCCAAATGATGGCCATATGCAGAAATGTATATTTAGTGCTAATGGAACTTGATAGATTTATAAAATAAAAGGACACAAATTTGTGTGGATGTGGAATTGGGGTTATCTATGACAAGAAATGGGGGAAGGGATGAATATGATTATAATATTTATATGAAAATTTCAAATAAATATTAAATATTGAAAAGTAGTCATCTTAGCAGACTCTTTACACCCTAAGACAGGACTAATTAGAGGTACACTATGACAGACATAGTTACTTACATTTTATAAACATCACTCTCGGATTTTTTTTCATGTTGAAGTTAGACAACCATTGAAGCAGCAAGATTTTAACTTCTTTCACAAAATTCTTGCTTGTCAGTTTTCTAAAGGGCTTATCCAGTATTTCTTTAATATATATTTTAAACATGAAAATGTCCTCAACATGAAAAAACATGTCCTCAACATGAAAAAAACTTACTTCATAAAATTATGCTCAATGACTAAATTTAAATACCCTTTAGTCTATAGCAACTATAAACCAGGGATTTAATCAGTTTTTCTTCCTTTTCTGAGTTACAACATTGAGTGCAATGCATGCTTCTAAAATATTTACATTGAAATAAAACAATATATGGATGTTTTCCTGTTTTGTAATCATTTCCATGATAACTTGACAGATGAAGATTTGTCATCAGGAGAGGTACATGAATAATGTCAATATACTTTTACCTTAAATAATACCAATTATGCATTCATAGCATATCCTAAATACTGCAAAAATAATGTTAAATGATGGGGGAAAGGAATCATGCAAGTTGGGGTGGAGGAAAGATACATTAAAGAATTACACTAGCATTCCTTCCTCCAAATCAGACTAATTTTAAATTATTAGAAAAATAATCTGAAGGCATTTACTAGAGGATATTCCAGTCAAAGTTTTTTTATTAAAATATAGTCTTGAAATAGTCTATAGTGGTATGTCTACTTGTCTCAGGGCACGCCCAAAGTTATGGTGATCTTTGACTGTGGGTTAAGCTGTTTTCAAAACAGTATGTCAGTTTCAATCAAATAGGCATGTCAAGGTTCCCTACAAGGCAGAATTTGGAAGAAAGATTCAAGTTCCTAAACAGTACATATAGAATCATAGTTTTTACATCTTTATGTGTTGTTCACATGGCTTAATACAAATGAGATATAAGACCTCATAATACACACCAGAAATGAACTGATGTCTGCACAAATAGCAACAATTATACATGCCACAATCACTCAGTGATGAAGCAAATAAAATAAACCAGCTTAAATGAATGCCTTATTTAATAACATTTCTGTTTCCTCAGAACATTCCAAGAAGCTATAAGAACTAGAATTTCAAAATGTAACCATCCCTTGTAGCCAAATATGCCAAATGACATACTTATTGCCATGATTCTGAAATGGCCAGAGAGATTCCCAAGAAATGCAACTTAAATATTTCTTCTTTTTTTTTTTTATGTTTCAAAACTCACTCTATCTTGGCTAAATTGATGTTTCCTTTATTCTGAGACAATCTAATTGTTAGTGGTATTATATTGTATCTGTATAATTTAATGTGAATTCAATGTGAATGAGTTCACATTGAAAATATATTTTCAACTATATTGTATTCTTACCTGAACAGTGTGTTTCTATATGAAATTAGAACCAGAAAGACAAAAACCTTTAGAGACACTAACCCTGACATCACTGAGATGTAAAACCAATGGCAAAATGAGGGTTACCTCTATATTTCTTTTAATGGAAATTTCACTAAGACCACAGTTGTCTGATTATTGTACAACCTATAGTGGAATGCATATATAATTTAAATAGAGATTAAATAGGATTATGTTTAGATTTGTACTTCTCTCATCATTAAGAGTTCTAGGATTGTATTGATAAATATTTAATAACTAGCTCTCAACAGAATGAATATATATATATATGTGTATATATATATATATATATATATATAGTTCTGAATAGTAGCAATTGATAATTTTGTAATAATCTTAACCTTGGAGACTTCAAGACATGAATATGATGTTACTAAATGTGAAGTTAGGAAAAGTCATAACAATGAATAACATGAGCCAATGATACAGCACGAGCACACCACTGAATATCCCCCTAATAATGAACTCAATTTTAAGAAAACTATTAAGGTCTTTAATGTTACTTTCAATTTAATTGTATCAGAGAACAGAAGTTTCTACAGAGAGAAGTATAGACCTCAGAATTAATGAATGTCAAGAGAAATTGTCTAAATTTATTAAATTCAAAGTAGTAATCATGCTTTATATAAAACACTTCAGTAGAGCCCTGTAAGTTGCACTCAAACACAAGTCATATGGGCTTATTAACTATATCTGTACAATTTCCAATTATGTACTTGGAATAAAGAATTGTATGAAATTCACTATCATATCAGGCTTTTTAAAATAAATGTATTATATAGATTTGAAAATATTGTTAGTATAACATATGCTAAATTCTATTAAAAAATGTTTAGCTCTCATAAGTATCAGTTCTACTCATATTCCTGAATAACAATGGAAGATTATCTCATGTGCCAGATCTTACAACTAATCATTTTTTTCATTAGAGATGCTATTAAGCTTGCTTATCTCAAACAAGGTAAAACATAAAAGCTATATACTCCCCACAAATCCCTTACTCAATTTTGTACGGAGAATAATCCTTATACACTAAAGCAAAATTTAAAACCTACATTTTAATTGGGTTTTGAGTACTAAACCAAATCTGCCACAAACAGGTCCAATGAATTATGCCGGGGATTTATGACGTATGAGCATGTAGTTTTCAGGAATGGACATGTAAGAAATTCACTGCTAGACTGTTTCTCGAAAGACTGAATAGTTCTGGAGTGAAATAATGCTAAATTAAATAAGTAGAACTTATTAAAGAATAATCAAAATGGCTTTCTATTTCTTGTCACTTTTCATCTTGCAAAATTCCCAGTATCTTGGCTAATTTAATGTTTGGTTCATTCTGAAAACATCTAGCTGTTAGTGGTGCAATACTGTAGGGATATAATTTAACTGAATTCGGTCAAACTGAAAATATTTTAAACTGCCTTGGGTTCTTGTTTTTAAATGCTAGTTCAAACATTTAGGATGTGTTGGAATAATATAATTTCTGTATCTTATTTTTATATTATTCTCTTATAATCATTATGAACAAAGTAAAATTTATTGAACTTTTGATGTAACAATTTTCTACATTTGAAATGTAGAATAAAATGAAAGCTTATCAAATGTAAAATTTATCACCAGACAAACTACTTAAAACCTTTTCCTCTGGCCGGGCAGTGGTGGCACACGCCTTTAATCCCAGCACTTGGGAGGCAGAGGCAGGTGGATTTCTGAGTTAGAGGCCAGCCTGGTCTACAGAGTGAGTGAGTTCCAGGACAGCCAAGGCTACACAGAGAAACCCTGTCTCGAAAAACCAAAAAAAAAAAAAAAAAAAAAAAAAAAAAAAAAAAAAAAAAAAAAAAAAAAAAAAAAAAAAAAAAAAAAACCAAACCAAAACAAACAAAAAAACCATTAAGTGGAATCTGGGCCAGTTAAGTTTACAATTTGCTTTATAAAAGACTGTCAGCACAAGGCTGTTTATGTTACACAGAAGTATTTCTATTAAATGGAAAACATGTCAAATCAATAGGATATCAAGATCCTATACCTACCGGAGTATTCAAATAAGGCATAAGAAATGTAAATGCACTGTACTTAGATGCTTTTGAATGTTGAAATTTTATATGTAAGATATCTGAAATTTATTTCTGAAGGAATCAAATATTTTTATTAGGACGCTCATTTACCCAGAGGACTTCTCATGATCAGTGTTAACATTATGATCATTGTAGTCATGTATGTAAATGATAATAGCTTAAAGCCACAATTCTTTGATAAAATAACTAAAGCATATTATATAGTTGTAAAGGAAGAAAATATAATCAATATTCTACATTTTGACTTTTATCAAATAAACAAAGACCATGAAATAACATTAATCTCATGATTCTATTATCAATGTATGCTATAATTCTCATGTTATAACTCATTTAAAGATGACCACTTATTTATTAGAAACAATTACCAAGATTAACATTGAAACATAATAGTTCCATATATAAAATGTACTTGTTTTCCTATAAAAAAATTTCCCTTGCCATTTTCCACATCTAGAAACAATCTAAAATATAAATGAATGAGGGGAAGGAAGCACAGAAGAAAAGCAGGTATGACTGTAGTGTAAGCTTAAGGACACATTATTAATTTTATTTTCTTGTATCAGTGCTCAGCCACTTTCTATATTTTGTCATGCTGCAATTGGCTAGAAAAATAATTTAATAGTAGCAGTCACCCTTTATGCTTCTTAACTAAACAAAATAACACATAGAAAAGTGTAAAGCACATTCTTGTTTTTGTAAGAACTCAAAAACAAACATATTTCCAGTAAGTATTCACTTCTATTTTCATCAGAGACTTCTAAACCCTTCAGAGAATGGTTTCATGAGAAAGATCAAAGCTTAGATTCAAAAGCAGACAATATTGTGGACCTATCACTGATCCTAAACAAATTTTATTTCAAATAAAAGCTTCAGTTCTGTTTCCATTCCATTAAAGAAAGTAAAACAATTCAACCATTTCATTTGTAAAGTCATTTAAGAGTTGTCCAAATATGCAGTCCAAATTTGCATAAAGGTACACTGAATTTTCTTTATGAATGAAGAACAAGATACCTATTTCCAAAACACAAAATTTATGTCTAGCCTAGGAATATATTTTTGAAGAATCTTCTTTTACCTCCTATGCACTGAAAAGTTTAAAAGTGCCACAATCATAAATATGATTAACTTGTAGGATTAATAAATATACTTACTTTTTACAATAATAGTCTATATCAGATTTATATAGGCATTTCCTTCATATTTCAGATAATTATACCTTCATAGTTACTGTCCAATAAAATTTCTGAGTAACTTTTAAAGTAATTCATGAAACTACTTGATGTATTTCATACTATTATTTTAGAGTATTTAATTGACCCTATTGCCTCAGATGCTTTATGCTAACAGCATTATAATTAAGAAAATGTGCCAGTTTTTTTAAAACCTAGTGTTATAAAAAAGGTAGGGTAAAAGAAGTATGTGTGGTTTAAAATTCTAAATAATATTTTGAGCATTGTTTTCTTACATACAGACATCATTACCAAATGGCACTGCTAGGAATTAAAGCTAAAGTTATTTCCCTCTTCTCAGCTTTGCTGCTCTGTAGTATTTCATCAAATCACATCTTATTCATTTTTGTTATTTCCCCCTGTAGTTTTTTCTTTTAACTTTACCCCAGAAACCAACAATAGCAGGCACAGTGATTCACAGTTTTGCCTTTTTCCTTCTCCAGAAATATAAACAAAGAAGTGTGGTTTGCTGTTGTTTGTTTGTTTGTTTTACATTTTTGTTATTTTGATGCTTGCAAATTGGAATGTTTCCAAGGGCAAGAGGAAGGATCCTGGAAAGTGAAACTTCATGCTTAAGGAGAGCTTAACAGATGCTTCTATTTACAGCTTTAAAGACCTACCCTGTTTTACAAGCATTTGCATATTAGGCCAGACTCTCAAGTACCCCAAGATTTATGACAAATGAAATAAACTTCTGTGCAAGGGAAGGGGGCATGGAACGCTTTGAGACTTTTCATGTGCTGCTTTATTTTGCTGATTTTCAACTCACGATGTTCTGCTCCAGACTTGCAAGCCTGGTGGTTTACCCCTCTGACATTTTCCTTTAGCACAGCTATAAATAGGGGGAAAAACTTCATTCTGGAATTAGCTCTACACTCTCTTGCACAGACTAGACATCTTCTCCTCACAGCTTAGCATCTCTCCTTTCCCTAACGCTATAGCTATGTTTCTTTAAAATCAATCTAGTCATCCTTTGCTGTTAAAATTTTTAAACAAGTTACCATCTCATATCAAAATCGATATCTGGTGTCTTCCTTGGATTAAATACACTATAAAAAGCCGGAAGAAACCAACCCCTTCTGAAACGTACTTAGCCCGCAAAGAAAACTTGTTTCTGCTTTCCCTGGAGAGCAGCACTCCCTCCTCCTTCAGACGCGCCCTGCTGAATTCTCCGCCCTCTCCTCGAGCGAGGGCAGGATGACTGTCCCCACTCCGCTTGTCTCCACACAACTTTCCTCTACCGTGTGCCAACTTCCAGGGCACAGCCTTTGTGGAGAGTAGCAAAGAATCACGTATAACCCCCACATTAGAAAACAAGACAGCAGGGGTCCTACCAGCGCGGCTCTTGATGACGTTGGTGAATCTGTCCCCCACAGCATCGTCCTCGGTTTCTTCCAGACCTCTTGGCTGAGCCATATCCACACATTAAGTGTCCCGGAATTCCCCACGCCCCAAACTTTGAAGGCGGGTGGGTTCCTGTGGTGTGCTCAATGCTCTCAGAAGGTAGCTTGCTGGGTATCTGGTGCGTCTGTCCATCTGAGGGAGGATTTTCCTCCTCCCCAAGCCCTCAGCCACAGATATAGGGATGCAGGAGGAGCAGGGAGTTCGGTTGGAAAACACAGAAACACAGACACCTTGGCGTGGGTTGGTTGAAAGAGGGTTCTGTCAAAATGCCCAGCCCATCCTTAGAGAGGAGGAAACAGGTGCTTTCCCCACCTCCTGGATCTAAAATAGAGTGGGTGAGGCCTGGAAGGTGAAAGCTGAGGAGGGACCTGGTGGTCAATAAATCCACAAGCAAGTTGGAGACTTGCTTTGCCACGCTGTGCAGAATCAATGCAAAAACAGGAGCAATTAGGAAGCCGCTTGCCAAAAGCAGCACATGAGGCCATGAATGATTTAACATTGCCACAAAGATGACTGCACTGGGGAGAGGAGTCACTCGCTTTCACTATCTGGGTCACTCACATGTTGTGTACTCCATTTTCTTATACTGACCTCAGTCCATTGGCTAGGCATAGATAAAATAGGCTGAGGGCAATTAATATTCTTAGACGATTTCACCAAAGCTACACACTCTTCCTTCAGTGTGTATATTCACTCTAACTGCCTCCTCCATCACTTCCTCCCACTACTGAGTCTAGAATTAGATTGGACTATAAACAGCTCATATGACATTATTTTCTAAAAATTTCAAAAGTGACTCTTATTTGGTTAGTATCCTAATCCTTTTCTTCCTTGAACTGACACAAACAACTTACCATAAACTCTCCTCCTCATCCTTGTGACCCTACTCCTATATTGAAGTAAACTTAACTTTACAAGAAATGCTTGACAAAGGAGTTAGAAACAACTGAAGATTTACTTGTCCTCTTTATTTTCATTAAGATGGCAATACATTTTGGATCATCTGGGGAGGTTACAGAACCTGGGCATCAGGGTTTGCACAAGATGCTAGATGATTTTAAATGGCAACAATACACATAATACTGTTTTAGATTACACATAAGTTTTCAGAGCTCTTTGTGTTGCCTTTTTCATTTCAGTGGATACTTGAACAAAACATACATAGTTACAGATAAACTCAGTATATTCTCAGAAATAAGAGAAAGCATAGTCAGGCAGGCCTGGTGGTTTAGCCCTTTAATCCCAAGTACTTGGGCATTTGGGGGAAGACTGATAAAGGGCAAAAGGAATTTCAAAGGCTGTCTGTGCTTCAAAGTTCAAGACCTACTTGGGCAACTTAGAATTTGTCTCAATCCCACCAACAATGGAGGAGTGTTCCTCTTTCTCCACATCTTCACCAGCATCTGCTGTCACCTGAGTTTTTGATCTTAGCCATTCTGACTGGTATGAGGTGGAATCTAGGGGTTGTTTTGATTTGCATTTCCCTGATGACTAAGGATGTTGAGCATTTCTTTAGGTGCTTCTCAGCCCTGCGAATTTCCTCAGTTGAGAATTCTCGGTTTA
>CM052722.1:33385197-33398320 GCA_028551405.1 Uromys caudimaculatus | reverse complement strand
GGATTGGTCAAGATCTTTTCCCAATCAGTTGGTTGCCGGTATAACCACTCTGGAAATCAGTTTGGTGGACGCTCAGAAAAATGGACATAATACTACCTGAGGACCCAGCTATACCACTCCTGGGCATATACCCAGAAGATGCTCCAACATGTAATAAAGACACATGCTCCACTATGTTCATAGCAGCCATATTTATAATAGCCAGAAGCTGCAAACAATCCAGATGTCCCTCATCAGAGGAATGGATACAGTAAATGTGGTACATTTACACAATGGAGTACTACTCAGCTATTAGAAACAATGATTTAATGAAATTTGCAGGCAAATGGATGGAACTTGAAAATATCATCCTGAGTGAGGTAACTCAGTCACAAAAGAATAAACATGGTATGTACTCACTGATAAGTGGATATTAGCCAAAACATTTGGAATACCCAAGTTTCACTTTACAGTAACTGCTGGACTGAGAGTAAAGACCCAGATGGAGGAGTTGGAAAAGGGACTGAATGAGCTGAGGGAGTCTGCAGCCCTATGGAGGGAGCAACAGTGTCAACTGGCCTGACCCCCCCTGGTCCTCATAGAGGCTGGACCACCAAACAAAGAATACACATGGAGGGACCTATGGTTTGGACCACATATGTGGCAGAGGAGGGCCTTGTTGGCTCTTAGGGGGAGGAGAGGCCCCAGTAAAGGGGAATGTCAAGGTGGGAATGTGGGAGTGGGTGGGCACGCTGGTGGGAGGTGGAATTCCCTCATAGAGGTGGGGGAGGGGGAGGAGATAGGTGGCTTCCAAAGAGGAGACCTAGAAAGGGGGAAACATTGGAAATGTAAATAAAGTATCAAAAAAAAAAGAAGAATTTGTCTCAAAATAAAGCAATGATACAATGCTTGCCCAGAATTTGAGAGCCCTTAGACTCAATCCCTATTACAATAAATTAAAACAAAAAATCTGATATATATATATTAGATTGTATATTATTAAGCTAATTTAATCAGAACAATCTATGTAAAATTCTACTAACATAAACATAGGTTAAATTACATGTAAATTAATTTAAAAATATTTGTGGAATGTTTTATGAAACAAGGAAATTATAGCTAAATATAGTCTTTAAAAAGATAAGATCTGTGTAAAATGTCTATATTATTTGGCTACTCAACTATAGCAAGCATCTCTATGGGTACATAAGAGGAAACATATTTTAAAAGTGAATCAAGACTTTTGTGAGCCTTCGAACTGCCTAGGCTTCTAAAGGCTGAGAGACTAGGTGGTTGGAAATATTGCTCATTATTTTTTTCTATTAAAACCATCTTCAAAGTTAGTTTGAAATCTGCCTGGAAACTGGCTGGTGCAAATGATCAAGGAGCAGAAAAGAAACTTCTACAATCTCCCTTATTCTGAGTTCATACTGATCTATTTATTTCAACAAATATAAAAGATCAACTTCCTAATAATTCTTATTCAAAAACCTTTGAGGTTAGAGAGGTTATAAAACTACTTCCCTGCCAATGAGCCAGTTATATCCAGATAACTCCTTGACTGGTGCATAGAAATTTTAAATATTGTTCCTTTTTCTGAGCAAACAATTTCCATGGACACCTGGAAAACTTAGCACTGAATGCATTTTCAAGTAGGAAGATAAAATACCCTTAAATAATACTACATCAAAGAATTTGAGATTAGTAGCTGAAACAATTTATATCATGCAGCATCCAACTTGAATATGAACGTGATATAATGAACCAAAACACCATGTTAATTCTGAATGAAAAGTTGCCTCTAGAATTTCTGAAATATAGCACATATACATTAAATTAAAACTATGACTCTCATGAACTTCCATGTAGTTTGCTTTAGCAAACGTGAGGAACAGCAATTTTGATGAACGTTTTAAGTACTGACATCAATTTATATAGAGACATCCATTGACTGCATGGAAGAATGTTTATGAAACAACAGGGCTATTTGTTAGTTTTCTTTTGGAGATAATGAAGAAGGTAAAGTTGAAAATATATGTATTTTAGGGATACACAGAAAGCATTTTTCCCTAGGAGATGAAAAACATAGCCTATATTTTTAGATTACCATCATAGGCTCTGCAAATTTTCTAAGAAACATTTCAACACAATCGAGGGTAATTTGAAACACAGAATTTTCTTATTCTTTCTAAACTGACTTTTTAGGGATGTCAATTTTTTCCTACTAGAATGGTCTACATTTAGGCATTCTCTTTGTGTGTGTCCTCAGGCTGGGTGAGCTCTAGGGTAAAAGGAAGTGCTGGTTCGGTATTGAGCATCTACCCCTAGTAAAGCTAAAGCTGAAATCTGAGACATTTTTGTCTCCCTAACCATCTGAAAAGCTATCGTGTTATTTGATGCTCAAGATTAGTAGACCTAAAGTGAGTATTGTAATAAAACTTATTTTAGCAATCCTGTTTGCAACCCATGATTTCAAGTCCCAGGAGAAGAGCAAGGAGACTATACTTCTCCAATGTTTCTGTGTTTAGGAAGAAACACCAGATTCTTGACTCAATCTAAAAGTTTTACCCAGAAACTAATTTATATATATATATATATATATATATATATATATATATATATATATATATATATATATATATATATATATATATATATATATATATATATATATATATATATATATATATATATATACACATACATACATGTTACACATTAGACTGACCTTTAATTTGATATTGTGGACCTTAGAAAAGAGATGGCTTATAAATTAATCTCAGTGACCCCCAATAACTAAATAACTACTCAATCAACTAATCAGGCAAGGCTGTGTATCTAAAATTTGTGAAAATCTCATTCAATAACATTCACAGATTTACAACACCTATTGTAATTGGGTAATAAGTAATTTAGTCAAGTATTTAAAAATATTTAGTTATTTGTAGTGCTCAGCTGCTAGGATTAGTGGTACCCAGGGCTACCTTTGACCTTTTCCTTTCTACCTCCCTATTCAGCTTCTGAACCTGACCTCCTCTATGTTTTTCTGATCCAGTTAGTCAGACAATGAGCCAAACCATGTTCCTGATGAACATCATAGATGAAAAAAGAGATGAACATGCCTAAATCCTAGAGCTATCTGGATGCTGTTCTGCAGGGTCTATTGAAGAAGAGTTATATGGAAAAGCAATGTCTGGAAGAAGAAGCTAGGAAAACCCCCTCAGATACCTACAAGAATTGTTCCATAGCTTCCACTGGCAAAAGGCTATCTGCCCTCTTCCCCCACTAAAAGGAAGAGGAGGGAGATGGCTGATGGGCTTATTGGGGGAGGGGGGAGTACTCCTAAATCCAATACATATGTGATCAAGCTGTTTGACCATTGTATCGTCCTGGTCCTGTTCAGTGAGAACACACACTGTGCCCTATCTTTTGTGCCTGGATGTCCCACAGCCCCTCAGGGCAAGAGTATGAGTGCTTACCCAACTCACCACTGCCCACCCCCTGATCTGCCTGAGAATAAGGAGAGTTTAGAGGTCTCTAACAACAAAGGAAGCAATGTATATAGCCTACCTCCCCCGGGCCACTTGAAGGTTCCCACAAGTGGCACATCCCATCCCTAGTCCAGTCTGAGACACAGGGTACCCCTGATGATGAGCCCTCTAATCCTTAACCTTTTCTATCCACACTTATCTGTTGCAACATGCAGTTCTGGAAGTGCATATGCCAGAGGTAGAAGGAAGTATCTCACCAGAACCACCTTCTGTATTCAGAAAATATGAAGATGTTGCAGAAGTGGTAGGAGTGGCACTAATGGTCCAAGTTCTCCACCACAGTAAAACCTGCCCAGAAGCCACAAAAAGTTAAACATAGTAACATCATTTCCCCACTCTCTCTCCTCAGAAACACTTGCATGTACTAGTTTCTGAGTAAGATCTCCCATCTTTTAATATCATAGCATCTAATTATTTATTCATGTAACATTTGTATGTGTGTGAATAAATATGCATAAATAGCATATGTGTGTAGTTAGTGTTGCTAGGTCTATTTAGTGTCATTTGTATGCATAATTTTAGAGCTGACTTATAACTGAATAAGCATTTAGGGGGAGTCATCTCTAGGGAAAATTAATTCTCCATCTCACAATAGTCCTTAATTTCCTGCAAGTCTTTATTCAGTGTTGAGGTTTCATGTGATTTATCCCATCTATATTGACATGTTAGTTTGTGTTGTCATTATTTAGGCCTTAGCTAAACAGACATTAAGATTTCAGAGGTGCTGCTTCCCTGTGTCTCTTGCAACAAAATTCCTGTTCGTCTCGAATTTGTCAGTCTTTCCATTCCCTCTTCCTCAATGTTCTCTGAGTCTTGAGAGTTTTATTATTGATGTATCAAATAGAGATGGATACTCCTCAATCCCCTTTTCTTTGCATTTTGACTAGTTGTTTCCTTCTGTAATTAGCTATATCTGTTGATGTTTTTAAGCTTCCTTGATGAGAGATAAGAGATATGTTTATTTGTGGGTATAAAGATAAATATTCAGAATGCAGTTAGGAATTATGCCTGTTTTAGTAAATCAGAAATAGGTTCTTTTCTAAGATCTGTGACCTCACTAGTCCAGGGTAGTTACCTGAATTTCTAGTACTGACCATGAGTTCAATCCTGTTCAGTGGTTTTTAAGCCAAATTAGACAAGTTTGGCTACTGCCAAGAGGTGAATGCCATTATTGCACCATTAGGGATATCTTGCCATGCTGGTAATTATTGTGGCTCATAAGCATCGGAGTTGGGATATACTATTCACTTTTTCTCTCTCTTGGATGCTTGCATAACAATTTCGAGATCTCTGAAAACTACTCCTCATGGAGGAGTCTTTGGGTAAAATCCAGCTTAATTCCTCCCAGATTTGTGTCCAAAGTACACAGTGTCCTCGGCAATAAGGATTTACCTTCAACTTCCTTCTGGGAGGCAATGAAGAGAGGCAGCAATAATTTGTATAGTTTTGTGAGTCCACCGACCAACAACTGCAGAAGGTAATGCTCGTGTTTGATTAGTGAGGTCTTAGTTAGAAAGTCTATATCTCTGGAGGAAGTACTGGTCACCCCAAATGGTGTAATTCGTTTAAAGAGCATACACACACAGACATACACAAATAAGGAGGTAGCACACAAGCATAAATGAATGCACATACACAGGTATTAACACTTATATATAATCTTAGGTAAATGTAAAATAATGATTCCTATATCTTTTTAAATGTGTTTTATGCAGCTCCTCCTCCTGTATTATCCTCTTTCTCTACTCTACAACTAATACCCTTCCCCATTTTCTACATTTCTTCCTTTTAGTAACATTAAATCCAAACTTTAAAAGTTGCATTGAAAACTAGCAACAGTGTTATAATTGGAACAAACCCCTAGTCAAGATTTTGAGATCATAAAACATATTTAGCAGGTCATAGAGAGATATAGAGCTGTTGTTTGACTTCTCCTTCACCCCAAACCAGAGGAATCTAATATAATTGGTGCTATGAAAAGAATTCTGATATGGTAAGTGAAGCTAAATTTCTGGGAAAATGGTAATGGTTGGAAATCTGTGTATATAAAATCATGGACTTGATTTAGTTGCTTGTAGGTGTACAGAATACAATATTTGAGTTTAAATTACTTCAGTTTTGGGGACGCATTAAATGGGCTGAATATTAGATCATATGTAAATTGACTACTTGATCACAAATCAAAATATATGTATGTGGTTGTAAAAGATTCATGCTGACTTATAATATCTCATGTACAATTTTGGGCATGTAAAGTATCCTTCTCCTAATGTAACCTTTCTTGGAATATAATCATGTGTTTATCATTATACTTTTTATAGTACATATTTGATAAGATCAACAGAGACAATAACTAAATGGCAGTTCATTATAAACTATATTATAAATTGCTTTCCAATTATTTAATCATTCCTTATATATTTGATGAGTAAATTAAAATTTGAAATTCATAGCAGTATTTCACTACACAATAAACTATCTTGAAATGTGGAAATTTAATAATGACATCTTTCTGTATTGGATAGAAAATATGACTTAGGTTTCACATGGCTAACTTTTTTTTTCCATTATTATGGTGAAGACCCGAAAGGTGATGCGTAGGATTGGCACTGCATATTAGTTGTGTGTTTTACTGTATTTGTGAAAAGAATAGTTTTACATGGCATTTCTATTTACTTGTCTGCTCTCCTCAAATGTAGGTCTTGAGGTTGAAGGTAAAGATCAAGTAAAAGAAAGAAGAAAATCTATGTCACCATGAAATATCTAAGTCAGGAAGCCGCTAAATGTCATATCAGCCACATTTAAATCTGCTGCTATTATAAAATAGTCCTCCAAAAGTACCTGTAAGTGATAAAGTGTTTATTTGTCTTATAATTTCAGGTTACAGCTCATCTTTTGTGGGGAAGTCAAAGCAGGAATTTGAAGCACCAAATCACCTCAACATTCAAGGGCAAAGAAAAAAATATAATTCGTGCTCAGCTCACACTGTTATACACTTCAGAATCCTAACACAGAATACTGTGAGCAACAGTGGGCTGAGTCTTCCCATATCAATTAAAGTAATCATAACAATGTACTACAGATATGCCCACAGGACCAAAAAAATCTAGATCATCCCTTATTGGAACTCTCTCCTCATGTACTTCTAGATTGTTTTAAGTTTATATCTAAAACTGACCATCGCAGAATTCTAGAAGAGAATTTAGTATACAATTTTCAGTAATGACATTAAATGTGTATGTTTACTTTTCAATCACAAATAATAACACATTTACTTTCCAATGAACACTAAAATACTGCACAATAGATATTTTTTAAAAAAACATCCCCTAGACGGTAATACAATGATTAGAATTTTTCATTGGTTATGTATTTTAAAAGTGTACTACAGTTCACATTTGTAAGTAATTATTGAATGGTCTGGGACAATGCTATGGAATTTAAAAGCAAAGATATTTTTTCTTAAAGGTGCCATAATTTAGAAGGGAGTGGTAGAGTATAGAGAATTGAAAGTTGTGAACTCAGTAGCAATGCAGAGCTCAAGATTTTGAGCATTTAAATCATGTACCACTATAAAAATCTGGTAGACTATAGGGAAAGTGTTGACTGGTACATATCAAACAAAATTTAATGATTTTTGTCATTTTTATTGTTGCTTTGAGACAGAAATTTGTGTACCCCAGGCTGTCTTCAAACTCAGTGAGTAAGCTAGGAAGACTTTGAACTTTCTTTGCCTTCTCCTAAATGCTGTTATTACCACCACTGTAACACTATACCTAGCAGTAGATCGAATTAATTATCATCATAAAAAAGAGTGAAGTACCAGTTCGTTTTATTTTTTTTATTGTGAGTTTGTTAAAGTTTGAGTGGAAGTCCAATGGTAAAATCTTGCTATTGACTTACCATTTGCTAAAACGTTCTTCACAAATACATCCACCACGATGATAACAACAATGGTGATGGTGATGATGAGATCTGTGTACATGTTTTCTACTTAAGGTTGAGAATTCTGTAGTTTCTTCTCTGAATCACGGCCACTTGTGGGACTCTATGTTAATTTACTGCAAATAAAAACTCTTCAAATGAAGATTAGGACTGATTTGTGGTTATAATAATTACTCCTTAAGGATCAGTTACTTCTTTGAGAGTTGTTGGCCATTTTAGGTCCATAGATGCCTGACACATTAGACATTATTGCCATTGCTCTTGGTTACTCTCCAGGAACTGATGTTAAAACTCTATTGTTGAAGCCACCACATGCTTGAATCTTAAAGGATAGAGAAGCCACACTGGCACTAACCTGAAATCTCCATCATTACTGGCTAGATTTCATGGTGCTGAAAGGTGTTAAGTGCACTATCAGATGAAAAATGTAGTCATCAATTATACCTATGGACTCTATACATTAAAGTTAAGGCAGCCTTGAAAAGGCATGCTTGCTGGTGTAACATTATGAGAGTAACCAATCATTTTCTGATTAGATTTAATACCCATTCCACAAGATGAAATGTGGAACTGTACCATTTCTAGGGCAAGAACTACGGATAAACACATCCTGGGCTCTAGGGGATAGCCTATTCTTATTACTATGCTAAATCATAATATTACAATGATTCTTCATTGGCATTTTAACTTAATTTTATTTTGTTGATTTTGTTATCATTTTTCTTTGCTATCCACCTGTTTCCACTTGTACTCTTCTGCACCCAGTATACTCTATTCTGAATTCATGTCACATAGTTTCTAATGACTTCCCACTTCCTCAATACCTTTGTTTCTTCTTCTAATGGTCTTCTTTTAAGTTTTATAACCTATATCCACATTCATACCTGTGTACATGTATGTAAGAGTTTGTATGTGTGTGTGTACATGTTTTCTTACACATTGCTATAAAAACAATGCATTTGAAGTTGTGAACATTTTCTTATTTTCTTGCTATTAATTCAATTTGCTTTTGACAAATGTATACATGTATATAATATGTTATAAGTATTCTCTTACCCTTTAGACAGAAGGAGATAATTTTGAAACACACACACACACACACACACACACACACACACACACACACACACACACACAAACCAATCAAAATTCAGATTTGTGGAGGTCAGTCTCAATGGTTAAGTCTACAATATACTTCATCTACCTAAGGCTCAGGGATCATTCAAAATAAAGAAGTAGGAAAACAGCAGAAATTCCATGAAACCTCAACCTTAAACAAAGAACTCCAGGAAACTAAGGAATGATAACAGCAGGAGACAGTCTTCTTCAGGAAGGAGCAAAGCAATTGGTTATCTAATAGCAAATGATCAGCTCTGATAACCTACAAACAAATAAAATTTACACATTTTTAAAAAATTTAGAATACACCCCCCATACACACACACATGCATGTCACAATTAATGAAAAAGGGTCCATGAATTTGAAAGGAAAAAAGAGGGATATATGGGAGAGTTTGGAGAGAAGAAGTGAAGGGAGATATTATAACCTCAAAAACATAAAGAAAATGATTTTAAATGAAATTTGAAAACAAACAAACCAGAAAGACCAGTATAAAAGAAGACTGTAAATCATTTGAATGTCAGTTGAAAACATTACATTCCCAACCAGCATCTAATTACAAATGTGAGACTTTGCTTTCCATATATCTACAATATAAGGAGGTTTTGTAACTTGAGTATAATGATCTATAAGGAAAGGAATAGAGTAGAACGTGAGAAATATTTCAAGGTGCAGATTCATGTAGGAGTTCTTCAACCATGGCTTTAAATTCAGTGCTCATTGAGAAGGGAAACAACTGAATACATAAATGGAAGAATTGCATGTCATCATTGAACTTTTAAAGGCTGTTCAATGAAAGCTAAAAGAGAGAAAAGAGCAAAGAAAGCAATGGCTGTAAAAAGAGGGCCACTTATCATTTTTGTAATAGTTCAGGTCAGGAATGATGGTGGCATAATGTTCCTGTGAATGTGCTATAATTTTCAGATATATCTCAGAGATAAAACTTGGCATGTGTATCATTCATCAATGCTTGCTGGGAAGACTGGTTGAGTATGTCTAATGAACATAATACTGCATCCATTGAAAATCATCTGCTAGGGTTAAGAAATTTTTGGACTTGTAAATGCAGTACTTCAGCGTTTGTTTACAATACACATCATCTCTATGATTTCAGTTTATTTTTCTCTTCCACACAGTTCTTTGTCTTTCCAACTACCCTCAATGTTGAAGTTCAAGGATTGGCACCCATTCTATTTGCTGCAGAACTCATCAGCATGTGAGTTTTCTCATTATAGTATGAATAGAATGCCAAGCTGTAGTCATGGTGACCAAGAGCTATGCAAACGTAGTTGACTTTTTTTTCCTTTTTCTTTATTTTCTCTTAGAATTTTAGTCTTCTTATCCAATTTCCTGCCATGCCCTTGGCTCATCATTAGAGGTAATTTTATCTTCTTTATCTTATTTTGTCAGTCAAGCATATTCATTATTTCTAGTTAAATTCATGACCAAGAAAGTATTGGCAGACACTTAAATTTTTCCAAATTATTTCATGTGTATTGAACTACTAGTGTCTTAAAAAAGCTGCTTAATTCAACTTAAAGAAGTGTGATTACATATTATACTTTATATTACATTCACTTCATAATATTATGTATTTTAAATCTTGTCAGATCATATAAGTCTTCCTCCAGTAAAACATGACTCAATTAAATGTCTCCGACAGTAAGAAATCTGTATAATGTTGTGTCTTTGGTAAATGTTTAAGAATGTGCATATATAGGCTATTACGAGGAAATAATATATGGAGAACATTATTACTTTCTGATGGGTTATTAATAACATATAAATAAAAGCTAATTATTATGTAATCTTACCAATACACATGATATAGGTAACAAATTTAGGCAACTTGAAAAGGTAAATATTTAAAATTATATACTACTAATAGTTAATTAACATAATAATATCACAACTGGAAATTTGTGCTAGAACATAAATCAAGAAAGACAGATAACATGAGAATACAAAAACATTTTAATACATTCAGAAGCATTTCTCTGCAAGGAAAAATATACCTTCTTCATTGCAAGTCATTACACACGAAGCATAGAAAGTCTATTGTTATTGAGATCCCACATAAAATGCAAAGACTACAATCTCCAATATCTCAGTGAATCTAAACTGGCTGAAATGGAAACACTTTCATTTCAAAGAGAGTACTTTTTATAATGTACATATAAGAAAATCATGATGACTTGGTTATCCAGCTTCAATATAGAATTAAAGTAGTTGTGCTGGTTGGTTTTTGTCAACTTGAGACAAACCTTGACATATCTGAGAAGATGGAACCTTAACTGTAAAAATGCCTCAGTTAGACTGGCCTGTGGGTTAGTCTGTAAAGCATTACCTTGATTAATGTTTAATAGTGGGAGGGCCCAGCCTACTGTGGGCAGGGCCAACACTGAGCTGGTAGTCCTGGGTTGAAGAAGAAAGTGGGCTGAACCACTCATGGGGATCAAGCAAATAAGCAACATGGCTTTTGCTCCAATTCTTGCCTCTAACTTCTTGCTTGGAGTTCCTGTTCCTAATTCTTTCAGTGATGAACTGTGGTGTGAGAGTTATAAGATAAATTAAATTCTGCTTTCCAAGTTCCCCTATGCCATGGTATTTTATCACAGCAATAGGAAAGTAATCAAGACAGGAGTTAGGAAAATGTTATACAATCGCAGGTGAAATGTCTATCTATAAAATATCATCCTGAGTGAGGTAACTCAGACCCAAAAGGACATGCATGGTATGTACTCACTGATAAGTGGATATTAACCACAAAGTACAGAATACCCAGGATACAGTCCACAGAACTCAAGAAGGTTAATAATCAGAAGGACCCAAGTGAGGATGCTTCAATCCCACTTGGGAGGGAGAAGAAAGCAATCACAGAGGGGGGCAGAGGGAGGGACGGACACGGGTGAGAGACAGGACAGAGAGGGGAAAATGGGAACAAGATCAGGTAATGGGGGGGCAGGAGTGAAGCCCTGGGGGTCAGCAGAGTGAATGGAAATACGTAATCTCGGGAGGTAGGAGGTATGGGGACCCTTTAGAATGTACCAGAGACCTGGGAGGTGGGAGAAGCTCAGAACTGAGAGGGAGCGACCTTAGATGAAATGTCCAATAGTAGGGAGAGCGAACCTGTAGAATCCACCTTCAGTAGAAAGACAGGGCATCAATTGGAGGGATGGGGTTGCCATCCCACAGTTAAAAACTCTGACCTGGAATTGTCCCTGTCTAAAAGAACTTCAGGGACAAAAATGGAGAAGAGATTGAGGGAAAGGAGGTCTAGTGACTGGCCCAAACTGGGATCCATCTCAAGGGAGGCTCCAAGGCCTGACACTATTACTGATGCTATGGTGTGCTTACAGACAGTAGACTAGCATGGCTGCCCTCGGAGAGGCCCAACAAGCAGCTGAAAGTGTCAGATACAGATACTAACACCCAACCAATAGACAGAAGCCGGGGACTCTTGTGGTTGAATTAGGGAAAATCTGGAAGAAGCTGAGGAGGAACGCAACCCCAAAGAAGACCAGCAGACTCAACTAACCTGGACCCCTGAGATCTCTCAGATACTAAGCCACCAACCAGGCAGTATACACCAGCTGATATGAGGCCTCTGACACATATACAGCAGAGGACTGCCTGGTCTAGCCTCAGTGAGAGAAGAAGCACCTAACCCACAAGAGACTTGAGGCCCCAGGGAGTGGGAAGGCCTGGTAGGATGGAGGGCAGGGACATCTTCTTAGAGACTGGGGAGTAGAAATGGGATGAGGAACTGTCAGAGGATGGATCAGGAAGAGGATAACAACTGGACTGTAAAAAAAGATTAAATAATAATAATATTAATTAAAAAGTAGTGAAATTATCAAATTTACTTTCTCATATGTTCCAAAATAATTATTTTGATCATACTTAGTTAAATTTAATAGTACTTCTTCATATATAAAAGTTACCTTTTTTTTTCCTTTGGTTTTTTGAGACAGGGTTTCTCTGTGTAGCCCTGGAACTCACTCTGTAGACCAGGCTGGCCTCAAACTCAGAAATCCACCTGCCTTTGCCTCCAAGTGCTGGAATTAAAGGCGTGCACCACCACTGCCCGGCTAAAAGTTAATATTTTAAAATTAACCCATTGATAATTTCCTCTGTTGATTTTGCCGTGACAATCAAAATATTAGGGCATATAAAATGTCTATAATATCTAATAGTAAATTACTAAGGAATTACTGTTCTGTACATATTTTAAATATAAATGCATCTTCTTTTATAACATGCTAGTAATGTTTATATAAAGAGTCATGGTCTGAGTTCTTTTTCCCCTAATAATTTTATGATTGAGTCCTAGATTATTTTCTATATAATAATCTTATATAATCTTACCAATACTTACCTAGGTCAAAGGTAGCAAATTTAGACAACTTCAGAAATTAAATATTTTTCAACCAATACTACATTTACCTAGTCTTAATAGGAACATGGTGGAGAATGAAGCTCAGTATTGATGCTATGTATCAAAGACACATGCTTCACTATGTTCATT
>CM052722.1:33369200-33385097 GCA_028551405.1 Uromys caudimaculatus | reverse complement strand
GCAAGAGAGTCAATGGGCCTGACCCCCCCCCCCGGTCCTCCTGGAGTTTGGACCAACAACCAAAGAATACACATTGATGGACTTATGGTTTGGACCACATATGTGGCAGAGGATGACCTCGATGGTCATCAGGGAGAGAGGAAAGTCCCTTGGGCCTGAGGATGTTAGAGGCCTCAGTAAAGGGGAATGTCAAGGTGGGAATATGGGGATGGGTGGACGGGGGGGTGGGGGTGGGTGGTGGAATTCCCTCCTAGAGGCGGGTTGGGGAGGGGACAGGGGGTATCCAAAGAGGAGACTCAGAAAAGGGGAAACATTGGAAATGTACATAAAGTATCAAAAATAAAAAAGGAGGAAAAAAAATGAGATGAAATGTAGTATATTTTCTTACCTTGAGAAAATAAACTAAGGCCACTAAATCCCCCCTGTCCTCATGTATGGCCAGTTCAAAGCTTATGAACACTAGAAATAAAACAAGTCGATTGATTAAATATGATATAAACTAGCACAGCCAGCAAATCTAAGTTCTTTGACCTTGTCTAATAGAGGCAATATCTATAGTTTGACATTTAATTCAATTATACTGTCAGGTTAATCTATATATATGTATTTTAGGAGGCAAGAGAATTCATAAGTAATTACAGAGACATTTAGTCCAGAATTGTCTGGCATTGGTAAGAGCAATTAATTTTTTTGGAAAAAATAAAATGCAGCCTTGATAAGAAAGTATTAAATTAATTAATTAGAGAATATATTAAATGCATACAACAATGGGCATAAAATAATCATGAGAAAAGTAAAGTGATTAAATGTTTATATGAAGGCATTTGGGATGTTAAAAGTGATTGTGGTCTGAAGAATTTCAAAAGAGTTGTAATGTACTATACCAAAATTAGAGTAGTGTGTTTGTGTTCTTATGACTAATCATTGCAGTAGTTCTTGGTAATACAAACTAAAATGCAACAAAAAATATAACTGACTTAATCATCACTATAATGCTAACTGAAGTGAGCTCTTAGAGATTACCAATACATTATTACAAATGGCAGATTTGTTTTCTTATACAAGCAGAGTACACCTTCTGACTCAAAGGACAAGGAGGACAGGTTTTAGAGCTGTCATTTGTTTTACAAAATATTGATTTAGAAAAGAAATCTTGTGGACCACCAGTTTTCTCATAATGATGAATTATGAATATCTTTTCTTTCAAATAATTCAAGTAACTACAATTATCAATCAAGAAAATTTTTATTAAAATGAATTGGTCAGTACAACATAGAAGACAATTCTGAAGTGTTGGATAATCTTCACAGAAACCTAGTTGGATGCATAGTTCTGGTAAACCTTTTCAATAGATCTATTAGTTTCAATGATAATCTCATATATAGAGAGTTTATGTAACATCATATTTGAATTATTGGAAAATGAGCTAAGCTAAATAATTTAGTCAAAATATAGTGTAATATTTCAATTTAAGTTATTATTTACACACACACCACACCAGACACACACACGCACACACACACACACACACACACACACACACACACACACACACACACACATACATATATATATAGGTGGTCTGATGACATCCCCAAGAGTTAAATGTAAGAATTTTGAGGCTTGTGAGAGCAATAAAGTTGTTAAGTACCTTATTAGTTCTAGGGGGCGTGAGGTCCTTGTGCTCACAGATAAGGACTAGAGAAACCAGAAATGTTAAACATGCAGGGTTGTGTCCTCAGTGGAGGATATGTATAAGCTGTTTTTCACCCATTAGGCTCGGAACAGGTGGAGTAACTAGCCTGGTGATCTGTACTATATGTAGGATTATGGCACACCTGAGTCCCTTGGACAGTTACATTTATCTCAGACTCTTCCTCCCTAGACCTGTATCTTCAGCTCTGTATCTCAGTCTATTGACTCTTTCTTATGGAAGAGGCCACTTATAGTTTTGCAAAAGAGTTACAATCATGAATAAAGCTTTATCGTGATAATTTTCACCAGGAATCACTTTCCCAAAGTAGTACTTATACTTAAATATATCTAAAATAAACTGGTGTCAGACTCCAGAAGTATGAACCAACACCAGTTTACTAAGTTATACTGAACCACATTCCTTTCTTGCCTCACACAGACCATTACTCTGCCTACTCTGGTGTTGGCAGAGATTCCCCAAATTAGTTAAGCAATGACCTTAAGTTTAGGAACCCTATCTTGGGATCAGAAGTTAACTTGGCTATTAAGACTCTGTTTAATATCCATAAAGTACATTCAGTGTCACTAAGATTCTTTCCCATGTTGAGAATATGAGAATATATGAAAATTAGAAGCAAAGAAACACAGAAATCAGCTTTTCTGAGTTGCTTGAGGTTGACCTCAGTTGAGTGGAGGAAGATGAGAAGCCATGACTCTGAGGTGAGTAACTAGATCCCACCTGTGATGCTCAAGTCAATCTGGTCCAGGGGACTGGACCAATATCAAAGCACCAGGTTGCAGCTGAAGCTGCCCTGTCTGATCCACCCCTCACCTCATTAGAGCTAATCAAAGTCTCATAAGGAATGCCTATTTTCATAGAGAATTTTTAAATATGAACTCTCATTTTGACTAGCTCCAGTATGAAAAAGTCTGGCAACAGGTAGGAATTGCTGTAGCTTTTGCCACAAAGTACAGTCAACCATGCCCTTCCATCAGTGATATCAGCTTACCCAGTCAGTCATATTAAATAAAAATTTACAGAAACAAACATTTTCTGACAAATCTTGTTTGTCAACTTGATGGGATTTAGAATTACTATAGAAACACATTTCTAATACGGTTCAGGAGCCACAGGTCTGATGGCCCTGGATATTCTAACACAACAGGAACACTAGAAAATGACCTTAAATACAATCTTATAAAGATGATCAAGGCCTTTAAAGAGGAAATGAATAAATGATTATCATATTTAGATAATCTAAGGACTTATCTATATTAGGTTAATCGAAATAGATGGATTCACTGTAAATGTGGGTAGGACAGTTCCATGAACTGAAGTCCTGGCTAAAGAAAAGGCAAAAGCAACCCTAGGTACTCAATGCTCTGTTTCCTGATTGTAGATGCAACAAGACCAGCTCCTGCCCCGTAACTTCCCACCATGATTGACCTTATCTCTTGGAATTGTAAGCTTCAATAAATTCTTCCTTCTTTAAAAATAAAGATATTGTTATTCACACTGATTTGGATGCTGTGCTTATAATTTACAGAAACTGACCAAATGAAAAAGAATAATAACTCACTTAAAGTAAATGACTTAGAGTGTTTAAATAATATATAATCTTAAAATTTTACTTTCACATTTTAAAGATCTTTGGCTTTTCTTGTCCTTCAATACCACTCATTTTAACTACTAATATATACTGATGCAATTATATTGATAGTGCTGTATCATGCAGGGAAATTTAACAATAATAACATGAACTAAATAGCATTTGCCAAGCAGCTGTACAAAGTATTGTTGTAAAACTAAGGGAAATGAGCCAATACTAACAAAGAAGTTAAGCAATGATTCTTGTATATTTATTGTAAATATACAAGGTTGAAAAGATGGCTCAGTAATTAAGAGATTGTTATTATGGCAGAGAATCAAAGTTTGATTCCCAGCATGCACACTGTGTTTCACACCCATCAGTAACTCCAATTCCAGGAGATCTGGTGCCCTTTTCTTATTTGCATAGACACTAAACTCACATGTGATACGCATACATATATACATGCAAGCAAAACAAATAAAATAAAATGAATAAATTATAATAAAAACTTTAAAAGAAAGGTAATGCTTAAATTTAAGGAAATTATTTGAAAAAAGAAACACTGATATTTTGGACATTAATTTCTTGAATATTTAACAGAGGATATAAAATGTCTTGCTTTAAGATACAGAGTATGGGCTTTATCTGTTTAGTGTAGAAAGCAATAATCTTCTTAACTTGGTTCTGTAAAAATTTAAAGAAGAAATGTTACATCATCTCTCTCCTGGCAGGCTTAATTTGGGAGTGGTGTATCCACATCCTGACCTCATCCACCTTAACAGCCATAGCCATGGTCAGGATAATGGTGTGAGTGCCTTTCCAGCAACGTTTCAGAGTCTTGTGATTATGTATCATAATCTGGACTTTATCATCTGGTTCAAAGCAATGGGGGTTATGGGGAGGAACAGACGCATAAACCTGGCAGATCGAAGGCCAAATTTGCTTCTGCACCCTATGGAGGGCTTCTAAAGATTTTAAAAGCTTATATTCAGCTAAGATATAAGACTGGAGCATGGGAGAGGGCCTCTTAAATAGGATCTCAAAGGGGGTGAGACATAAAGTATAGGGGGTGTTCCTAGCCTTATATAAGGCATAAGGTAGGAGAGATGCCTAGTCATTGCCAGTTTCAAGTGTTAATTTGGTCAAGGCTTTCCTCAGGGTCCCATTCATCCTCTCTACTTACCCTTTACTCTGGAGTCTATATGAACAATGTAATTTCATGTTGGTCCCTAGACCCTGTTATAGAGATTGAGTTACCTGGGAGATGAGTGCTGCTCCATTTTCAGACCCAAGTAGGGTAGGCAAACCATAACTTGATACGATGTCTTCCAGAAGCTTCTTTGCCATACTTTATTGTCCGTTTTCTTCTTTGTACGGTAGGCTTCTACCCATCCTGAAAAGGTATCTATAAAATACTTATATGCATATGTTCCTGGTTTTATTTATGTATAATCTATTTCCCAATTAGTCCCTGGCCATTGACCCCTTATGGGTTCCCGAAGTGGATCTTGGATTGGGGCCTGAGGGGTTCAAAGACAGGCAGATGGCACAGTCTGAGATTACCTGATTAACCAAGTGTCCTAAGCCAAATATTTTGTACCTTGCCTCTCACAGCAATTCCTTCAGTTTTCGGTGGCCAGATGTAAAGCTTGATGAATCTGATGGATGAGCTTCTTAGCAAACTCCTTAGGTAGGATGGTGCAGAACTTCAGAGGACAGTAACCATCCATTTCTTCTGTAAATTCCTTGGATTTTGCATGATTTCATTTGTCTTCAGTGGTATGGGATGGATGGGAGCACAGGGGACAGCAAGATGACAAGGATGTTGGCAGTGGAAGCTTGGTCAGCCTCCCTTTCAGCTTTATCAGCTATCCTTTTCCCTTGGGTTATTTCTGAAGTCCCTTTCTGATGCCTGGGGCAACGAATTATGGCCACTTTGAGAGGAAGCCATAATGCCTCCATAAAGCAAGTATTCCTTCCTTATTTTTGTTTTTGTTTTTGTTTTTTTTCTTTCACAGTCAATAATCCCCTGTCCTGGTATATGGACCCCATGTATGTGAGCCATAGCAAAGGCATATCTGCTGTAGTTATGCTCCTTTGCCAGTTTTAAAGCCTGTGTTAGAGCCTTTAGTTCAGCTTTCTGGGCTGAAGTTCCCAGTGGCAAAGCAGTTACCCAAATAACAGAGTCCAAGTCCATAACCAATCTCCCTGCATACCTGATTCCATTCTGGATGAAGCTACTCCCATCCAAGAAGTAGATACATTCCATGTCTGGCCAGGGTATGTCAGTTAAGTCTGCCTTGATGTTCTGAGTGTGCCCCAGAACTATAGAGCAATCATGCTGCACATCTGAGGACGGGTCAGGTATCAGGGTGGTTGGATTTAGGGCAGATGATCGATCATATCTTACTTGAAGAGGACTCAAAAGCAGAGCCTGAAAGTGAACCAGTCTGGCTTTGAACAGCCACTGGCTGGTTGGATTCTTGAGAGTTCCTTCATAGCATGTGTGGGTGATAGCATATTCTTGCCCCATGGTTATTTTGTCAGCATCCTTGACTACCAGGGCAGTGGCAGATATGACTCAGAGGCAAGCTGGCCAACCTTGGGCCACTGGGTCTAGCTTCTTAGATAAATAAGTCACATGACTTTCTATGTATGGTCCCAAATTTCAGGTGAGCACCACTCTTGCTATCCGGTTCCTCTGATCCACATACAAGTGGAAAGGCTTGTGAATGTTTGGGAGGGCCAAGGGTGGTGCCTCCAATAACGCATTTTCTTAGAGTCTAAAATCAATGTCCATTTCAAGAGTCCATCCTATTTTGTCTTCTTGGCCCCTGGTGGCCTCATATAATGGTTTGGCTATCTCAGTGAATCCTGGCACCCAAAGTCTACAAAACGAGGCAGATCCCAGCCCATACTTGCCTTTGGATTGATGGAACTGGGATGCTAAGGATGGTTTGCTTCTGGACCATCAAACAGCATGCATTGGCAGGCCCCCTTGAATATGTACTCCAGATAGGTGAACTCAAGTTCACAAAGCTGGGCCTTCTTAGCAGACACTCAGTAGCAAGGTTGACTCAGCTCCTGTTGCTGGTCTCGTGTGGCCTCCTGGCATGTCTAGTCAGGGGCATGCAATACATACTAGAGCACCGTTATTTGGAGGTGGGCCTACGAATACTAACCCATCCTTATGCAGTGCCTCCTTAAAGGTGGTGGGTTAGTTCTTGAATCCTTGAGGCAAGTCCAAATCAGTTGTCCTTTGAAGCCTCTCCCCAACACTCACCATTCAAAGGCAATTAGAGGCTGGCCAGAGGCAGTCTGGGAAGCCTCTCAGAGGCAGTGGCTGAAGCTTGCAACTGATGTCAGGGGCAGCTTGATTTTAAAAAGCCATGTTCACAGCTGACTGGTGGTCTCTGACTTCTGAGTCAAAAGCAGTGTGCGTGCGGGGTGGGAGCTCAGCCAAGGCCACAAGGCTCCATAGCCAAATAGTGCCAGGAGAAAGCTAGCATCCCAGGAAGGTGGACAAGTCCAAGTGTGGAGGTAAGATGAGCACCTCTGCTCAGCGGACCGTCCCAGAACCCTCTGGACTCAGGGACCAAGGAGCAGCCAGGGACAGGAGCCTTCCTTCCAGTTTCCATCTGTGGCTGGGGAGCTCGGCCTGAGCCACAGGGCTCCATAGTCAAATCGCACCAGGAGAAACCTAGATGCCCAGGAGGGTGGACAAGCCCATGAGTGGAGGTAAGACAAGCACCACTGCTCAGAGGAATCCACCAGAATCTTCGGGACACAGGAACTGAGGCATGGTCTTCCAGTTTCCTTCTGCTGCCATGGAGCTGATCCTGTGACACAGGGATCCATACTCAAATAGTGCCAGAAGAGAGCTGGTTTCCCAGGAGTACCAACACACCTTTGAGCACAGGCAAGACCACCACTTCTGTTCAAATTCCTGGATCAAGAGGGACCCTCTCAGAGCCATCAGGACACAAAAATGAAGGAACAACTGGGGACAGAATCTTTCTGTTTTCTGTCTGCACCCCAGAGCTTACTCTGTACCACAGCTCTCCAAACCCAAATTCCTCTCAGAGAGCTGATCTTCAAGGAGTACTGACATAGAGGTTTGCAGGAGGGATAAGCCACAGTCAAATAGAACAAGACTGGCTAATACCAGAGATAACCAGATGGCGAAAGGCAAGGGCAAGAATATAAGGAACAGAAACCAAGGCACCTTGGCATCATGAGAACCCAGTTCTCCCACCACAGTGAGCCCAGGATACCCCACCACACCAGAGAAGCAAGATTCAGATTTAAAATCACATCTCATGATGATGATAGAAGATTTTAAGAAGGAAATAAATAACTCCCTTAAAGAAATACAAGAGAACACAGGTAAACAGCTAGAAGCCCTTAAAGAGGAAACACAAAAATTCCTAAAAGAATTATAGGAAAACACAAGCAAACAGGTAAAGGAACTGAAAAAAACCATCCAGGATCTAAATATGGAAATAGAAACAATAAAGAAATCACAAAGGGAGGCAACCCTGGAATTAGAAAACCTAGGAAAATGATCAGGAGTCATAGATGTAAGCATCACCAACAGAATATAAGAAGTAAAAGAGAGACTCTCAGGTGCTGAAGATACCATAGAAAACATTGACACCACAGTCAATGAAAATGCAAAATGCAAAAAGCTCCTAACCCAAAACAGCCAGGAAATCCAGGACACAATGAGAAGAGGAAATCTAAGGTTAATAGGTATAGAAGAGAGTGAAGATTCCCAACATAAAGGAACAGTAAATATCTTCAACAAAATTATAGAAGAAAACTTCCCTAACCTAAAGAAAGAGATGAACATAAACATTCAAGGAGCCTACAGAACTCCAAATAGATTGGACCAGAAAAGAAATTCCTCCTGTCACATAATACTTAAAACACCAAATACACAAAATTAGGAAAGAATATTGAAAGCAGTAAGGGAAAAAAGTCAAGTAACATATAAAGGCAGACCTATCAGAATTACACCTGACTTCTCACCAGAGACTATGAAAGCTAGAAGATCCTGGGCAGAACTGATATAGACCCTAAGAGAACACAAGTGCCAGTCCAGGCTGCTATACCCAACAAAACTCTCAACTACCATAGATGGTGAAAACAAGATATTCTATGGCAAAACCAAATTTACACAATATGTTTCCAAAAACCCAGCCCTACAAAGTATAATAGATGGGAAACACAAACACAAGGAGGGAAATTACACCCTAGAAAAACCAATAATGAAATCTTTCGACGAACTCAAAAGAAGATAGCTACACAAACATAAAAATAACATTGAAAATAACAGGAAGCAACAATCACTATTCCTTAATATCTCTTAACATCAATGGACTCAATTCCCCAATAAAAAGACATAGATTAACAGACTGGATACATAAACAGGACCCAACATTTTGCTGCGTACAGGAAATGCACCTCAGAGTTAAAGACAATACTATCTCAGAGTAAAGGGCTGGAAAACAATTTTCCGGGCAAATGGTCCCAAGAAACAGGCTGGAGTAGCCATCTAATATCGGAGGAAATCAACTTTCAACCAAATGTCATCAAAAAAGATAAGGAACGACACTTCATCCTCATCAAAAGTAAAATCTATCAAGAAGAACTATCAATTCTGAACATCTATGCTCCAAATACAAGGTCACCCACATTCATAAAAGAAACTTTACTAAAACTCAAAGCACACATTGCACCTCACACAATAATAGTGGGAGAATTCAACAATCCACTCTAATCAATGGACAGGTCTTGGAAGTACAAACTAAGGAGAGACACAGTAAAACTAACAGAAGTTATGAACCAAATGGATTTAACAGATAACTATAAAACATTTCATTCTAAATCAAAAGAATATGCCTTCTTCTCAGCATCTCATGTACCTTCTCCAAAACTGAACATATAATTGGTTACAAAACAAACCTCAACAGATACAAGAAGATTGAAATAATCCCATGTCTCCTATCAGATCACTATGGGTTAAGGCTGGTCTTCAATGGCAACAACAACAACAGAAAGCCCACATTACACATGGAAGCTGAACAATGCTCTACTCAATGATAACTTGGTCAAGAAAGAAATAACGAAATTAAAGACATCCTAGAATTTAATGAAAATGAAAGTACAACATACTCAAACTTATGGGACACAGTGGAAGCAGTGTTAAGAGGAAAATTCATAGCTTTGAGTGCCTCCAAAAAGAAACTGGAGAGAGCATACACTAGCAGCTTAACAGCACACCTGAATGCTCTAGAACAAATATAAGCTAATAAACCCAAGAGGAGTAGAAGGTCCAAAATAATGAAACTCAGGCCTGAAATCAACCAAGTAGAACCAAAAAGAACCAAACAAAGAATCAAAAACAGGAGCTGGTTCTTTCAGAAAATCAACAAGGTAGATAAACCCTTAGCCAGACTAACCAGAGAGCTCAGAGAGAGTATTCAAATTAACAAAATCAGAAATGAAAAGGGAGATATAACAACAGACTCTGAGGAAATTTAAAAAAGTCATCCCATCCTACTACAAAAGCCTATACTCAACAAAGTTGGAAAATCTGGATGAAATGGACACTTTTCTAGACAGACACCAAACACCAAAGTTAAGTCAGGATCAGATTAACCGTCTAAACAGTCCCACAACACCTAAAGAAATAGAAGCAGTCACGAAAATCTCCCAACCAAAAAAAGCCCAGGATCAGATGAGTTTAGTGCAGAATTCTATCAGACCTTCAATGAAGACCTAATACCAATACTCTTCAAAGACTCCACAAAATAGAAACAGAAAGAACACTACCTAATTCATTCTATGAGGTCACAGTTACACTGATACCAAAACCTCACAAAAAACCAACAAAGAAAGAAAACTTCAGAACAATTTTCCTTATGAATAATGATACAAAAATGCTTAACAAAATTCCTGCAAAATGAATCCAAGAACAAGTCAAAAAGATCCTTCACCATGGTCAAGTAGACTTCATGCCAGGGATGCAGGGATGGTTCAATAACCAGAAATACATCAATGTAATCTACTATATAAGCAACCTCAAAGAAAAAAACCACATGGTCATTTCATTAGATGCTGAAAAAGCATTTGACAAAATTCAACATCCCTTCATGATAAAAGTCTTGGAAAGAACAGGAATTCAAGTCTCATACGTAAACATAGTAAAAGCATTATACAGCAAACCAGTAGCCAACATCAAACTAAATGGAGAGAAACTTGAAGCAATTCCTCCAAAATCAGGGACTAGACAAGGCTGTCCACTCTCTCCCTATCTATTCAATATAGTACTTGAAGTTCTAGCTAGAGCAATTAGACAATAAAAGGAGGTCAAAGGGATACAAATTGGAAAGGAAGAAATCAAAATATCACTATTTGCAGATGATATGATTGTATACTTAGGTGACCCAAAAAACTCCACCAGAGAACTCCTACAGCTGATAAACAACTTCAGCAAAATGGCTGGATATAAAATTAAGTCAAACAAATCAGTAGTCTTCCTTTACTTGAAGGATAAACAGGCCGAGAAAGAAATTAGGGAAATGGCACCCTTCACAATAGTCACAAATAATATAAAGTATCTTGGTGTGACCAAATAAGTGAAAGATCTTCATGACAAGAACTTTAAGTCTCTGAAGAAAAAAATCAAAGAAGACTTCAGAAGATGGTAAGGTTTCCCATGCTCGTGGATTGGCAGGATTGATATAGTAAAAATGACCATCCTGCCAAAAGCAATCTACAGATTCAATGCAAACCCCATCAAAATTCCAACTCAATTCTTCATAGACTTAAAAAGAGCAATTCTCAAATCATTTAGAATAACAAAAAACCCAGGATAGAAAAAACTACTCTCAACAATAAAAGACTTCTGGGGGAATCAGCATCCCTGACCTCAAGCTGTACTACAGAGCAGTAGTGACAAAAACTGCATGATATTGGTACAGCAACAGGCAGGTAGATCAATGGAATAGAATTGAAGACCCAGAAATGAACCCACACACTGAAGGTCATTTGATCTTTGACAAAGGAGCTAAAACCATCCAGTGGAAAAAAGACAGCATTTTCAACAAATGTTGGTGGTTCAACAGGTGGTCAACATGTAGAAGAATGCAAATTGATCCATTCCTATCTCCCTGTACAAAGTTCAAGTCCAAGTGGATCAAGGACCTCCACATAAAACCAGATACAGTGAATCTTATAGAAGTGAAAGTGGGGAAAAATCTGGAACACATAGGCCAGGGGAAAAGTTCCTGAACAGAACACCAATGGCTTGTGCTCTAAGATTTAGAATCGACAAATGGAACATCATGAAATTGCAAAGCTTCTGTAAGGCAAAGGACACAGTCAATAGGAAAAAATGACAACCAACAGATTGGGAAAAGATCTTTACCAATCCTACATTTGATAGAGGGCTAATTTCCAATATATACAAAGAACTGAAGAAGTTAGACTCCAGAAAACCAAATAACCCTATCAAAAAAATGGGGAACAGAGCTAAACCTTGAATTCTCAACTGAGGAAACTCGAAGGGCTGGGAAGTACCTAAAGAAATGTTCAACATCCTTAGTCATCAGGGAAATGCAAATCAAAACAACCCTGAGATTCACCTCACACCAATCAGAATGGATAAGATCAAAGTCATGTGACAACAGATGTTGGTGAGGATGTGGAGAAAGAGGAATACACCTCCATTGCTGGTAGGATTGCAAGCTTATACAACCACTCTGGAAATCAGTTTGCTGGATTTTCAGAAAAATGGACATAATACTACCTGAGTATGGAGCTATACTGTTCCTGGGCATATACCCAGAAGATGTTCCAATATGTAATAAGGACACATGCTCTACTATGTTCATAGCAGTCATATTTATAATAGCCAGAAGCTGGAAACAACCCAGATGCCCCTCATCAGAGGAATGGATACAGATAATGTAGTACATTTACATAATGGAATACTACTCAGCTATTAAAACAATGACTTCATGAGAATCTCAGGCAAATGGATGGAACTTGAAAATATCACCCTGAGTGAAGTAACTCAGTTACAAAAGAACAATCACTTTATGTATTCCTTGATAAGGTGGATATTAGCCCAAAAGTTCTTAATACCCAAGATTCAATTCACAGCAACTGTTGGACTGAGCATGGGGTCCCAGATGGAGGAGTTGGAGAAGGGACTGAAGGAACGACGGAGTTTGCAGCCCAATGGAGGGAGCAACATTGTCAACTGGCCTGACCCCCCAGTGTTCCCGGAGACTGGACCACCAACCAAAGAATACATATGGAGGGATCCATGGTGCTGGCCACATATGTGGCAGAGGAGGGCCTTGTAGGCCATCAGTGGGAGGAGAGGCCATTGGGTCTGAGAGTGTTGCCATCAGTAGGAGGAGAGGCCATTGGGTCTGAGAGTGTTAGATGCTCCAGTATAGGGGAATGCCAGGGAGGAAAGAAGGGAATGAGTGGGTGGGTGGGTGAAATACCCTCATAGAGGCAGGGGTAGGGGAATGGGATAGGGGGTTTCCAAATGGGAGACCTAGAAAGGGAAAAACATTTGAGATGTAAATAAAGTATCAAAAAATATGCATAAAAAAAAAGTGTAGGTACTCAGTCTTTCTAGATGTTCCCTGGGGCTCTAAATTTTATCCTGCATCACCTGGCTCACCTTAGATAAATTTGTGGGCCATCTAGTAGCCTCTCAGAGTCCCCCATCAGAATCTGGCCGTAGACCTGTAAGACCTGACCCTTTTAGGAGGAAGGCAACGACATTCTTTCTCCTAAGAAACGGGTGACTTTGACCTGGCTCAGAGCCATGATTAGAAACTACATGCCCGGGCAAAAATCCCACCCAGCTACATTCCTACGGGTGACTTTGACCTGGCCTCAGGACCAGAGGCAAAACATTTCAGGAACCAGAAATGTTTATGCAACTAACCTGTGAATAGCTTAGAACAATCCTTACTTCCCCATAATGCAAATTCTTTCCGTTCCCCACCCCTTGCTTTGTGAATGAGCCTTTTCCTGAGTTGTAATTCCTTCCTTGCCTTGGTGATGTTTCTTCCTTTAAATACCCCCGACTTCAGCTGCTGGGGGTCGAACCCCTCTGCCTCTGCGTAGGTCACGTGTTGACCCCAGTGCACTGGTCCTTCCATGGTCCTACCGCCACCCTCGAATTCAACCTCGTGTGATTGCAGCAAGGACGGTCTTTCGTGAGTTCTTGGGGGGTTGTGCCGTCCCAAGACTTGAATGAGGGTCTCCCCGACTTGGGGGGTCTTTCAGACCTGTAGCCACTCCTTACTTTCAGCAGTGTTAAAATCCCAGTCAGGTCAAATCAAAGGAAAGGCTGCGCCGATTTCAGCCTGAACTTGAGTGGGCAGCCCACTTGCTCCCAGAACCAATTTCTTGGCAGCTCCCAGGATCTTCTCTCTCTCCTCTGTTGTTAAGACCTGGAGCAGTTGTTGACAGTTGTCATATATGGGCTGGTGAGTCAGCCTGATTGAACCTAGAAGACCTGTGAGAGGTGTTGGTCTTTCTAAAAATGAGTTCTGCAACTTCCAATTGTGTCCCGCCCCGCAGGACCTGGTTATTCGCGGGTCCAAGGGGAATCCAATCCTGCAGGGGAAATGGGGAGAGGGAGAAAGAAGCGAGACCAAGCAGAATCTTGTCAAGGTCTGTTTTAATCTTAGAAAGCTACCGTTTATAAAGAGTGAAGGAAAGAGGGTAGGGGAAGGGGTAATTCAATAACCGGCTTGAGCAATGGGTGACGTTTGCAGATGGAATCTTGTATGGTTGGTCTTATCTTGCATGTCCTGTGGTAAACCCTATCTCGGGATTCCCAAGCTACCTGCGTAAGCACTATCTTGGCGCAAAAGGTCAGGCTCTTGCACAATGGGTGAGGCCAGAGGCCAAACCCTGGCTCCCAACATCTCCCCCCATTTACTTTAATAAAATGAGCCAATGGCCTTACTTGCACAAGGGCGGCTAGGAAGAGCAATAGCACAGGCACCAGCGGGCCATCCTCATGCAGACCGGCGGACGCCATCTGTCTTAGGTCATTCCTGCATTACCACTGCCTTACCCATCTCTGAATGACCTTGTCATTCTCAAGGCCTTCTGTCTTAGGTCGGTCAGTGTAACCAGAAGGTTGCCCGTCTCTGATAGACGTCCATCAAGCATGGAAAGCCAAAACACTGACTGCGGGAGTGTCCTGATTAAGAACAACTAGTCCTCGCACAAAGGCCTGGGAATGAACCTATTGTTTCCCTGCCTATCTCGTGCAGTTTAAAAGGGAGTTGACACCCCATCGGGAAGGGGCAGGAAGCAGCCTTTTCTTAAACAAATGAGCATTATAACCTTGCGTAGGCAAGGATGGGCTTGTAATCCGAGAGTGAGGGTAGAGGCCCAAACCTCTTATACATATGGGCGTGCCCTTCAGGGAAGCCAGCAATTATCGGGTTGTACCCAGACCTTCCATCCCTTGCAGTTCTATTTTTGCACCTCTACGGATGCCCACATGGCAGGCCATGTACCTGTTGCTGGCTACAGGCAGTCCTCTTGTTGGGAGGAGCTCATTATTGAATTATGATGGGGTAGGTGCCCTGATCTGGGAGGTGGGAGATGAGGATAGCACAAGGAAGGCAAGGCATGGCTCAATTGATGATTGGGACATTAAGGCCTTTTCTAAAATCGCCAAGTACCAGGGTGTTTCTAGCTCATTGGCCAATGTGGAAAATCGTCTATTAAAGGCCCAGGCTTGCTAGAAGTAAAAGGCTAATTATTGGTCCAACAAAGGCATACGGAGGGAAAATTTCTCAATAATATTTTAGATCTGACTCACTTCCTCCAATACTTGCAATCCTTTTCTAGAATATCAAGGTCCTGTAACAGGCAACAGACAAGACTAGTTGATAGACTATAACAGAACTGTCAGACTTCAATGCTCCAACATAGTTGAAGAAGGTGTACAATCAACACAACTTACATTAAATTCTGCAGAAGAAACAATATTTTAACATGATCAAATAAAAATATTGAGAGCCTTAACACATGAACTAATACTTGTTCATAAAACAGATCTTGTTCCAACTTTATCTCTTGCTAGCATAACATCAGAGAACTGCAGCTAACTTTCAAATATGTCTTTGAGAATGTCCAGAAGCAGTTTCTACAGTCTATATTTTCTCTGTCGCATAAGGTCAAAAATCTTGAGGCAAGGCAGCTTATCCAATCTGGGATATAGGCAATCAAAGGTAGGTCAGGAGCAAATGTCCAATACAGCTTTTCTGTCACCATTGTCCTGGCATACAGCAAGCTCACAGGTCAGCATCATCCTCTGTGTCAGCATCAGCATGTCTTATCAATCACTCTGGTAGCCAGCATGCCCCTCCAGCATCCTGCAGAAAAAACACAAACATGCCCTCTTCCCCATATTAAACACCCAATCTGGATCATGTCATGTCTGCAAGTGGATCCCTCCACTTCACCTAGACATAAATATGCCTATTCGTAGAGTGCCATAGACACTTAGCAGAGAATTCCCCGGCATCAAAATTTTAAAATTTTAATTTTT
>CM052722.1:33353227-33368700 GCA_028551405.1 Uromys caudimaculatus | reverse complement strand
GCCAATCTAATTCAGAAAATTCTTGATTGAGAATATCTCTAGATTCTAGACTATATGCAATTGACAGCTAAAACTAATCACCAAAAAGGGTGACCTTAATGTCACAGTTATAGGCCTGGTTGAATGCTTGATGACATTTCTTACTCTAGATTAAATGAAAAGGTATTGTTAGTGCCTCTAAACTGAAATTTACTTAGAATAAAATTTGTTGTTGAGTAAGTTAATATATCGCTAGAAAAAGTCTTTAAGCACATATCTGGATAAAATAGCATGAAAAGTACATAGTAATTTTTACTTACTAATTTTATCAATTAATATATTAGTATTAGATAAGCTATTGCATGTATAATTTTGTATTTAGTAGTGAACTCTTGTGAAATGATTTTATGTACAAATGTGTATTGGTTTTAAAGGTAATATAAATTATTTTGTAAAACATGAGTTCCTAGTAATAAGAACCTGAAGAACTAATATTGTAAAAAGAAGAAACCTAAATGTCTATAACTATTAAACTTATACTTTCTAAAGGGTTCACAAAAATATTGTCTTTTCGCCTTTCAATTAAAAATTGAAAGGAAAACTTCATAAAGTTTTTTATGTAGAATGTAACAGCTGTCCAGAAAGAACAGTAAAATTACAAAGCACACACACACACACACACACACACACACACACACACACACACACATACACATACTTGGTCATTTTTATCCAGCATCTGCAGGATATAATGAAATTAAACAACTTTATTAATGATTGGCATTGTCATAAAATTTTCAAAAATTACATAGGATAACTTTGAATATATTCAGAACTTCATACTTGGTACAATTTCATATGTATAATTGTAGAAACCAGACTATAATAACTAGTAATTGACAATTATTAAATGTTTGTAATCATTTTATTGGGTTTTGATAATGCCCTGTTTGTTAGCATAAGGAAATGTAAACTTATTTTAGAGATCACCCTAATTATAGAGATTCTCTTTGATCTAGAATACCAGTGTTGCTCTAGGTCTTTCCCAATAATACTAGGCTGTTCTGAGCCCTTCTATAGTGAATTCTCTATCTTATTTCCGTCTTTCAAAATACTGATGCTGGTTTAGACTATAATGTGATGGAACGGGGATGAAGAGAGTGGTTATCCTTGAAATCTGTACCTTCCTCACCAGACTATGAGTGAATGAATATGATTTTTTTCTATTTTGAGGCTCAGTACCTTGAGTATTATAAAAATGATAGGAGCTCAACAGTTAAGTCTATAAGCTTGAAAATTTACAACGTATTTGATATTATACATGTTAAGGACACAATTTCATGTAGGTTAATTTTTATATGAGAAGAAATAAAAATTTTCAATTTTCTGAAATAGATTTGCAAAGAATATTATGTAGCAGCTTAGTTTTCTATGGATTAGATTTTTAAAACTTCATATTGTTTTAGTCTCTTAACTATATCACAAATTGTTTTCAATTTCTCAACATTTTGTTCTCCCTGGTTCTTAAAGTTTTACCTCAAAGTCATGTCCTCATAGTTGTCATCCTGGGTGGAAAAAGTCTGTGTATTTCAACATCTCATTTATTTCCTTGAAAATTATATATGAGTTATATGTGGATATAACCCCAAAATCTAGTTACAACACTTACTATGTATTTACCTAATGGTAATTTTTGTTTCTATTTGAGAAAACCCTTATCACTGTATTTTTGCAGCTTGGCAGATGGCTCAGAAAACTTAAAAAAATAATGCAGGTTTAAACCAATAGATATATAGTTATATGCTGAATGAACTTTCTTACATGAAGTTCAACAATATATATGTGATCAGGAAAAACTGATAAGATAAATAAAATCACATAGGATTATAAGAGTTTCCACAATTTATTTCTGATATACTTTCATTTGATGACACAAAATCAATTACTGATAAATTACTGATAAAAAGCAATACATGAGTGATACAGGATAAAATGGCATATTAATCTCTATTTTCCTAAGTTATAATCTCTCTCTAAACTCATTTTAGTCTAGATATTGCTGCTTCATTATGAAAATCTACTATTCCTAAGAAGAGAATTTGCCATTTCAACTTCAACAAAATCTTGTAAAGTAGGTAAATATAGTTTATTTGATTGGATTAAAAATAAAAATAGTAATTTTCCATGTTTGAGTATTTAATCTACCACATTATCTTCAGATTCATTGTTTTCTAATTTAGGGTTGCATTTGCAGAATATCAACTTACATGTTGAGGAAAGGTATATCAGAGGAGATATAAAGAGTACCTTAAGGTGGGAGTTATTTTAAAATAATTTATAAGCATCCATTTATGGAAGTATTTCACATTCTGTTCTTGCATGTCCATAGCAGAGTGGCAGATGAAGATGCTTTCTGAATGATGAATCTTGTCAAGCTCACTTTTGTGACATTTTCTCTTTCTCTTCAATAGTTTTTAATATAATGGATAAAAATTATGTAATAGCAATGGCCATTTGGAGTAAAAATTTTTGGATTATACCCTTTTCTTAGTTTAAAAAAAAAACCTAAAAATAAGTAGGCTCATACCACATATCTGAAACTGTATGGATTTAACCCCATATTAGAACTACACAGCCAGAACAGAAGGCAAAGCTGGGATTGTCAGAACCACAAAAATTAAGCAGAAAATACAAGTCACATTTTATTAAAATACTTTTTGTTCTTTCTTCCTCTCTCTTTTCTTTGTTCTGTTCCTAGGATTGAACCCAGTTTCTTACCTGTCTTTCTCATTTCTTTCTTTCCTTCTAATCATTCACTCTCTCCCTCCTTTTTTTCTCCTCACTCCTCTTCCCTCATCTTCCTGTCTCTTTTCTTTTTTCCCCTCTCTCAATGTCTCTCTATTAATAAATAAATGTTCCTCTTTTACCAGATAATGCTCTGAAGAAAAATCTAATACCTTGAGAGTTGAAATATATGTCTTATTGCATCAATGGAACCAAGGCAGAAATCATGAGTATATCATAAATTTCAGTCTTCTAGAACTCAAATTAATTTAAACTTTTGAATGAAACTCCTAATAACAACATTCAACCAAAACCCAAGAAATAGGCAAACTTTTTGAAATGTTATAAGTCTTTTAACTTTTACACAGAGATTTTTTTGAAAATTTTGTCTTCTCATATTTTTATTCAGCCACCTCCAAGTTGAATCATGCATCTTATCATTATGAAGAAGAAAATATAGTCTGTCAAAAATGAAGAGGACAAGTTATAGCTTTGATTAAAAATTTTCCTGTGCTTAAGATGATAAAGAAAATATAAACTGGCAGATTAATGATATAGCCTATGGTTTAGAAATTCCTATCATCAAGTAGTTAGAATGTGACTTATACCACTAAAGATGAACATGAAACTGAGTGTCATTAGGAAAAATGGAGCAGCTCCTGGTGTTACAAGCCTGTAAGTCTAGCTATATGGTGGGCTGAGGAAGGTAAATTATAAGTACAATGCTTGCATGGGCTATAGAGCAATACCAAGGTTAGCTTTTATGTTCTATAAAAAAATTATACTTTGTCTCAAAATATAAAGTAAAAAGTAAGCTGGGTATATGTAAATGTTAGAGTACAAATCTATCTTGTTTGAAGCCCTAGCTTCAATCCTCAGTACTGATAGGTAAATAAATAAATAAAATACAGTATTTAAGTAGCTGTTATCACAAAGGGGAACACTGGAACATTTGAGGTTTGAATTACAGAGAAATACAACATAAAAGGAGGTGTTTTTTTTCCCTACCCTATCTGTCAAGTCCTGAAAAGATTAGTGAGAAAAGACCCCTTTCTAGTTCCCTATAGAGGTCCTTCTTTTCCTATATGCCTGAGAAAATAAATTAACTTCAGCAGAAGTTGCATCGGAATAAAGAGGTCTCACAGGGGTGCAGTTAGACAAAAGCAGAAATTCACATAGATCTCTATGGACTGCACTTGAGATTTGAAAAACTTCAGTGATAGGAGGATATGCAGATGAAGGCATTAGCTATGTGCCATTGTTGCTTCCCCCCCCCCCCAGGGATATGTGAGCAAACACATATTTACTTCAGTTTAGTCATTAACAGCATGCCAGATATGCATCTACATCCAAGGCCTGCTTGGGCAACCAATGTGTTTGCTGTAGTCTCCTATAGGGTCATGGGTGAGGAGACACAAAGAACAGGCAACTCAGGAGCACCTTCACCATTGAAAACTCTCAGTAGCATGGGTGATGACTCACAGGTGCTGCAGCACTGGCTCTCCCTCAAAACTTTTATGTCAGGCCACTGAAGATGTTCCACTCTTCCTGAAACTCTACTGCACACATGACTTCAGCAACAGTTTTTGTGAATCATGGAAGTTTTTCTGAGCTTCTTGATTCTTTTGAGTACAGTACAAAACTATGGTTTCCAAAAATCACTCTCGGCTACTTGACTGTTTATGAGTCTCCACAGGAACTTCTACCCCCTGGAAAATAAATAGAAATTTCCTTCTTTTGATAGGATGGTTAACAGCAGCAGTAATTTATGGGTATAAACACATTTTTACAAGGAAGTATGACAGGCATATCACATCTTTTTAAGAAAATAGCAGTGGTCTTTCCATAGACGCCTATGACCCTCCTCCCCCAAGTCACATATTATAATTACTCCATCAAAGATGAGCTCTTTCCATAACAAAAGGTCTTAAATCCAGTTGGAAAGCAGTCTGTTTCTCCTACAACTCTTGTCCCACCATTATACCAGTGGATGCATCAGGTCCTCAAATTAGCAGTATTGCATCCAATGTCCACACCTGAACAAAGCTATTGTTGACAGTCCTCAGAACACCTGTATAAAGCCTTCCAGCAGTACAAAATCCGGACAGCAGTGTGTGCCCTGGAGGGGAGTTTATTTCCAGCTCTGACTCAGCCTGAATTCTCTTATGTCCTGTAACTAAAGCATGAGCTGTCTACTGCTACTTAGCAATCAAGGCTTACCTCCTCCTCCTCCTCCTCCTCCTCCTCCTCCTCCTCCTCCTCCTCCTCCTCCTCCTCCTCCTCCTATTACTATTACTACTACTACTGCCTGTAATCAACAAAAGCACCAGTAGTGTTTAGGTGTTTGGAAAATGTAGAAGTCTTTCTGGCTAAAAATTCAAAGAGAAAGGGTAAAATGAAAACAAACCCTAAAAAACTATGGTATCCAAAAATGTCATTTTCCACCTACTCTAAGTACCTTCCTTTTTAAATGTTCTATTTGATTTAATTCAAAATGAATCCGTCCTCACTGATGTGCCATTAACTAATGAGCCAGACTATGGGGAGCTTTTGTTTCTTTTTTACCCCTTAACTTATTTATTTATTCCCTATTCTTCCCAATCACTGCCTCCCTGCTCGAGCTTCCTCACATAGTACCACCCACTTCCTCCACTCCCCTTCTCTTCTGAGAGGGTGGAGGCCTCACTTGGGTATCCCTCCACACCTTGGCACATCATTCCTCTTCAGGGCTAGGCACATCCTACTCCACAGAGGCCAGACAAAGCAAGCAAGTTAAGAGAAGTTATTTCACAGACAGGCAACAGTTTTAGGGATAGTCCCTGTTCCAGTTGTTGGAGGTCCCACACGAAGACCTGAAGACAAAGCTGCACATCTGCAAGCACTGGGGGGCTAGGTCCAGCCAGTGTATATTCTTTGGTTGGTGGTTCAGTCTCAGAGAGCCCCCAGGGATCTAGGCTATTTGACCCCGTTAGTCTTCCTATGGAGTTTCTATGCCCTTTGGGTCCTTTCCCAACTCTGCCATAAGAGTCCCCAAGTTCTATCCAATATTTAGCTATGGGTCTCAAAATCTGTTTCAGTCAGTTGCTGGGTAGACCCTCTCAGAGGACAGTTATGCTAGGCTCCTCCTGTCTTCAAGCATGACAGAGTAACATTAATAGTGTCAGGAATTAGTGCTTGCCCATGGGATTGGTCTCACATTGGGCAGGTTATTGGTTGGTCATTTCCTCAGTCTCTGCTCCATGTAGTTCTTGTCCCTGTATTTCTCGTAGACAGAACAAATTTTGGGTCAAAAATTTTGTGGGTGTTTTGGTGTTCAAACACTGCACTGTGGGTCCTGCCTGACTACAGGAGGTGGCCTCTTTAACTTCCATATCATTATTGCTATGGGTCTTAGATAAAATCACCCCCATAGACTCCTTCATTGGAGGTCTAGAGATGCCCCCACCTATCCCACCCTGCCAGCTCTACAGATACATTCTCAACTCCAGGTCTCTGGAATGTCCTAGAGATGCATCCCAACTCTCCCACCAGTTCCAGCTATAGATTATTCTGGCCTTCTCTCCTGTCTCTCTCCACACCTGATCTTGAACCCCCAAATTTTCCTCTACTCCCTTCTCCCACTCAATTCCCTCTCTCCATCTGCCTCATATGACTATTTTATTCCCCCTTCTAAGTGAGATTTAATCATCTTGGCTTAGATCCTCCTTCTTATTTAGCTTCTTTAGATCTGTGGATTGTAGCATAGGTATCCTGTACTTTACGGCTAATATTCACTTATCAGTAAGTACACACCATGAGTATCCTTTTCGGTCTGAGTTACCTCACTCAGGATGATCTTTTCTAGTTCCATTCTTTTGCTTACAAAATTCATGATGTCCTTGTTTTTTAATAGTTGAATAGTATTCCATTGTGTAAAAGAACCCTTTTCTTTCAATTTTGTGTTGAGTCAGAGGTTAATATAAAGGACAGCATCTGCATATCCTTTTTCCATTGTACTTCCTTTGAGCATTTTTTTATTCTGAACAGAGCACTGGGCCTCTGATGCATGACTTATCATCACAGTAATGACCATTCAACTGTGACTACATCATGCTTAATGTTCTATCAATATGAATTCCTTTCCGAGATTACAATATAGCCATTAGGGGTGCAGCTCCATATTCAAATGGCAGATTCCATATGTCAAGGAAGCATGGGATACTATACATCATTGAAAAAGAAACTACTCTGAAATTTTCCCCAAGGATACTTAATAGGAACTGAAATGATTCAAAGACACCTGCATTATCAAAGCCCACCCCAGCAGAGATTACAGCTCACAAAAGCTTGAAACCTGAAGTACACTGAACAAGTGGTCTTTCCTGGTGACTCAGTTGCTCTGAGTATCTTTCATGTCATTCACTGAGTTTTGTTTATTCTAAGGTGTTCAGCTGTTCTCTAATTCTTCAAGTTTGTTCCATCTGAGCCTCTTCCAAGTAGCTCAAATGGCTTAAGATTATCTCTCAGCAGTCTTTGCTGTTTAGGGGATAGATAGAGGAACACAGTGTATTTGGTCAATTTTAGGTACTTCCCGAAGCTATGTTGAGTTGTCTACTTCCAGATTAATGAGCTTCCCTGTAGCATGCAATGTTTTAATCTAGGAGAAAATTGATACAAAGCAGTATCATTTTTGTTGCTGTGATAAACACTCTAACAAAAGGCAATAGAGGGTTTATGTGGTTTATAATTATAGTCCATTATGTAAAAAAAGTCACAGAGGCAGGCATTTGAAACTGCTGGTTGTACATCTATAGTTAAGATCAGAGAAAAACAAATACACTTATGTTTCCTTCTTGTTTGCTTCCAGGTAAATTTTTTTCACTCTTTTACTGTTTTTACAACCCATCCCATGAAATGATGCCATACAGAATGAACTGGTTAATACTGCATGAGTTAATTATCAAGATAACTCCTCAGCGATATTTTTGTAGGTCAGTGCACATTAGGTAATCCCTCACTTACATTCTCTTCCCAGGTGAGTCAACAAAATTTGGCAAAAACTAATGATCTAAATATGCAGCTGTCAATACAGAATGCAAGGTGTCCAAACTAAATAAGGAAAGTTAGACTTGTTCATATGAATTGTTAGACATTATACCTTTAAGTATATCAGCTTCTGTGAATGTCTTATAAACCCTTAAGAGAACCATACTGCTCCCTTTCCCCAACTCATTTTTGGTCATCTCAGTCCCCTTTGTTTTGTATGACTTTGAGGGGGTGAGACATGAACAAATGTCTATTTCCCGTAGATACGGCACTTATGATCGATGAAGAAACTTATTCTACCTGAGACTATATTTGTGAATCACTCAGAGTACTCCTATAGTCACAGTATATTGTTATTTAAAAACACTTGGATGACTGAAAAGGGAGCTGCATTATTAAACAGCATGGGTGACAAATCATGAAAGCTATATCAGTAGTGTTAACCACCCTGAAGATAGTACACACAATTTCACTGAAGTCTCCTTTTCCCTAGGTTTGTTTACCTGTCTTTGTGGGGAAGGGTAAGTTCTGTGATATACCTGAGTATCGGGATCTTACCTCTTGGGGAGGGGATGTTTAAATTCAGAAGAAAGAAATATACAACATTAATAATGTAAATTCAGAAAATTTGGTTATGTTCTTAGAAAAAATATTAAGAAATAGTAACCATATGTCTTTTGTTAAACTGTATATCATCTATTATAATGGTATAATTATAAGTTTTCATAAACCTGAAGCTCTAAGCTCTTGAGGGAGAGGAAGATAGACAGAGCCAGATTTGCCTGCATTATGGGAAGTATCTGTGTATGGAGAACAAAACTTGAGTAATTTTAAGTACAGAATTTATATTTTTACTGTATATTTGAGTATAGTAACATGTGTCTGTGATCCAACAACTATGATGTCTGAGAATATAGATATATCAAGAATATATGTGTTTCATCAGACTGAATTCAACCCTTAAATTAAAATTTATAAGAGAAATCATATGAGGCTTTTCATATTACAAGAACATGGTTATGTTTTCAGGAATACATTTGGATAATACCATAGAAGAAAAGGCTATATTTAACAGTATTTCTTTACTGTAACTTTAAAAAAATAAAAGGAAAGTATAATATGTAGAAAAAACCTTCCCCATTAATAATTTTGCAGCATTTATACATGTCATAATGCTTAACATTTACAAGAGAAATATTCTGGTCATATTTACCCTATCATGAACATTTATTTTTTTCTATCAAAAAAAAATCAGAGAACAGGGAACACATAAGACTCTTAGAAAGAGTAGTGTTTTGTTGAAAACACAGTAGAAAACATTATTACTGTTCAATTTAGACAGAGACCAGTGTACCAGCCCTGCTGATAAAGATCCACCATGATTTCCATGTGATCAAAACTATATTATATAATCTTATGTAAGTAACTCAAGAAGCTGTTACTTATTTTTCTATTTAAGGACAATAAATTAACTGGTAGTCAGTCCTTCTTACCCATATGAAAAGTATTTTTTTCTCATCATAAATTTTTTCTACTTAGCTATTTTGAACATTGATTTTACTTTGAAGGTCTGACTTTCATATGCATAAGCTATGTTATTCTAAGAAATATGAAATGAGTTTAATTAATGATAACAGCTGAAGAGCTAGAACTTTCCCAAAGGGCTAGTATAGATTATAAAATAATATGCATATATTTCTTGAAAACTAGGAACATGGAGAAAAGTGAGTAATTGCAGCATTTCATGTACTTGATGCTACAAGAACCATGAATCTTCTTTTTTTTTTTTTTTTTAGATAAACGTTTTTCCAAAATGTCTCCATTTTTTAATCTTAAATGGAAAATGTTGTATATTTTCCAAATGTAGGGTGTCTAGAAAAGTTAAATTAAACAGTGATATTATGTTTAAGGAGATTAAATGTTATCTATTTTCCTAACTATAGATAGTTTGCATTTTGATAATTCAGTTTGAATTAACATATGAAACAGAAATATAGAGTTTATCAATTGCTATCTATTTCAGAGAGAACTATATTTTATATGCTTGGTATAATTTCCTAAAAATAAATTTTTGGAGTTGCCAAAATTGTCCTGCAGGTAAAGTCTCTTGTTTCAGAGCATAAAATTGTTCTTTGACATTTATATGAGTATTGTGGCACCTTTGCTCACTCCAGGAAACACAAATAAATGTTTGAATAAGTTTTAACTAATTACTTGATAGTTTCATATCATATGATTTGATCATCTTCTATCCCTTCCTTATTACTTTCTGACTCATATCCCATACCCTACGTACTCAACTTTGTGTTCTTTTATATAAATAAATCCTTGAAGATCAGTATGTGCTGTCCAAATATTCTTGGATATGTAGTCTTCTATTGGAGAGTGGATACATGTTTGGAGAAAACTGTCTCTTCCTTTCCATAGCTTAGGCTGAGATTCTGCACCCACCTTCCTTCTCCATGGTAGGATTTGTTCTGCCTTTGGCTTGCACAGATTTTGTACATTGTTCCTTTGTTAGTTCATTTGTACAGCTAACTCTGCTGTGTCCAGAAGACAGTTTCCCCATAGTTGTTTACCATCTCTGTGTCTTACTCTTTCTACTCCTCATCTGTAATGGTCTCTGAGCCTTGGGAAGGGATATGTGGTATATAATTTTTTTTTAGAGTTTCCCCTCCCTCTTATCTAATGGTTTCTGGTATTGTGTATGTGTGTAAAATCGTTGTATCAGTTACATTTGAGCAATCCCCATACACATTCTTTACACTTCGACTAGTTGTTAATGGCTATCTACTACGTAAAGATGCTACTCAGAGATGCTTTCTCCCCTGACACCATGTAAAGTGTCTTCCAAAATTATGAAGTTTACCCAGTAAGAATGAATCTTCCAGATCAGTACCCGCCTGACTTCTTAAGGTCCTCTAACCAAAGTGTGGATGTCTTTAGTAATAGAGTTTTATTATGAAGTTCTGTTTGTTAATCAGACTATAGACTGAGTTGTTATCAGAAGGGATGTTTTCTTTGTGACTTCCCTGACAGCCTCCTTGAAGGGAGGTATCTTATACATGGCACTAGTTTTTGTTTGATGACTTCTGGGACAAGAATTATTTCCATGTGGAAAAAAATGCCAATTAATCTTTTATTGGGTAAGGGGAGGAAAGTGGTCCCTTTTTGTTTTCTATTGGTTAGAAGTTCAGCTGGAAGGATCCTGGGACCATGGGACATGGGTTAGGCAGCATCACCTATGAGTAGCAATCAAAGCTGACTGAAAATCTGTTGTCAGAGTTAGGGAACTTGTAGTCACTGGCTGACACTGAAAATTAGAAGACAATGGATCAATCCCTTTGCTTACAAAAGCAAATAGATACCAGATATAACTGGATTGATCAGAAGTGGATGATTTGAATATGAATGGCCCTCGTGTAGGATGATGCACTTTAATGTTTGGTTCCTAGATAGTAAACTAAGTTGGGAAGCATTGGGGGGTATATAGCTTTTTTGGAAGAAGTGTGTTCTTATAAACTTTTGATGTTTCAAAAAAATCCATGCCAGTCATAGTCTCTCTCTCTCTCTCTCTCTCTCTCTCTCTCTCTCTGTATGTGTGTGTGTGTGTGTGTGTGTGTGTGTGTGTGTGTGTGTGATTGTTGTCTTAACAAGGTCTAAACTATGCCTCAGTATCATGACTGTCTGCCTGCTACCATGCTCACCACCATGATCATAGACTCACCCTTTGAAACTGTAAGCAATCCTCTAATCAAATGTTTCTCTTTATAAGTTTCCATTGTCATTTTGTCTCTTGCCAGAAATACAAAAGTAACTAATACAATGAGACTGAATATATGTGGACATGATTAAGACTTTTGTCTGGTAAAACTGAATTGACAAAATTATATAATAGAGTCAAATAGTATTTAATTTATTTGGTTAATGGTAAATCTCTTTTTGAAGGGGGTGTGTTTTGTTTTCTCATTTTTTCCATTCACTTTTCCCTACAGCATATACATCTAATAGATCTGTGGGTTATAAGAAAACTGCCCCTTAATCATTGGAATAGTTGTATGTGACATAAGCTAAACTAAATTCTAATCACTAATATAAATGGCAAGATGGAGAGGTTTCTTGTCATATACTTTTATTTAACTGAATTCTCCAGAATAACTATGGCACAGTTTCATAGACTAAAAATTATTGTCTTTGTATGAATTAGCCTTCACTTATTTTCTGTTGTGTAACTGAAATGATCCTAGTTGGTGACAATATCAATAATTTTAGTTTTTTACCCAATAAAACAGACATTATAGAATTAAAAGAAATTATTTTATACTACTCAATTAGTTCAGGATTCAGTCTTTAAATAAATCTTTTAAACTGCCCTGGTAGTTTTCTTCTCTCTGCTATTTTCTTTGTGAAAACATTTAGTTTTACAATGTCTATGTATTAGGGTCACAATATAGCTGAGCTCTTTTGCCTTAAGGACAGCTTCTATCAATTCAGCAGCTCCCTGACAACTTAGTGATTTCAGCGGCATCATATTTCTTCAACCATCTGTTGGTAGCTTATTATAAAAATGGGATTATTTTGCTTTACGGAGTTCATAATGAGATCCAGAAAACTATATATTCTCTCTGTTTCTCTCCCTCTTATCTTTTTGTCAGTTATTCTCTCTAATATATTCTTTCTTTCTTAATTACTTAGAGTAGAAAATTGACAATTTCATTGGTTATCAATATTGGCATTATCATGGCTTTATCACTCTTCTACTTCTTTGTGTATCTATATTTTATCAACATTTAATAAGTTTGGAATCATTTCTAGTTAGTTACACTTAAGAATGTCACTCTCCAATATACTACATTTCCCTTTCTTAATATGTATCTATGTGTCAGAAGCATATGGATAGCTGTGAACACAAAATTCATTTTCATCAAAAGAATTTAAGGAGACATACTGAGCAATACATTTGTATTAACACTTTACAAACAAGTGGTCATTCTTGTCTGACTTCTTGTTTTCATTGTCATAATAATTAAAATAAGGTCTATGAAACTCACTGTGTGCTCTATTAGTTATAAGCCATATGCAAAAATTTAATTCTACAAGAATTAAAATTTGATACAACTATAATTAATTTTTATATATGTGAGTTACATTTGTACAGTATAAAGACTACATTTTTCAATTTTATTTATTTCTTTATGTTGTATTTTTATTGATTATCATGGAATTTCACATAATGCACCCTGATCACGCGTACTTCCTCTGAGCTATGCCCCACACCTTTGTGACCTACCCTCCACCATCCCCTCGCCCAAAATTTAAAAAAAAAGTCCAATTTGTGTCATCCATCTAGTTTCTAAAGCATAGCCAAACTCCTGGTGGCTCAGCCCTTCAAGAGAAGTGAGTCGTTCCCTTCTCTACTTCCGCCAGTAGTCACCTATTGTGGACAGCTATACTTCCTTATCCTTATCACTAGTTTTTATAGTTTTTTGATGGCTTCCTGTGTAGGTTGTTATTTTTTGGGTTGGGGGTTAAGTTGTCACAGAAGCCTTCTATGCTCCCTCATCTGAGTCTACAGTCATTGATACTACTGCAGAAGAGGTTTTCTTGAGTTTTACAGTCAGCGGGAACATGGATCATGGACTTCTACATGGTATCTGTTGACAGTACAGATCAGGAATATCCACTTTGCCTCCAGCATCAGCACCCTCCATGGATCTCAGCATGGCTTCTGTTGGTAAGATGGCCCTTGGACACCAGAATGGTTCCTGGCAGCAGCTTAACCCAAGGACATAACCCTACCTTCAGGTGGCAGCACAGCCCATGGGAATCCACATGGCTTTTGGTGGTACACGACAATGGACATCAAACTTGGCCCCAGTTTCATCTTTGTACACATGTTATTGAGCAACACCACTTTGATAGTTTTAGAGATATCTGACTGAAAGTGCCTGGTTGATTTAATCTTAGTGAGGAGGGAAAAAAACACTCAGTGAACACTTTAACTGTGAAATAAACATGAACTTCATTATGTATGCATTTATATAGTTAGTATTTTGAGTAATAACAACTTATATGGAAACATTATTTTATCTACTGTTAGCATCTCAAAACATTATGTATCTCCATTTGTATTTCAACATAGAAACTGTGGGGTGTTTTTTTGTTTGTTTGTTTTTAATATTTCAAGACAGGATTTCTCTGTGTTCTCCTGGCTGTCCTAGAACTCACTCTGTACACCAGGGTGGCCTTAAACTCACAGAGATACGTCTGCCTCTGTCTCCTGAGTGCTTGGACTAAAGAAAGATGTGTGCCACTACTGCCAGACATGAGTGTATATTTTAAATTAGACACTTTTAAATCAGTACACTCTAAAAAAATTAGAAAATAATCTTGAAGAAATTTTTATGGATGAGAGGCATCACAATTTTTAGAACTGATGAAATTTTATATTTCTGCTAATGCTGGTTCATTTTACTAGATTTTGTTTTGAATAAAGGGCCATATGGAACATTATCTTTGAATCGCAATCTTTGATTTTCAGTCATGGTTTTTAGTTCAGTTGATAATTTCAGCCATTTTTCATATCAATGTAAACATTAATAATTAGAGATGGCTTATGTACAGTGATATATCATTTTATTTAATGATAAAAGCTTCTATTGAGAGTCCAGATTGTATTTTTGGTGATAACAAGCATCATCATACTATTGACAAATTGTTTAATATCTTGGTACAGTCTACAGCAGGAAAAGTTTAATTCTATATGGAGTGTTCGCATATCATTTCATTGATATGAAAAGGGACATTAATGAAGTGTAGAAAGTAAATTTCCAAAGTTTTGGTATTTTGATTCATTCCTTCAGCATATTCTCACACTCGGAACAAGGTCTGTATTTACTAAATAGACAAGACAGATCACTGTGGAAAAGCAAACCAGCAGAGCAGGTAAAGAGGATGATGTAAGGAACATTTGATATAAACAACAATAGCATAAAACTTCTATTGTCATTTATTTACTATACATACTGATATGTTTCATACGATATTTTCCCAAAAGTATATCAAGTACTTTTTCATACTAACCCTTTATCATCCTTTAAACACTTGCTTTTTTTTTTCTCTTTTGTCCCTCAAGCCCTCAAATCTTATTTTTACTTTCAAGTTGTAAATACATGTACTTGTTCACACACATACACACACACACACACACACACACACACACACACACACACACACACACACACAATTTTGTATATATAAATCTAGGTCCAGAGTCCACAAATAAGATAAACAATGTAATATTTGTCTTTAGTAACTTTATGTATTATGCTTAGTAAGATAGTAGCTCTATCTCTTTTTGTCAGCTATGGAATGTATTGGAAATGTCTAATTTCTTTAGAAAGTTAGTCATGTCATATGTTGTTTTGCTGAGGCACACAGATAAAAGTATGTCTTGCTAAAACAGACATGTGAAGAGGTTAAAAATCAAAGACAATGGCTATCTATGTATGCCTGGAATTCAGTACTCAGGTATAAATATTCTCAAAAAATGAAGAACATTTTAAATTAATAGAGATACATTTCGTAGCTTTCTTCTGTTTTTCTGTCATCTTGAAAAGGGGTGAATGGATAAAGAATTATGAGATACCTATATTGTAATAGCTACACACATTGAAATTTATTGG
>CM052722.1:33333944-33352727 GCA_028551405.1 Uromys caudimaculatus | reverse complement strand
GTTCTCTTGTATTTCTTTAAGGGTGTTATTCATTTCTTTCTTAACGTCTTCTATCATCATCATGAGAAATGATTTTAAATCTGAGTCTTGCTTTTCTGGTATGTTGGGGTATCCAGGGCTTTCTGTGGTGGGAGAGCTGGGTTCTGATGGTGCCGAGTACTCTTGGTTTCTGTTCTTCTTCTTCTTACCCTTGCCTTTTGCCATCTTGTTAACTCTGATGTTAGCTGATCTTACTCTGTCTGGTTGTGGCTTGCCCCTCCTGCAGGCCTCTGTGTCAGTACTCCTTGAAGACCAGCTCTCTCTGAGAGGTGTTTGGGTTTGGAGAGCTGTGGCACAGGGTCCGCTCTGGGGTGGAGAAAGAAATCAAAAGCATCTTGTCCCCAGCTGTCCCTTGGTTCCTATGCCCTGATGCCTTTGCAAAGGTCCCTCTTGATCCAGTGAGTTTCAACAGAAGTGGTGGTTTTGCCTGTGCTCAAAGATGTGTCAGCACTCCTGGGATGCCTCCTCTCTCCTGGAGCCTTGTGGCCCAGGCTGAGGTCCCCAGACACAGGCCCCTGGTGGCACAGGCAGAGATCTCCACCCACAGATGAAACTGGAAAGTTCAGAGGTTTCCTGGCCCCAGGTTCTCAGGCCCTTGATCCCGGCGGATCTGGGCATGTCTGGGTGAGAGGTGTTGCTCCCCTTAACCCCACTCACGGCTTTTCCAAGCTCCTGGGAGGGTAGCTTTCTCCGGTGCTCCTTGGCTATGGACTCCTCCTGGTGGCCCAGGCAGAGGTCTCCACCCACAGCGATAGTCTTGCTTTTTCTGCGTGTTGGGATATCCAGGACTTGCTGTGGTTGGAAAACTGGAGTCTGATCATGCCAAGTAGCCTTGGTTCCTGTTGCTTATTTTCTTGCCCTTGCTTCTCACTATCTGGTTATCTCTGGTGTTAGCTGGCCTTGCTGTCTCTGACTGTGGCTTCTCCCTCTTGTCAGCTTGTTTATCAGCACTCATGGGAGACCAGTTCTCTCCCATAAGCACATTGGTATGGAGAGCTGTGGCCTAGGGTTTGCTCTGGGGCACAGAAGGAAACCGGATCAATCTTGTCCCTGTCTTTTCGTTAGTTCCCATGTCCTGATGGCTCTGGGTGGGTCCATCTTGGGCCAGGAATTTGAGCAGAATTGGTGGTCTCCTATGCACTCGGAGTGTTTCAGGACTCTTGGGAGACCAGTTTTTTCCTGGTTGGACCTGGGTATGGAGTGTTGTGCTCTCAGGTGTGTCAGTAATCCTAGGAGACCAGCTTTCGCCTGGCAGGACCCAGATATGGAGAGCAATGGCATAGGGTCAGCACTGGGGCACTGACAGGGTAATTTGTAAGTTCAAATTTTAAATTAGGTTGAATTCTCAGGTTAATGTAAAAGTGTCTGCTTGCACACCCAGGCTTAAAAAATGAATAACAATACAGTAAAGGACTCAATGGAGGTGTATAAAGCACTTATAAAATAGGAGAAAATATTTTGAAATCTACTTATCAAAAATGAGCTTGCTATCTATAATATATAAAGAACTTCCGAAACTCAACATAAAAACATGATTGAAAATAGATAGTAGATCTAAATAGGCAGTTTTCTATAAGGCACAATAACAAAACAGATACATGACTAAATGCTTAATATCACTAATAATTAGACAATGAAAATGAAAATAAATAAAATTATACATTACCTAAAAGAATATATCCACAGTGATTATTAAAACCACGTAAAGAAGGTGACACTCACACACAATTGGTAGAACTATAAATTAGCATAGCATTTATTGAAAATATGAGGGCCACTCAAAATTAAAACCAGAGCTCTCAGAGGATGAACAAACTAGTTATATTCACAATAAATAAAATGTGTTGGCATGTTAAATTCTGTGCTTACTCTCATACTACTGAGAGTATCTACAAAGTGGATATACAATCTAAATGTTCAATGATCAATAAAGAGATAAAGATAATGTGGTATGTATACATAATTGAGTAGCATTCTCACATAGAAATAACATCTATTATTTCAGCAGCTTGAATATAATTGAAGGACATCATATAAACTGAGTGCACAATAAGTCAAGAACCACTTGGAAATATCCATATGTGTATTCTAAATAAGTTAATTTTTATACAATTTAAGAATATAATGGCAGTTTTCAAAGGGAAGAAATGGGGAAGGGATGATTGACATTTACTTATTTATAATAAGAAAAGTGTGAGGAAGTCTAGGACACTATTATTGCCCAACTCTTTGTCTAAAAATAATGTGCTACAAATTACAATACAGCTACAGTAAGTGATTTTGTATGCATTCTTCATTTTCTCTATCCAGAAATAAAATCACTTTGAGTAATTCAGTGTGTTTCCTTGAAGTCCTTTGTCTTTGCATTCTGTATACATAACTTTCCTTGTACCATAAAGCATATTTTAAAACTTATCTTAAGACCTGTTTTCTATAAAAATTTTTCATTAAATAAAATATTTTTGTAGTTTTTGATTTCAACAATAAAGACAAAGGAGCATTATAAAAATAATAAATGTGTGAATAAATATTTTATTTAATTTAAACACTTTATAAGATATTCATATACAGATCCATCATAAATAAATATATATATATATATATATATATATATACTGTTTTGATGTTTATACATAAAAGTAATGAGTAGTTTAGTTAACTTAAATATTAGTAATAAGCAATTGCTTATGTGTGTATATATAAAATGTCTTGTTCCAATGACTATTAAATTTATATGAATGAGGGATCCAGATATCCATATTTCTAAAGGAACATATGCGAATATTTTTCCTTCATGAATAATATTTGGAAAAAACTCAGTCAAATAAAAATACAACATATAAACTTATGCGTATAATATTGGAATAGAAACACAGTTTTTCTCTCATATGGAACATCATGGCATTTGTCCATAAGACAAAAATGAGTGACCATAACCAGGGAACATATTTAATTTTCCCACAGATACCATTTTATAACATGGAAGAAGTTGCAAGACATTTTGGTAGAAACAGAAGAAAGAGATAAATACAGTCATTTTCAAATAAACTGGTGATAATATAGGTTTTATGTTAAATAAAAGTGAGGAAGTCTTTGCTACATCAAATGTTATTTTATGACACTGTTAACCTTTGGGGATCTCTGCATACTGAAAACAGAATTTTATGTAATACTCAAACTAATGTTTAGTCAGGCATGGTAGTGGGCAATAATTGGCTACTTAGTGACTTTCTAGTCCAAATAATTTATATATAGTAATAATTTGTATAATAGAAAATAATTTGGTTTGGGACCTGTAACTACACAGGTGCCCCCCAATTACTGTGCTAGTAAGTTAATAAGTATAGTGGGATATATGATACAAGTATGGGTTTGGGGGCACTTACTATACAGTTAGAATTTAAATATAAGAAAGCATTAAAACATTTTAAATTTTATTATCTAAGCTTAATTTATTTCCAAGTACAATAGTAAAAGTGTTGAAATGTAATATCATCATTTCCACTGGAGAAATACATATTTAAATTATAAACTAAGAAGGAAACATCAGATATCATTAAAGATGCTAAACTTTTTCCCTTTAGGTGACTTTTTAATACACATATATTTTAAATTCTACCTAATTGAATTTAATGAATTTTAAATAGATGCTTATTGGTAAACACTAAATATTTATATACCTGACAAATTTGTAAAATAATACCTACTTAGACTAAATGTTAATAAGTGAAGCAAAAATAAAATGATAATCATTAAATAAAACTATAGTCATTGGGTATGATAAAATTTGTGTATTTTCCAGAAATATAAAAGCAAGATGCATATCAGAAAGCAGTATGCATGAAAACCTGACAGAAGGCACAGATGGTACTATGGTAAGTGTTCTGCCTAATTGCAGGGAAACCTTTCCTCATGGGCAAAGCAGTCTGAAGCTAGTTTAAATGTCTTTCATGTAACGATGACTGGGACAACAGAATTTGATTGTCAATTGCCCTATATCTCTAGAGAATGGAAAGGTTATCTGACAGGAAAATCACAAAGATCTAAGAGATTCTTCGTAAAGTTGAAACATGTCTAATGGCACTGTCCTGAGGGTGAAATAAGTGAATGACATAAAGAAATGCCACTAAACCTTCTCATATGGATAATTATTTTGAGATGTTACATACTTTTTTTTTTTTTTTGATAAAATGCCTTTGTGGAAATCTTATTGGAGGAAGAAATCTTCAAATTTTAATAATCCTTATAAAGGTGTTTCAATTTTAACGATTCTTTTGTTTTTATCATTTTCCCTTTTGAGAGTTGTCAGACAGATAAACAATGTAATTAGTTTCATTTCCTTTAAGACTGCATAGGCAAAGGCTTATTATGTTAGATAAAATATTTAAGACAGGATTTTCTACAATTAGGCAACATTACTTCTGAATTTGATTTATCCTTCACATAATTAGTATAAATTTTTCAGTGAGGCCAACTGCATTCTCATGAATCAAACTATAAACTGCATTTGGAAACCTATACTATAGGTTTTAAGAAAGTCAGTGTTTAAAAAAAAATTACCTCATGGCAGGGGCCTTGTCAGAAGCAGGTGAAGCTCCAATTGTCCTCTCTGGGTTACGGGCCTCCAACCCTCTTAACCTTATCAAGTTTCTTGGCATAGTTCACTGCCCCACAGTTCATGGTTATGTAAATGTTGGTATGGGAATGTGAATTGTTCACGGTTTTGTCCATTATAAGTCACCAAATATGAGGATGACTGCAAAACTCACTTTAAGGACATTTTCATTAGTGTCTCTCACTTAAGTTCTAAGAACTAATACCATGCATTTTAGATATACATATTGAAAACTTTAGAATAAGAATAACCACACATGTGTGGTTAGAAGTACTTTCTCTAAGCACCTTCTCTTGAATAAGCACCTACAAATCTGCATGCCGCACAAGCATGCACAAACGTGTAAGCAGACTTTAAAATGTATATCTACTAGCAAGATCCTCAAATGGATGGTGTTAATCCATTGCAATTTCCATTTTTCCTGCAATTCAGTATTATTTCTCTTTTCTGTAAGACATTACATTTTATGTTAATTTTCTTACTATCAGGTTTCATATTGCAATCCCATTTTAGTTTTGTAAGAGAATAATGCAATAACACATCATTTTGAAAATGAAAAAAATTACCTCACAAGTATATCAATAGTTTTACAGATATAGTTGATATTATTATAGAATGGATATTTTCCAGTGGATGTAGGAGCAAAATATTTTGATCAATTGTTTTACATATTGGAAACCATTGCTGAATATATTAAGTAATAAAATTGTAAAAGAAAATTAACTATGGAAGTTTATATTGTAAATGAAATAATGTAAGTCTTTAGATAGATATGAACTTTCTAAAACCGAAGTGAACCTTGATAGTAGAAATAAATAATATTTACTATACTTACTGTTAAACTTGTTATCAAATAAAAGTGAAAAAAACAATTGTCTACTAGTTTTGTCATACAGAAAGTTTTGTCATCAACCATAGTAACTATTGATCACTTGTACAACTACACCTGTTTTTCATTTAATTTTATTTATTTACATTTCAAATGTTATCCCCTTTACCAGTTTCCCCTCTGCAAAACCCCTATCCGATCCCCCCTTACCTTGCTTCTATGAGGGTGCTTCCCCACCAACCTACCCATACCTGCCTCACTGTCCTAGCATTCCTCTACACTGGAGCATCAAGCCTTCACAGGACCAAGTGACTTCCCTCCCATTGATGCCAGATAAGGCCCCTTCAGCTCCTTCAGTCCTTCCCCTAATTCCTCCATTGGGGTCCCTGTGGTTAGTCCGATGGTTGGCTGTGAGCCTCTGCATCTGTATTGGTCAGGATCTGGCAGAGCCTCTCAGGAGACAGCTGTATCAAGCTCCTGTCAGCAAGCACTTGGCATCATCAATAGTGTCTGGGTTTGGTGTCAGTATATGGGATGGATCCCCAGGTGGGGCAGTCTCTGGATGACCTTTCCATCAGTCTCTGCTCTACTCTCTGTCCCTATATTTCCTTTTGACAGGAGCAATTCTGGGTTAAAATTTTGGCAATGGGTGGGTAGCCACATCCCTCAATGGGGGGGGGGGGTCTTGCCTAACCTCTGGATATGGTCTCAAAAGGTTCTCCCTCCCCTTTGTGGGGTATTTCAGCTAAAACAATGACTTCATGAAATTTGCAGGCAAATGGATGGGTCTAGAAAATATCATCCTGAGTGAGGTAACTCAGTCACAAAAGAGCACACATGGTATATACTCACTGATAAGTGGGTATTAGTTAAAGAACATGGAATACCCATGATACAACTCACAGACCACATGAAGCTCAAGAGGAAGGAAGACCAAAGAGTGGATGATTCAGTCTTATTTGGAAGGGGGAACAAAATAAGGGAAATAGAGGTAGGAGGAACTTGGGAGAAAGAGAAAAGGGGGAGGGGGAAAAAGAGGGGAAGAATCAGGTATGGGAGGAGATATACAGAGGGTCAAGAAATTGAACAGAGGTGTGTATCAATGGGGAATGGGGAACCATTTTTCTACCCTCCAATTCTATGAGATCAAAGTTTTTAATTTACACAAGTACCTGAGATTGTGAAATATTTATTTTTTGGAGCCTTATTTATTTCATTTGGCAACAACATTCCTGTCAAAGGAAATACCGGGATTTGATGGCTTTACTGATGTCTATGTCTTCTACACTGTATTTAATGAACCAAGACACTAATATATCTAAATACTGATGTAAAGCTTTCCTTTCCTCTTACTCAAATTCAAAAACAGCATTGTTAGGAGAATAATCATGAGAGAATACTGGAACTCAGCAAGAGAGAAAATAAAATGAAAAACAACTCAGTAACCTGGTGTGGAAACACAGATGAAAACAGAAAAGCAGCAACTAGGACACTGCTTTATTAGCCAGTGAAACTCCTCCCTTACCTACTGGCAAAAATGTAATGAGGAGTCTAGGAGTAAACACTGGCAGTCTGGTCACTGTGAATTCTAGCTACCTGCAAGTTCCTTTAGCACTACAGAATTGTAGTTCATTTATGAAAATTTTCTAGAAGCCAGGTCATCTTAATTTGTAATCTATGGACCTGTCATACACATGGATCTTGCTGTCTACCCACACTGGAACCACTCATGTAGTCAAATCACAGGATGTTCTCCACACATATTGGCATGCAGACAGTATCCAGAGCATCCCCTTTCTTCAGTTTCACCTTTGTGGTGCAGCATCATATGATGAGCCCAATCTGGATCTCAAGTCCCATTGTTTCAAAAGATAACTTTACTCTCATCTTGAGAGGAAGAAATATCGAGACAAAGTGTGGAGCAGAGACTGGAGGAAAGGCTAACTAGAGACTGCCCCACCTGGGGATACATACCATATTTAGCCACCAATCCCTGACATTCATGTGGATCCTGGGAAGTGCTGGATGGTGGAAGCATGATAAACTGTCTCCAGAGAGGCTCAGGCAGAGCCTGACAAATACAGAGATGGATCCTCACAGCCAACTGTTGGACTGACCGTGGGGTCCTGGATGGAGGAAATGAAGAAGAGATTGAAGGAGTTGAGGGGCTTTGAAACCCCATGGAGGGAGCAACAGTGTCAACTGGCTGCAACCCTGGGGCTCTCAGAGACTGGACCACCGACCAAAGAATACACATGGAGTAACCCATGGTGCTGGTCACATATGTGGCAGAGGAGGGCCTTATTGGCCATCAGTGAGAGGAGAGGCCCTTGGGCCTGTGGGCTGTGGGTGTTAGATGACCCAGTGTAGGGGAATGCTAGGGAGGGAAGACAGGAGTGCGGGAAGCACCCTCATAGAAGCAGGGGAGGGGGAATGGAATAGAGGGTTTGCAAAGGGGAAAACATTTGAAATGTACATATAGTAAATATCCAAAAAATAAAAATTAAAAAAAGAAAGGGCAGCTTTTACCAAATTTATAGTGATCTAAGTATCAGAAAACTCTGCAACTCCCTATGCTAGAACCTAGCACACATTCTACAATATTAAAGATGATTATCTCAGACTCATAAATTGAATTTTATTTAGTAGATTAACTGTGATCTCCAGAGTCATGGAACAAGGTTAAGGTGGCAGGTGTCAGCTCCAGGATTTGAAAGAAGGTGAGGCATGCTATCTATCCCATGTAGTATAGTGATTCTCTTGCACCTCAACTTTCACTAGAATTGAGAAAGTGTTTTGTGTCAGTAGTAGTCTGGATCTTCCTGATCTCTTGACTTTTGAAGCACATTAGTAGCCAGAGCATGCCAGAGTACATCAGGAACCATGCCAACACCAAACAGCAAGCCTTAAGCTGTCTGTATTCAGAAACAACAGTATCATAAAGCCATTATTTATACCTTCCTGGAGGACATTGTCACTTGACAATGAGCCATCTAAATAGCAACATAAGCCACATCTGTACCATTGGTTCTGCATTTGAATCTGTGGAAATACTAAAGGAAATGATTAACCTGGAATGAATGAGGCTTGTTTGATCGTTTCCCATGGAACTCCTAAATATCATGCAGTGACCACCAAGAATGTGTGCACAGTCTTGGAAAGCCTCACATCTAGACCCAGTCTGTTAGCAAACTGCGGTGGTTTTGGTAGGACAGGCCTACCTACTAAACTGCAGAAACAGGAGAAAGGTTCGAACTTCCTGATGTCAGAGCTAAAAATGGTGGCTCCTTAGAGAGTCAAATGAGGGTGAATCTTCTAAATCTGTTGACGACCTCCCTTTAAGTAAGTATATCTAGAATCTGAAGTTTGTAGTAGAGTGGAATGTAGACACTTGTGAATTTCATCTGCAAGATGGCCATTAGCAGCCAGCCTGGCCTAGAAAGGTTTGAAGCAGGACACAGCATTGAGTGTAGAGGTAGCTTTAAAGACTGGTGGTCTCAGGTCTTCTAGTTCTCTAACTATACTGAATCCTTGCTGATAACTTCTAAAATATCCTCAAATTTTTCTTGCTTATTCTGTGGTTAAAAATCACTGGCTTGGGCAATTAACACCTGCTGCCTAGCAGAAAGGAATTAAGTTAAAAATTATTGCTATCACTCCATTCTCTGTCCAAGAAGTCAGAAGCTCAGCTGCTTAACTCTTTGTGAACCAGAGAAGAAGGAAAGGAAAAGATTTACCATGTTTTATACAAGCAAATATGCGTAGATACATATACATTCATACATAGATTTATATTTTCTTTCATCAAATTTTCATTTACACATTAACACATTCACAAATTTGTTGGGCCCAACCACCTGTCCCATACACTTCACAAGCATTCATGCATGCTTACATACATTCACATATACCTACACATGTACGTACAGACAAACAGACATACATTTGGATGGATGAATGGATGGATGAATGGACAGATAGGTGGATGAGGAAGAACTCCCAAAGCCAAACCATTTTATCAACAAGTTATTTCTTTTCTATGGTGATTTTAAACCTTCTTAAACAAAAGTTATTTAGAAAATTTCCTCAGAAATAAAATGTTACATAAAATCAGAGTTACAGAAGGATGTTGATATTAAGTTCAAAGCAGTGTTTCAATCTATATGTTTGTTATAAGTTCAAAGCAACAGTTTTTACCTGGCCTTGCCTTAACAAATTATACATATATGGCTTTATCCTTGAACCTAAATGTTGTTCCTTGAACACAAATTTGTCCCAAGCCTATAACTCTTTTTCGTGTAATTAAGAAAGCTCATTGTATTTATTATGTAGCCTTTACATACTATTATGAGGAACTGGCACATCTTTTTTTTTGTTGTTGTTGTTTTGTTGTTGTTGTTGTTGTTGTTTGTTTGTTTGTTTGTTTGTTTTTTATTAGATTTAATAAATTGGCCAGCTGGAACAGACATGCGCATGCCTCCCATGCGTTGGCACTGTTTCTCTACAGATCTGTTCCTTAACTTCAAAATGTAAGTGTTTCCCTTCTGAAAGTAGAGCTATATCTAGAGGAAGACATTTGAGTTTGAACTAAAGGTAGATTCATCCTGAAAGCAATGGCGCTGAAAGGCCCTTTGCCCAAACTTGTATTTGTCTCTGTAGTCATGTATCCTTTAGTGATAGCAGCATGCTACTGCAACTGCAAATTCTGGAATGCACTCTCTTTCCATGTCAATTACTCTTTAGCTATATTTCTTTTTACCTTTTTTTTTTCCTTTTTTATTTTTGATACTTTATGTACATTTCCAATGTTTCCCCTTGAACTGGCACATCTTATTCTAGATTCTTAATTTATTACATCTTTCTAGCAAAGCAACTAAGACCATATTTTAAAACTTTCTTCCTAAAACTATTTGAATCAAATCAGAAATTTTATAAAATCATTAATTCATCTCAATGTTATTAATTCATGAAAGTTTATCTTTATGTCGATTTGCAGGAAATATGATCAATAGGGTGGGCTAATTCCCAAAGATTATTATATTAATTTAACAATCACAGGAAAGGCATATCAGCTGCAAGAAACAATCCTGAGATGGAACCTTGCCTTCAAGCTGAGCCATCATAGACCATGCAAAAAAGGTGGGCCATCTCCTGGAAGGCCACTTGCTTTATCCTATCCTAGATAGCTCCTGACAGATGGCCAATGTTCCTGAAGTTAGAAGATTCTTCATCAAGGTTGTCAGAAAAATAAAGGAACGAGAACTGTAGTAAACCCATACTGATAAGAACCAAAGAAAAATATTAGACATGATAAGCTCAATAAATCAAGTTAAAATATATTTCAATGTCCTAATAATACATTATATGAGAAGAAAGAGTATCAGAACTTGAAAACTGGATGCTTGATGTATTCTAGCCACACAGTGAATGATGATAAAGTTTCAAAAACCTTTGAGATACCATTAAAAAAAATTATTGAATTTTAGACATATTCAAAGGGAATATTTTCAAATATTGCATACATTAGGCTTCAAACTAGTTTCTAAATATTCAAAATAATTAATATCATATTATAAATCTTTTCTGACCGTAATGGAATGAAAATATGAGGCAAGATTAGCTTTCTTTCTTTTGTTAATTCATTTATTTATTTTAGTGAAAAAATATTTTTCTCTCATAATACATTCTGATCACAAGTTTCTCCTCTCTCTATTGTTCCTATCTCACCTCCATTTAAGGAAGTTCACAAAGACTGAACAAGTCCTAGTGAATGAACAATGAAACATTAATGGAATGAAAAGGAAATTTTATTTTTTCTATTTTTATTTATTTTATTATTTTTTTACTTACTCATTTTACTTTCTTCTCACTGTTCCCTTCCCAGTTACCCCCTCATGCAATCATTCTCCTAACTCCTCTCCCTTTCTCTTCTGAGCAGATGGGGGCTCATGTGTTTATCCCTCCACCTTGGCATATCAAGTCTCTGAAAAGCTAGACACTTCCTCTGCCACTGATACCAGACAAGACAGCCCAGCTAGAGGAATATGTTCTATGTACAGCCAGCTACTATTGGGATAGCTCCTGCTCGGGACCCACATGAAGACCAAGCTTGACATCTGCTACACATGTAGAGATGGCCTAGGCCAGCCCATGTATGCTCTTTGGTTGGTGGTTCAGTCTCTGAGAGTCCCAAGGATCCAGGTTATTTTATGCTATATATCTTCCTGTGCAGTTCCTCTTTGAGATTCTGTTTTCAAATAATTTAAGTGTATGCCCTGTGTAGAAAGGAAATCATGTCATACACTATATCACAAAACATGCTTGAAAACAAGCATTAAGTCAAGTGAAATAAGCCAAATAAAATAGATATTGCATAATTCCATCCACAAGGAATATAAAATAATATACATAGATGAAAAACTCACAGTGAGTACTTCCAAAGCTTTTGAGGAAGATATATTGTTCTGAGTATTGAATTGTAGTTATCAAGGGTAGGGTGGTGGCCTGTTGAATTGTTGAAAAATGTGTATCTAGGTTATAGTATCATACTTAAATTAAAATTAAAATCATACTTTTAAGACAAAGAATACTGAGGAATGTTTTTAAAACTATACAAAAGCTTGTGTAATATAGTTAAAAACAAAGCTAAGGCACTTATATCTCAGTCTGCTCTCTATCACTCTTGTCTTGGTAAGGAAAGTATTTATTTGATTTACATGTATATCATTGAGGGAAGAAAAAGAAGGAACTCAAAGATGGAACCTGGAGGCAGAAACTGAAGCAGAGATGACAGAGGGATTCTGCTGAGTTGTTTTCTTCCCATGTCTTGCTCAGCATGCTTTGTGATTCATCGCAGGAGCATCTGATGAGAACTGGCACAGTCCACAGTGTTACGGGCCTTTCCAAACAGTAATCAATAAAACACCACCACAGGATTGCCTACATGACAATGACGATTCATAAATTGAAGTCTACTCTTTCCAGATAATTCTAGTTTGTTTCAAGTTGAGAAAATCCTAATCGGCACAATTGTCCCCTTGCCACATAAAAACCATCACTATTAAACTGTAACTTTTCTTTTATGCTTGTTTCCAATATTTCATGTTAGTGTTAATACTATCATATAAAACACAGTCCAATATTTAAAAGTCCCCAAAACGTCAAATTTTTCAACAGTTATTTATTTATTTATTTATTTATTTATTTATTTATTTATTTATTTATTTATTTATTTATTTAATCTTCCCTCATATATTATATCCCGAGCCCAGTTTCACCTCCTTTCTGTCCTCCTAATCATTTCCCCCAATCTCCTCTGTACTAGATTTGTTCCTTCTCCATATCCCTTCAGAAAAGAGCAGGTTTCTCACAGATATCAACAAAACATGACAAAACAAGATGCAATAGGACTTGTTATATACTCTCATATCAAGGCTAGATGAGGCAACCCATTAGGAGAAAGGGTCCTCAAAAGAGGTGAAAATATCAAAAATAGCCACTGCTCCTACTGTTAGGAGTGCCACAACAACAGCAAACTATACACTCATAACATTTACGCAGACAATCAATGTCAGACCCATACCATACAGGCTCCCTGATCATCAGTTCAATCTCTGTGAGCCCTATAGTCCTGATTACTTGATTCTGTGGGCCATGTCCTTGTGGTGTCCTTTACTCCTCTAACTCCCACAATCCTTCCTCCCCCTCTTCTGCAGGATTCCTCAAGTTGTGGCTAATGATTGACTGAGGGGCTCTGCATCTGCTCCTATCAGTTGCTGAATGAAGCCTCTCTGATGATGACTATACTATGTGCTCCACTCTACGAATATAAGAGAATAACATCAAAAATCATCATATTGAATTTTTGCCAATTGTATTTGGTTCTATCCTAGGTCCTATCCTAGGTCCTTAGACTATGAAGCCTTTGGTCCCTCACCTTCCAGGCAGTACCTAGTGTGACCTCCTTCCCATAGCATGGGTCTCAAGTGGGACTAGTCATTGGTCACTCCCACATGTTCTGTGCCACATTTACCACAGCATATCTTGCAGGAAGGAAAAATTTTAGGTTGATGATTTTGCAACACGGTTTGTGTACCAATTCCAACACTGGAAGCCTCACTCAGCTGGTTCCAACTCTTTATACCCTATTACAAAGATTCTTCACTTGTGTCACCCTAGTAGATTTCAGAGAGCTTCCATTGTACTAGGTTTTTACCTTGCTCTCCAAAGTTTTATTTAAAAAATCCAGTATCTCTTTGGAAGTTTGAAGTCTCTCAGCTGTGTGGATTCTTCATCTGAGAGGAAAGACAGAGAACATAGTCCTACCAAATAAAATCTAAATTAACATAAAATATTGAATCACTTTACTTAATATGCTGCATCTGGGATTCCCTCAGTCATGATATTTTGGGCTCCGGAGGGCTTGGACAATGGAATTTCTCTTGTTCTTCCTCCATATCATATTCAGATTATCTAATAGCATTCAGTTAGTTCTATTTCACAACTGCTGCTGTCGTTCCTGGGCATATTGTCCTATGGTCTGGGCATTTCTAGTATGCTGGGTCCCTCAACTGCCAGTTAGGCTATACTTTAACAAATGGCCTCTTCTGGCTGCTTACGTTTAAATACTCAGCTCCTCTCAATTACTCCTTCAATCTGCAGTATCATGTCACCAAAACCAATACCATATGGAAGATTCTTAGACATTGCCAAGTTCAGCTGCCAGCTTTGGGTGTAACCAGAGTCCCTTTTGGACAGCAGCTTCTGTGTGTTGACCCTTTATAAATACTCTCATATCTCATGTCAAAGATATTGGTCTCTCTTTAATCATAGATGATTTCTCAGCGCCAGTTAACTAGCATTATCTGTTGCATCAAGCAAAAGTGCTCATTTCAGTGTTGCTTGCTCTCTGCTAAGTGGAAGCCACATATTCTTAATTGAAAACACACACATATGGCCCTGCTATAGTCTTTGAGAGACTATCAAATTTCCTTCTGAAAATTCACAAGCCAGTCCTGTATAATAGGTACTGCTTTTAACAGTACCATCCACTTTCCCACAACAGCTCATTAAGCTCTAAACACTCAATGTATTTTAAAGCCCACAGTTCCGAAATCATTAACAGTGGTAGCATAGCAACACAGTCAATTCTGTGCCTGTGATACCCAATCTTTGTACCATTTTTGTCTACTTTGGTTTTCTGTTGATACTACAAACACGATGACCAAAAGCAACCTTGGGAGGAAAATGTTGTTAGCTATACATTCTGGTCTCAGTTCATAATTGAAGAAAGCAAAAGGGTAATTCAAACAGGACAGGAACCCGCGGGCAGGAACTGAAGCAGAGACCATGGAAAAATCTTGTTTTCTCTCAATTAATTGCTCAGCCTGAATTTTTATATAACACTATATTACCTACTCAGCTCTGGTACTTCTCACAGTGAACTCAGCTGCATAAATACCAATCAAATAAATGACACCATGAATTACCCATAGGTCAATTTGATAAAGGCATCTTTGCATTTGAGGTTCCCTCTTCAAAGGAGCTTTAGCTTGCATCAAATTGACCAAAAATCAACACATACAATAATTACTAAAACTTTTTATTTTATTATAAATAGCTAAATGAGTACATGTAGCTCTTAACTATTGAGCTAGCATTCTAAATGAATATAAATGTTTCCTAATAAAACAAAATAAAAAATTGTAATTGGACTGTTAATCAAGTTAATGTGATAATAATACTTTTTTCTGAACTAAGTTGAAGATATAAATTTGAAACGCTATTTACACCAAGAATATTAATGTAGAACTTGAAGTTCAACTGTGTGGGTGTTGAGGTACTAGATACTGACTGATTTAAGTTGACATAATATTCAAAGAGAGCAGATGTAATTACTTAAAGACAATTTTAAATCATAAAACTATGATACAGCTAACTGTAAATGGGGGAACGTCCCAGAGTTAATTAGAAACTAGTGCAAAGTTAAACATTTAATTGGACTTCAGTCTGATGGCAGAACACATTGTCATCCTTAGAAACTAGTTGATAAATTCTTATTTTCATCAGAAACAATAGAGATATAGGATGAGATAATGTGAATAATTAGGTGGTTTAAGGATGATAATAACAAAAATGTTGTATTTAAGAAACATACATATATCAAACATTGTGTTCAACTTACATTTTACTTTCTATTTCTATACACAAGTCATATGTCCCATTCACATATGAAGGACAGAAGAATTAAAGAAATATGCTAACTTTCTGGAGGATATTTATGGAGATAACCATAGAGAAAATGAACCTAAATCTGATTCTATTACAGCATATTTACTAAAGACACACAATTATTAATAAGGATAAACAGATTCACTTACATTTCTGTGCCTTTTAACCTAATTTTCCAGTAGGAATGATTATATACTCTATGAAGAATGCTCTCTCTCTGCCTGAGCCACCAGAGCTCCATAGTCAAATAGCGTCGGGAGAAAGCTAGACTTCCAGGAGTATGGAAAAGTCTGTGAGTGGGGATAAGATGAGCACCACTGCTCAACGGGACCCACCCGGAATCCTCAGGACGCAGGGACTAAGGAACAGTCAGGGACAGGAGCCTTCTGGCTTACATCTGTGGCTGGGCCACCAGGGCTCCAGAGCCAAATAGCACCAGGAGAAAGCTAGAGTCCCAGGAGTGTGGACAAGCCTGTCTGCTCAGAGGGACCCACCTGGAATCCCTAGGACACAGGGACTGAGGAGTGGTCTTCTAGTTTCTTTCTTCATCCAGGGAGCTGATCCTGTGACACAGGGATCCATACTCAAATAGTGCCAGGAGAGAGCTGGTATCCCAGGAGTGCCAACACACCTTCAAGCACAGGCAAGACCACCACTTCTGTTCAAATTCACTGAATCAAGAGGGATCCTTGCAGACCCATCAGAACACAGGGACCAAGGGACAGCTAGGGACAAGATCCTTCTGGTTTCTGTCTGAAACACAGAGCTGACCCTGTACCACAGCTCTCCAAACCCAAATTCCTCTCAGAGAGACCTGGTCTTCAAGGAATATTGACACTGAGGCTTGCAGAGGGACACGCCACAGTCCCAGAGAGTAAGACCAGCTAACACCAGAAATAACTAGATGGCGAAAGGCAAGGGCAAGAACATAAGGAATAGAAACAAAGGCACCTTGGCATCATCAGAACTCACTTCTCCCACCATAGTGAGCCCTGGATAACCCAACACACCAGAAAAGCAAGACAGATTTAAAATCACCTCTCATGATGATGATAGAAGACATTAAGAAGGAAATAAATAACTCCCTTAAAGAAATACAAGAGAACACAGGTAAACAACTAGAAGCTCTTAAAAAGTAAACACAAAAATCCCTTAAAGAATTACAGTAAAACACAATCAAACAGATGAAGGAATTGAACAAAACCATCCAGGAACTAAAAATAGAAATAGAAACAATAAAGAAATCACAAAGGGAGACAACCCTGGAGTTAAAAAACCTAGGAAAGAGATCAGGAGTCATAGATGCAAGCATCACCAACAGAATACAGGAGATAGAAGAGAGAATCTCAGGAGCAGAAGATACCAAAGAAACATTGACACAAAAGTCAATGAAAATGCAAAATGCAAAAGTATCCTGACCCAAAACATCCAGGAAATCCAGGACACTATAAGAAGACAGAACCTAAGGATAATAGGTATAGAAGAGAGTGAAGATTCCCAACTTAAAGGTCCAGTAAATATCTTCAACAAAATTATAGAAGAAAACTTCCCTAACCTAAAGAAAGACATGAACATAAATATACAAGAAGCTTACAGAACTCCAAACAGATTGTACCAGAAAAGAAATTCCTCCTGTCACATAATACTCAAAACACCAAACACACAAAATAAGGAAAGAATATTAAAAGCAGTAAGGGAAAAAGGTCAAATAATATATAAAGACACACCTATCAGAATTTCACCAGACTTCTCACCAGAGACTATGAAAGCCAGAAGATCCTGGGCAGATCTCATACAGAACCTAATAGAACACAACTGCCAGCCCAGGCTGCTATACCCAGCAAAACTCTCAATTACCATAGATGGTAAAATAAGATATTCTAGGACAAAACCAAATTTACACAATAGACTTCCACAAATCCCATCCTACAAAGGAAAATAGATGGAAAACACCAACTCAAGGAGGGAAACTGCACCTTAGAAAAAGTAAGAAAGTAATCTTTTAACAAACTCAAAAGAAGATAGCCACATAAAAGAAAATATAACATCGAAAAAAACAGGAATCAACAATAACTATTCCTTAATCTCACTTAATATCAATGGACTCAATTCCCCAATAAAAAGAGGTAGACTGACAGACTGGATTCATAAACAGGACCTGGCATTTTGCTGCATTCAAGAAACACATCTCCGTGATAAAGACAAACACTACTTCAGAATTAAGGGCTGGAAAGAAAAATTTCCAGGCAAATGGTCCCAAGAAATAGGCTGGAGTACCCATATTAGATATTAGATATCTAATATCGGATAAAATCGACTTTCACCCAAAAGTCATCAAAAAAGATAAGGAAGTACACTTCATCCTCATCAAAGGAAAAATCTACCAAGAACTCTCAATTCTGAACATATATGCTCCAGATGCAAGGGTACCCACATTCATAAAAGAAACTTTACTAAAGCTCAAAGCACACATCGCGCCTCACACAATAATAGTAGGTGACTTCAACACCCCATTATCATCAATGGGCAGATCTTGAAAACACAAACCTAACAGAGACACAGTGAAACTAACAGATGTTATGAACCAAATGGATTTAACAGATATCTATAGAACATTTCATCCTAAATCAAAAGGATATACCTTCTTGTCAGCAACTCATGGTACCTTCTCCAAAATTGACCACATAATCGGTCACAAAACAAACCTCCACAGATATAAGGAGATTGAAATAATCCCATGCCTCCTATCAGATCATTACGGTTTAAGGCTGGTCTTCCATGGCAACAATAACAACAGAAAGCCCACACACATGGAAGCTGAACAATGCTCTACTCTATGGTAACTTGATCAAGGAAGAAATAAAGGAAGAAATTAAAGACTTCCTAGAATTTAATGAAAATGAAAGTACAACATACCCAAACTTATAGGACACATTGAAAGCAGTGTTAAGAGGAAAACTCATAGCTTTGAGGGCCTCCAAAAAGAAACTGGACAGTGCATATTCTAGCAGCTTAACAGCACACCTGAATGCTCAGAACAAAAAGAAGCTAATGCACCCAAGAGGAGTAG
>CM052722.1:33276669-33333444 GCA_028551405.1 Uromys caudimaculatus | reverse complement strand
CTTTCTTTATTTCTTCCTCGTCACTGTGTAGAGCATTGTTCAGCTTCCATGTGTATGTGGGCTTTCTGTTGTTATTGTTGCCATGGAAGACCAGCCTTAAACTGTAGTGATCTGATAGGAGGCATGGGATTATTTCAATCCTCTTGTATCTGTGGAGGTTTGTTTTGTGACTGATTATATGGTCAATTTTGGAGAAGGTACCATGAGGTGCTGAGAAGAAGGTATATTCATTTGATTTAGGATGAAATGTTCTACAGATATCTGTTAGATCCTTGTGGTTTGTAACCTCTGTTATTTTCACTGTTTCTCTGTTTAGTTTATGATTCCAAGATCTGTCCATTGATGATAGTGGAGTGTTGAAGTCTCCTACTATTATTGTGTGAGGTGCAATGTGTGCTTTGAGCTTCAGTAAGGTTTCGTTTATGAATGTGGGTGCTCTTGCATTTGAAGCATAGTTGTTGGGAATTGAGAGTTCTTCTTGGTAGATTTTTCCTTTGATGAATATGAAGTGTCCTTCCTTATCTTTTTTGGTGACTTTTGGGTGAAAGTCAATTTTATCCGATATTAGAATGGCTACTCCAGCCTGTTTCTTGGGACCATTTGTCTGGAAAATTGTTTTCCAGCCCTTTACTCTGAGGTAGTGTTTGTCTTTATCCCGGAGGTATTTTTCCTGAATGCAGCAAAATGCTGGGTCCTCTTTATGGATCCAGTTTGTCAGTCTATGTCTTTTTATTGGGGAATTGAGTCCATTGATCTTAAGAGATATTATGGAATAGTGATTGTTAGCTCATGTTATTTTCGATGTAACCTTTAGGTTTGTGTGGCTATCTTCTTTTCAGCTTGTTGAAAGATTACTTTCTTGTGTTTTATAGTGTGTGGTTTTCCTCATTGAGTTGACGTTTACCATTTATTATCCTTTGTAGGGCAAGGTTTGTGGAAACATATTTTATGAATTTAGTTTTGTCATAGAATATTTTGGTTTCACCATCTATGTTAATTGAGAGTTTTGCTGGGTATAGCAGCCTGCGCTGGCAGTTGTGTTCTCTTAGGGTCTGTATGAGATCTGCCCAGGATCTCCTAGCTTTCATAGTCTCTGGTGAGAAGTCTCGTGTAATTCTGATAGGTCTGCCTTTATATGTTACTTGACCTTTTTCCCTTACTGCTTTTAATATTCATTCCGTTTTTTGTGTATTTGGTGTTTTCACTATAATGTAACAGGACAAATTTCTTTTCTGTTCCAATCTTGTTGGGGCTCTGTAAGCTTCTTGTATATTCATGTTCATCTCTTTCTTTAAGTTAGGGAAGTTTTTTTCTATGATTTTGTTGAAGATATTTACTGGTCCTTTAAATTGGGAATCTTCACTCTCTTCTATACCTATTATCCTTAGGTTCTGTCTTCTCTTTGTGTCCTGTATTTCATGGATGTTTTGGGTTAGGAGCTTTTTGCATTTTGTATGTTCTTTTACTGTTGTGTCGATGTTGTCAATGGAATCTTCTGCTCCTGAGATCCTCTCTTCCATCTCTTGTATTCTGTTGGTTATGCTTGCATCTATGACTCCTGATCTCTTTCCTAGGTTTTCTAACTCCAGGGTTGTCTCTTTTTGTGATTTCTTTATTGTTTCTATTTCTACTTTTAGCTCCTGGATGGTTTTGTTCAATTCCTTTGTCTGTTTGATTGTGTTTTCCTGTAATTCTCTGATCGATTTCTGTGTTTCCTCTTTAAGGGCTTCTAGTTCTTTACCTCTGTTCTCTTGTGTTTCTTTAAGGGTGTTAATTTCTTTCTTAAAGTCTTCTATCATCAACATGAGAAATGATTTTAAATCTGAGTCTTGCTTTTCTGGCGTATTGGGGAATCCAGGGCTTGCTGTGATGGGAGAGCTGGGTTCTGATGATGCCAAGTAGCCTTGGTTTCTGTTCCTTAGGTTCTTGCCGTTGCCTTTTGCCATCTTGTTAACTCTGATGTTAGCTGATCTTACTCTGTTTGGCTATGGCTTTTCCCTCCTGCAGGTCTCTGTATCAATACTCCTTGAAGACCAGCTCTCTCTGAGAGCTGTTTGGGTTTGGAGTGCTGTGGCACTGGGTCAGATCTGGGGTGCAGACAGAAACCAGAAGGATCTTGTTCCCAGCCATCTCTTGGTTCCTATGTCCTGATGGCCCCCCAAGGGTCCCTCTTGATCCAGTGAGTTTGAATGGAAGTGGTGGTTTTGCCTATGCTCGAAGGTGTGTCAGCATTCCTGGGACACCAGCTCTCTCCTGGAGCCCTGTGGCCCAGGCTGAGGTCTCTAGGTCCCGGCGAGCAGTGGTGCTTGTCTTATTCCCACTCAAGGCTTTTCCACCCTCCTGGGAGGGTGACTTCCTCTTAGCACTGCTTGTCTATGTAACCCTGGTTGCCCAGGCACAGGTCTCCTGCCACAGATAGAAACAGGAAGGTTCCTGTCCCTTACTTTTTCTCCTCAGTCTCTGTGTCCTGAGGTCCTGGGCGAGTAATTTTCTCGCGGCGCTGCTTGGCTGTGAGACCCTAGTGGCCCAGGCAGAAGTCTCTTGCCATAGATGGGAACCAGAGGGTTCCTACGCCCTGCCTACCTCAGTTCCTGTGTCCAGCAGGTTCGGGGCAGTTCCTGGTGAGCAGTGGAGCTTGTCTTGGCCCCACTCCCGGCTTTTCCAAGCTCCTGACAGGGTAGCTTTCTCCCAGCGCTAATTGGCTATGGAGCCCTGTGGCCCAAGCTGAGGTCCCCAGCCGTTGATGGAGCTATATATATATGTTTTAATTAGGTCATTCACTGTAATATTTGTTTTGATTTTATGGATATATATATATATATATATATATATATATAATTTTTAAATACTTTATTTGAGACTGTAACATTGGCATTCTTATAGACTTAAATGATGAATTAAGAACTGAGATTAAGGATTAACATTACAACTATCTCAAGAATTCCCTTCAGGCATTCTCTAGTAATAAGCATTAATTTCTAATGTTTAACTTCATAGTTGATTTATATTTTATATTGAGATTTATATAAAGGCATTCCTATGAATTCTGCTTTTTTTGTATCTTAGATTCTTTGAAAACATGTACATGCTTTAGTCATTTAGTTAATAGTCATTGAGAAGTCCTTTTTTACTTAATCATTTTATTCATTTACATTTCAAATGATATCCCCCTTTCTGGGTTCCCCTCCCCACCCTCCCCGTTTCATCCCCCTCCCTTTCACCTCTCTTCCAACCACTCATCCACTCCCATCTCACTATTTAAGCATCCCCCTATGCTGGGACATCAAACCTCCAGAGGACCAAGGACCTCCCTTCCCATTGATGGAAAATAAGGCAATCCTCTGCTACATATGCAGCTGGAGTCATGAGTTGTTCCATGTGTACTCTTTGGTTGGTGGCTTAGTCCCTGGGAGCTCTGGGTGGTCCAGTTAGTTGATATTTTTCTTCCTATGGGGTTGCAATCCCCTTCAGTTTCTTCAGTGCTTCCCCTGGCTTTTCTATTGGGGTGCGTGGGCTCAGTCTAGTGGTTTGGTGTGAGTATCTGCATCTGTATTGGTACGGTGTTGGTACAACCTCTCAGGGAACAGCCATACCAGGCTTCTGTCATCAAGCAATTCTTGGCATCAGCAATAGTGACCGGGTTTTGTGGCTGCAAATGGGATGGATCCCTAGGTGGGGTACTCTGTAGATGACCTTTTCTTTAGTCCCTGTTCCATTTTTTGTCCCTGCATTTTCATTACACAGGAACATTTCCAGTTTAAAAATTTTGAGATTGGTGGGTGGCTCCATCCCTCAACTGGGGACCATGCCTATCTACTAGAGGTGGTCTCTACAGGTTCTATCTTCTCATTTTTCTCCTAAAGTCATCCCTATAGGGTCCTGGAAACCACTCACTTTCCTGGTGTCTTAGACTTTCTATTGGCTATCCTCAGTTCTCCATACCCTACTGCTACATATTTCTATACAATTTCCTGACCCTCTATACTTCTTTCCTATCCCTTCCAATACCGGATCCTGCCCAAACTTTTTTCCCTATCCCCTCCTCACTCATGCCCAGGTCCCTTCCTCCCTCTACCTCCTGTGATTATTTTGTTCACCCTTCTATGTAGGATTGAAGCATCCACACTTCGGTCTTCCTTCTTCTCAAGCTTTATAAGGTTTGTGGTTTGTATCGTGGGTATTCTGAGCTTTTGGGCTAATATCCAAACCACTTATCAGTGAGTACATACCTTGTGTGTTCTTTTGTGTCTGGGTTATCTCACACAGGATTATACATTCTAGTTCCATACATTTGCCTGTGAATTTCGTGAAGTCATTTTTTTAAAAGAAACATTTATTTTATATATAAATGACATGAGAATAAACACCTGTGCTCAACAAGCTCCCAAGAAGAACTAGAAGAGCTTCCTACTCATCCATTATATAGTTAATATCTCAGAAACCAAACCAGACTGCACCACAGAGACAACAGAAAAAAAGGTGGCTCATAACCAGACTAAGGAGGTTGATAGACTAAAGAGATTGAAAGAAAAGATATCTGTCAACCAAGCATCCTGTGTGGAGTGAATACACTTGAGTCATGATTGACACTTCCCAGGTAAGTGAAGGCCAAGGAAGTTCATTACACTAGACCCAAGAGTCCTGTAAGAAGGGCTGGACGGAACCCTACAACTGAAGTGAAAGGACTTTAAACATGAACTCAAAGCTACATGAGGGGCTGGAGAGATGGATCAGTGGTTAGGGGCACTGACTGCTCTTCCAGAGGTCCTGAGTTCAATTCCCTGCAACCACATGGTGGCTGAAGTCATTCTTTTTAATAGCTGAGTAGTACTCCATTGTGTAAATGTACCACATATTTTTTTTGTATCCATTCTTCTGTTGAAGGAAATCTTAGTTGTTCAGATGCTAGGTACTATAAATCAGGCTGCTATAAACATGGTGGAGCATGTGTTGCTGTTATAAGTTGGAGCATCTTTGAAGAATATGCCCAGTATATGCCCAGTAGTGATATAGCTGGGTCTTAAAGAAGAACTATTTCCAATTTTCTGAGGAACTGCCAGATTGTTTTACAAAGTGGTTTTACTAACTTGCAATCCCACCAGTAAATGGAGGAGTGTTCCTCTTTCTCCGCTTCCTTGTCAGCATCTGCTGTCACCTGCATTTGGACCTTAGCTGTCCTGGCTGGTATAAGATAGAATCTCAGGGACATTTTGGTTTGCATTTCTCTGATACTAAGGATGTTGGACATTTCTTTAGGTGCTTCTCAGCTGTTCAAGATTCTTCAGTTGAGAATTCTTTGTTTAACTCTGTACCCCATTTTTAATTGGATTATTTGGTTCTTTGGAAGCTAACTTCTTAAGTTCTTTGTGTATTTTTGTTATTAGCCCTCTATTGGATGTAGGATTGGTAATGATCCTTTCCCAATCTGCTGTTGCTGTTATGTGCTGTTGACAATGTCCTTTCCCTTACAAAAGCTTTTCAGTTTTATGAGGTACCATTTGTCAGTTGTTGATCTTAGAGCATAAACCATTGTTCTTCTGTTCAGGAAAATTTCCCCTGTGCCCATGTGCTCTAGGCTCTTCCCCACTTTCTTCTCTATAAGTTTCAGTGTATCTGGTTTTATATGGAGATCCTTGATCTACTTAGACTTGAGCTTTGTACAAGGAGATAAGAAAGGGTCGATTTGCTGACCTTCAGTTGAACCAGCACCAATTGTTGAAAATGCTTTCTTTTTTCCACTGGGTAGTTTTGGATTCTTTGTCAAAGACCAGGTGACCATAGGTGTGTAGGTTTATTTTTGGGTCTTCAAATCTATTCCATTGATCAACCTACCTGTCTTTGTACCAATTACATGTGGTTTTTTATCACTGTTGTTTTGTAATATTCCTTGAGGTCAGGGATGGTAATTCCCCCAAAAATTCTTTTATTGTTGAGAATAGTTTTCACTATCCTGAGTTTTTGGTTATTCCAGATGAATTTGAGAATTACTCTTTCTATCTCTATGAAGAACTGAGTTGAAATTTTGATGGGTATTGCATTGAATCTCTAGATTGCTTTTGGCAAGATGGCCATTTTTATTATATTAATCCTACCAATCCATGAGCATGGGAGATCTTTCCATCTTCTGAGTTCTTTGTTTGTTTTTCTTTAGTTAATTGAAGCTCTTGTCATACAGATCTCTCACTTGCTTGGTTAGAGTCATACATTATTTTGACTATTGTGAAGTGTGTCCTTTCCCAAATTTCATTCTCAGCTGGTTTATCTATTGGATAGAAGAAGGCCCCTTATTTATTTGAGTTAATTTTATATTCAGCCACTTTGCTGAAGTTGTTTATGATCCGTAGGAGTTCTCTGGTGGTATAATTTTGGGGTTGCTTATGTATATTATCATACCATTCACATATAGTGGTATCTTCACATTTTCTTCCTTTCCAATTTGTATCCCTTTGACCTTTTATTGTCTAATTGTTCTGGCTAGACTTTCGTCTACTATATTGAATAAATAGAGAAAGACTGGGCAGAATTTTCTTGTTCCTGATTTTAGTGGAATTATTTAAATTTCTCTCCATTTAATTTAATGTTTGTTTTTGACTTTTAACATGAAGGGATGTTGTATTTTGTTAAATATTTTTTCAGCATCTAAAGAGATGATTGTTTGTGTTTGTCTGTGTGTGTTGAGTTTCTTTTATAGTGGATTGCATTGATGGATTTCTATATATTAACCTATCCATGCATTCCTGGGATGAAATCTACATAGTCATGAAGAATGATTGTTTTCTTGTGTTCTTGGATTTGGTTTGTGAAAATTTTATTGAGTATTTTTGCATCAATATTCATAAGGGAAATTGGTCTGAAGTTCTCTTTCTTTGTTTGGTATTGTGTGGTTTAGATATCAGTGTAACTGTGGCTTCATAGAACGAAATAGGTAGTGTTCCTTCTGTTTCTATTTTGTGGAATAGTTTGAGAAGTATTGGCATAAGCTCTTATTGAAGATCAGATAGAATTCTGTGGTAAAATCACCTGGCCCTGGGCTTCTTTTGATTGAGAGACTTTTAATGACTACTTCAACTTCATTAAGGTTTATGGACTTTTTTAGCTTTTAATGTGATCCTGATTTAATTTTGGTACCTGATATCTCTCTAGAGAATCATTCATTTCATTTAGACCTTCCAGCTTTGTTGAGTATATATTTTTGGTGTAGGTTCTGATGATTTTTTTAATTTCCTCAATTTCTTTTGTTATGTCTCCCTTTTCATTTATGATTTTGTTACTTTGAATACTGTCTCTGGGCGCTCTAGTTAGATTGGTGAAGAGTTTATCTATCTTGTGGATGTTCTCAAAGAAACAGCTCCTAGTTTTGTTGATTGTTATAAAGTTCTCTTTGTTTCTACTTGGTTGATTTCAGCATTGAGTTTGTTTATTTCCTGCAGTCTACTTCTCTTGGGTGTATTTGCTTACTTTTTCTCTTAAGCTTTCAGAGGTGCTGTTAAGCTTCAAGTGTTTGATCTCTCCAATTTCTTTATGAAGACACTTAGAACTATGAGTTTTCCTCTTATCACAGATTTCACTGTGTCCCATAAGTTTGGGTATACTTGGCCTTAATTTTCACTAAATTCTAAAAAGTCTTTAAATTCTTTCTTTATTTCTTCCCTGACCAAGTTATCATTGTGTAGAGAGTTGTTTACCTTCCATGTGTATATGGGCCTTTTGTTGTTTTTTTGTTATTGAAGCCTAGCCTTAGTCAGTGGTCTTCCGATAAAATGCCTGAGATTATTTCTATCTACTTGTATCAGTTGATGTTTGTTTTGGGTCCAATTGTATAGCCATTTTTGGAGAAAGAACCATGAAGTACTGAGAAGAAGAAGAATATATATTTATTGAGAGTGAGGTGTTAAAGTCTCCCACTATTACTGTGTGAGGTTCAACGTGTGCTTTGAGTTTAGTAACATTTCTTTATCAAATGTTAGTGCCCTTGTATTTGGGACATAGATTTTCAGAATTGAGAGTTAATTTTGGTGGATTTTTCTTTCATGAGTATGAAGTATCCTTCTCTGTCTTTTTTTTTTTTTTTTTTTTGAACTGTTGCTTGAAAGTCTATTTTATTGGATGTTGGAATGGCTGCTCCTGCTTATTTCTCGGGACCATTTACTTGGAAAATTTATTTTCCAGCCCTTTACTCTGAGGTAGTGCCTGTCTTTGTCACTGAGGTGTATTTTCTGTATGCAGGAAAATGTTGGGTTCTGTTTGTGTACCCATACTTTAATTCTATGTATTTTTGCTGGGGAATTGAGTCTATCAATGTTGAGAGATATAAAGGACCAATGATTGTTGCTTCTTGTAATTTTTGTTAGAGGTGGAATTATGTTTGCTTGGTTTTCTTCTTTTGGATTTGTTATGAAAAGGTTAATTCTTGCTTTTTCTTAGGTGTAATTTCCTTCCTTGTGTTGTAGTTTTCCTTCTATCATCCTCTACAGGGCTGGATTAGTGAAAGATATACTTTAAATTTGGTTTTATCATGAAATAGCTTGGTTTCCCCATGTATGGTATTTGAGAGTTTTGCTGGGTATAGTAGCCTGGGATGGCATTTTTGCTGTCTTAGGGTCTGGATGGCATCTGCCCAAGATCTTCTAACTTTTAGAGTCTATGTTGAGAAGTCTAGTGCAATTCTTATAGGTCTGCCTTCACATGTTACTTGACATTTTCTCCTTGCTGCTTTTACTATTCTTTCTTTGTTCTGTGCATTTGGTGTTTTGATTATTATGTGACAGGAGGAATTTCTTTTCTGGTCCAATTTATTTGGTATTCTGTAGACATTTTCTGCATATGGACATCTCATTCTTTCAGTTACAGAATTTTTTAGAATGATACAGCAAATGTTAACATGACCCTGCTCAAGGATGACATGCAAATTTGTGAAACAGGAATAAAGAACATAAGATGCCTTCTCTAAAGTTCACTCCTTGTTTTCCATTGTCTGCTTCTCTGACTAAAGGGGTTTCTACTTGAAATTTTGCTGAATATTCACTTCCCTGCCTTTGAGATATGAGTACATGCTCAAGACTCAATTAGGGGAGTCAAAGGTATTGGAAGAAGAGAAACACAACATGAATACAAGGAAATTTTTTAATCAAATAACTTTTTCATACCTACTCAAATTCCTAATTTGGTAGAGTGTACAACAAAATAAACACATGATATAATTGTAGTTTGCAGATAGAATTGTATTAGTCTGTCATTTGAAGTTAGGTATTGCATCTAAATTCATTTAGGCTAATGCTTTACATTCATTTTCTACGGATTATTTCAAGTGAGCAATAGAAAGGAAGTGGACCTGAATGGAAGAGGAGGTAAGGAGGAGGAATTTAGAGGATGCGATGGAAAGGAAACTGTAATTAGCTCATATTGTATGAGACTAGAATCAACTTTCAACTTTCTGTTCCACCATAAGTAAACGACAGGATCACCACTAGCTCTGCAACCTTCCCTGCTCCCCTGTCCACACCTCCTGTAGATGGCAGAGACCATCCTATTTGGCCTTCCTTCACATCACTAAGTCTCTAACCAACTCACCCTCAACCATAGACTGCAGTTGCTAGAAGACCAGGTAAGACTGTCTGAGAATCTTCACCAATGTCTGTTTCCCCAGACTCAATTCATCTCTAGTGCAGAAATAGATTATCTGTCCCTGACATTCTCTTTCTCCAGCCTCCAACACCAACAAGCATTCCTCATGAACACATCAGCTGAACATACCAGTAAAAGAGGCAACACATAGCTAGCACACTGAGAATCCAGGCAAGAAACGGAAACCAAGGAACAAAACACCCACCTAACAAAGACAAACCAAGAAATAAATACTTAGTCCTATAATAACTTAAAATACAGATACCTAGACATCAAGTTAAGAACACAATCAATAACAAGTAGGAAAATATGTTTCCATCAGAGGCCACACATACTAACATAGCAGGTCATGGATATTCTAGCAGAGCTGAAGCACAAGAAAAATATCTTGAAACCATGTTGTATGCGAAGATCACAGAGATCCTTAAAAATGAAATGAATAAATCCCTCAAAGAATTCCAAGAAAAAAACAAACAAACAAATTGTTGAAAGAAACAAATTTATTAAGACCTGAAAATGGAAATAGTAACAAAAAAGAAAATACAAACTAAGGAAATCTTGAAATTGAATATTTAGGAATGTGAACAGGAGCTGCAAAGGCAAGCTTCTTCAACAAAATATAAGAGATGGAAGAGAGAATCTCAGGCATTGGAGATACAATAGAGTAAATAGGGATATCAGTCAAAGAAAAATGTTCCCAACAATAAAAATCTAGAAGATCTGGAACACTATGAAAACACCGAGTGTAAGAATAAGAGGAATAGAGGAAGAAAAAGAATCTCAACTTAAAGGCCTAGAAAATTTTCAAGAAAATCATAGAATAATATTTTTTCTAATCCAAAGAAGGATATACCCATAATGGCGTAAGAAACATACAGAAAACCAAATATATTAGATGAAAAATGAAAGTCCTTTGCCATATAATAATTAAAATACTACACACAGAGAACAAAAAAAAAATAATATTAAAAGCTACAAGGGAAAAAGACTAAATGACATATATAGGCAGACCTATTAGAATTACATCTGACTTTTCCATGGAGAATCTAAAACCAGAAGGGCTTGGACGGATGTGCTAAAGACTCCAAGTGTCCACAGACACCAAAAGATGACTATACCAATCAACTTTCAATTACCAGTAGTGGAGATAAACGATATCCCATGGTAAAGTCAAATTTAAGCTGTTTACAATTCTTGCTGTACTGAAGTTGCTAGGAGGAATAGTCCAAAGCAAGGATGTTAACTATACACAATGAAACAGAGAATAAATAATTTCCCACCAGAAAAAAGGAAAACATGCACATACATAAACACATAAACATATCACCACCACCACCACCACCAACAACAACAACAGCAACAATGACAACAACAAAAATAACAGTAATTAGCAATTATTGCTTCTGGATATCTCTCAATAAATATCAATGGATTCATTATCACCAATAAAAAGACACAGACTAAGAAAATGGATAAGAGAATAGGATTCATCCTTCTTTTGCATACAAGAAACATACTTCGACATCAAAGGGAGTAGAAGCAAGAAACAATCAAACTAAGGAGTGAAAAATAAATTAGAAAAAATACAAAGAATCAATTAAACAAAGAGATGGTTCTTTGAGAAAATCCACAAATTAGACAAACCCTTATCCAAGCTAACTAAAATGCAGAGAGAGAATATCTAAATTAATAAAAGCAGAGACAACAATTGGATGTAACAATAGACATGAGAAAAGCCAGACAGTCATAAGATCATACTTTAAAAACATATACTTCACCAAATTGGAAAATCTAAAAGATATAGATAATTTTCTCAATAGGTAACACTTAGCAAAGCTAAATCAAGATAAGATAAAAATTAAGTAGACCTATAACCCCTAGTGAAATAGAAGCAGCTGTTTAAAGAGCATACATTTAAACCTAAATGAAAAAAAAATGCCCAGGGCCAGACTGTTTTAGTGCAGAATTCTACCAGAATTTCAAAGACGAGTTAATGTCAGTACTCCTCAAATAATTCCACAAGATAGATATATTAAGAACATTGTCCAATTCATTTTATAAGACCACAAATACCCACAGACACTCATATCATATAAAGACCCAGAAAAAAAGAAAGAATTGCAGACAAATTTCCCTTATGAACATTGATGTAAAAATATTCAATACAGCATTTACAAACCAAATCCAATAACACATCAAAAAGATCATCCACCATGATCAAGTAAACTTCATCCCAGAAGTGTAGAAATGGTTCAACATAGAAAAATCAGTAATTGTACTCCACTATGTAAATAAACTAAAAAGAAAAACCAATAACACATGATCATTTTTGATGCCTAAAAAGTATTTTAGAAAATTCAAAATCCCTTCATAATGAAATTCCTAGATATTGGAGATGCAAGTGGTATACGTAAACATAATAAATGCTATTTAATATAAGTCTATAGCCAACATCAAATTAAGTGGAAGGTAAATAAAAGCATTTCCACTAACATGAAGAATAATACAAGGTTGTTCATTCTCTTTGATGATTCAATATAGGACTTGAAGTTTTAACTACAACAATAAGACAACTGAAAGAGATCAAAAGCATACAAATTGCAAAGAAAAAAATCATTGTATCTTTATTTGCAGATTATATAATAGCATCCATAAGTGACCCTTAAACTTCAATGAGGGAAGTCCTAAGGCTTAAAAATACTTTCAGCAAAGTAGGTTGATAGAAGATTAACTAAAAATCTCTGTAGCCCATGTATACACAAATGACAAATGTACTGAGAAAGGAATCAGAGAAACAACACCCTTCTAAATAGTCTCAAATAATATTAAATACCTGGGGGTAACTCTAACCAAGCACGATAGACTAGAATGAAATAAAATTCAAGACTTTGAAGCATTAAATAGAAGATGTAAGAAGATAGAAAGATCTCCCACATTAATGGATTGATACAATTAACAGTAAAAACATCCATCCTACCAAAAGCAATTATGAAATTCAATGAAATTCACATCTAAATTCCAACATAATTCTATGGGGTATGGCAGTTCCTCAGAAAATTTGAATCCAATCTTTCTCAAGTCCCAGTTTTACCATTTAGGAATATACCCAAAAGATGCTCTATCCTACCACAAGAAGACTTGCTCTTTGAGGTGTATTCATAATACAACTCAACTGGAAACAACCTGGATGTACCTCAACAGAAGACTGGATAAAAATAATATAATACATTTACACAATGGAATATTTACTCTGCTCTTTAAAAAACAAAGACATCAAGAAACTGGCAGAAAAATAGGTAGAACTAGAAAAAATCAGCCTGAGTGAGGTTACCTATACCCAGAAAGACAAGTATGGTATGCATTCGTTTATAGGTGAATATTAGCAATAAAGTAAATTATATTCAAGCTATAGTTCACAGACCCAGAGAGTTTAGGTAAAGAGTAGGATTCTATAGGGACAAATGGATCTCCCTATGAAGAGGAAATAGATTATATTTTGCAGGTGGAGTGGGAGTGGGTGGGATGTGGTCATTAGGGATCACATTGGGAGATGGATGGTGGGAGATAGTGCATGAAGAGACTGGTGGAATAGTGAAGCATTTTCGGGGGCATGCTGTGTGGAAATCCTGTGCAGTGTTAACTTCGTATTATCTTTAAGGGCTATTCTAAAAGAACTCCTAGAAATGGAGGATACTGAGTCTGAACTAGCCATCTATTATATTCAGACAGTACTTCCAGTGGTGAACTCAGTTACATTTGGTTGACTTGTTTGTCAACAGGGTCCCATGGAAATCTCTAAACAACCCAGGCTGTTGCTAGGATATTAGATAGTTCTCTGAAATCTGAAAGCAAGGATTCACAAATCATTAAAAGTACTGAGATCATGTTAGTGCCTGCATTGAGCCTTCCCCTCTACATTCAAGTCTCTTTTGTGTTAGAAGGTATTCTTCAGGCTACTGAAGGAGAATTGTGGAAATAGACCTAACTGCAATGCTCTACTCTACAATCTTTCCTGCTTGCCAAATATGCTGACACAGTGGTGGTACCAGACTTATGGGAGTAGCAAACAGGATCTTATTTAACTTAAGGCTCATACCATGAAAGGGAGCCAGTGTTGTACACTGCCTGGATGGCAAGGAACCAGTGACTGGATAGTTGAGAGAACTAGGATCAGTGTCATGTCCATCAGTCACCATTGCTTCCTTTGGTGGCAACTGAGAGGGTGTGCAAAAAGCCACAGCCAGGCATTTTGTGGAGAGGGTCTAAATTGGACTTCTCCATTGGGTCCTTCCCCTTGGAGATCAAGGGAGACCCTAAGGAAGGGGAAGCACTGTAGTGGTCAGAGGGGATAGAGGACGAAAGGAGAATATGGCCTACTGAGTAAACTAAGCAGGTGTCTTATGGGCTCACAGAGACTGAAGCAGCAAGCACTGGGCCTGCATGGAACTTCATCAGGTCCACTGTGCATATGTTATGGTTGTTAGCTTGGTGTTTTTGTGGTTCTCCTAAGAGTGGAAGCAAGTTTGTGTCTGACTATTTTGCCTGCTTTTGGAAATCTTTTTCTTTTCTTTTCTTTTTTTTTCTTTCTTTTTTTTTTCTTTTGGTTTTTCGAGACAAGGTTTCTCTGTGTAGCTCTGGCTGTCCTGGAACTCACTCTGTAGACCAGGCTGGCCTCAAACTCAGAAATCCGCCTGCCTCTGCCTCCCAAGTGCTGGGATTAAAGGCGTGCGCCACCACCGCCTGGTGGAAATCTTTTTCTTACGCCTTGTCCAACCTCAGTATAAGGATTTTTGCCTTGTCTTATTGTATCTTTCTTGTTCTGTCACGTTTTGCTGTTGTCTCTTTGAGGCCTTCTGTTTTCTGAAGGGAAATGGAGTGGAAATGGATCTTGTTCACAGGGGAGGTAGGGAGGGTGGAAAGGAGTGGAGGGAGGGAAAACTACTTGGGATGTTTTGAATGCTAGAAGAATATATTTTCAATAAAATAAGAAAGGAAAGAATTTACTTTAAATAAAAGGGCAAAAATATCAGTAATTACAGATACACTTATACTGCTATGGTATATATCATTTTATATATTATATATCATTATATTTCAATATATTGGATACTCTTTCATGTTTTTATATTAACTATATGTTGAAATAAAAAAATTGGAATTGTCATATTTTAGCTATTAAAATTAAATACAACACACACACTCAGAAAACCCAAGAAAACAAAAATAAATAAACAAGAAAATCAATGACTATTAGAGGACTTCTCTACACTTTAAATATTATTGATATAAATTTATACAAAACTCTGTAATCGGAGATGGTAAATGGCTCTGTGAATAAAGTACTTTTCTTACAAATGTAAGGACATCAAATTCTAATATCCAGAATCCATTCAAATCTGGACACAACAGCAAAGGTTTATTCTTACTGTTTCTACATGAAGATAAGATGCAGAAGCAGGAGAATTTCTGGAAGCTTGTTGACCAACTAACCTTCATATACAGCAGCAATAAAAAGCAAGAAGCCCAGTTTAGTCAGGTTGGCATTAAGGACATACACTTAAATTAACTTCTGACATCAGCACACATGACCATATATGTGTTTGTGTGCACACATCTGCCCATAATGGGCATAAACACATTCACACAGGCATATTTTGCCCTCATTGAGTTTATACAAAAATATAAAGATACACATTTCTTCAAAACTAGCTCTAATACAAAATAGACTGTTGTAATTAGACATATAAATGGCTACTAATTTTGCACTTTAATAGCAGGTGAGTTGTGCCTTTTTTCAGTAAGCATATGTATGTTGTTATTACTATTGGTTTAATATATTAGGAAGATTCAGAATGGTGAAAGCATTTGACCTTAGAAATTACATTATGTAAGACTTTAGAGAAATAAGATTAATGTTAATAGGTTGAGGTTTAAAAATTGTCTCATTAATGAAAATACATCTGAAATCCATCTTCATGAAAATGGAGGGCATTTAACTGACATATTTGTAGAATGTCTTATGACATCAAGGTGGAAAGAAGATTTTCAGTGAGGGAACAATGTAATTAGGAATGGGCTTTTAAAAATCTTCTTAGAGAAATATGAATGTTTTACTATAAGAACATTTCCTAAAGGAAAAAAAATAGATATTAAATATGTCTTATATAAATAACAAAAAATGTGTATCTTAAACTCCTTACACTTTAAGCAATTGTGTAAAAAAACAGTCTAGTTATATGACAATATTCAAGACATAGTAAACATAGAAATGAATGATACACGTGTGCAATTAATAAGCCTGGAACTTGAATGTCTGTTATTTTTATATACATATAAAACATTAAAATGACATTGAGTATTATTAGACATACTTACTTAAGTGGCTAAGTCAGGGTAATTGTCATGAGTTTTAGGGAATACTGTGCTATATATTAAGTTCAGTCTCATTTTGTATTACACAGAGAATCACTGCATTAAATGTAACTATATCTGTGCTTATTTTGACAAGTCAGCTCAGGAATTTTGGGATATTCCACCAGGGCCCCCAAGCACATGGGCACCCCTCCCATTCTGGAAGAAACAGGTTAGAGAGCACATAGGCTGGAATGGAGGGGCTGATTAAGCCCCTGATACCTTATTCCCTAAAGACCAATCGGTTTAAAAGTCACACTGTTCTGCCAATCACATTGTGCCTAATGGCTGCTGCTCTAAAAACCATATAAAAGGTCCCTGAACAGGCTGTGTGGGGCCATTCTCCCGCCTTGGTGTACAGGACGACCCTAGCATGCTGGATCAATAAATTCCTCTTGCATTTTGTATCAATCCCCGACTCCATGTGTTCACTCATTGGGGGGGGGGGGTGTCTTCCAGTAAGTTAAGGCTCCCCAGAGTCTTACAGTTTCAATGTCACATGTATCCAAATTATAATGACTTAGAGAATGGCCACAAGCAAGTATGGAAACAAATTAGTTCATTATTTTAAGCAACATACACGCACACACACACACACACACACACACACACACACACACACACATTTTCACAAACATGCGCATGCATGCACACATACACGTGTTTAAAAGTATTTTAATTCATGAAGCATTATGTGCTGTAGATATGAAACAAATTGATTCCTTGATATAATTATTGGAAACTCCATTCTAAATAAACAAAAATATTATCAGGCCATTTGATGGAGCATATATAGATAATATTTTTTTTTCTAGTTAGATAGTAGACAAGAAATTAAAATCAGATATGAGACCATTGCAAATTCTGTAGGAGAGATCATTTGATCAGAGTCAAAAATCAAGTTTAGAAAGGACTCAAGTTTAGAAAAGATATCTTTCAGTGTTACTTATTGATATTTAATTACTAATGTCTCCACACTTACTGTGATTGGTAAGAGTGGGGAGCTAATGGAAGCAAAATTGCATTTTTGTTAATTGTATAGATCAACTAGCTGTCCAATATATATATTATTCTCATTGCTATTGGTAAGTATGGTATTCTGCAAAACACTGATTTCATTGTGTATCAACAGAACTGTGTTAGAAAAGATTTTCTTGGTCAAATTGGTTGAAGAAAACACATACAATTTCCTTCATATTGCTTCAAAATATTAAGTTTCTGATATATGGTGGTGCTACCAGTGGTCAAGAAATATTAATGGCTTCATAAATGTGGCATTACTAAAGATATTAGAATCCTGATGAAATTACCTCTGTAATTCTCTATCGCTTTCTTAGGTTTTGCATTTCAAGAGTTGCCTCCATTTGTGTTTTCTTTATTGTTTCTTCTTAAACTTTTAGGTCTTGGACAACTTTATTCCCTTCCTTCACTTGATTGATTGTGTTTTCCTGTATTACTTTAAGTGATTATTTTATTTTCTCGTTAAGGGCTTCCTGTTTACCTGTCTACCTGTGCTTTCCTGTATTTCTTTCAGTAAGTTATTTATATTCTCCTTACAGGACTATTTTATCCTTATGAGATAGGATTTTATGTCAGCTTCCTGATTTTCAGGTGTGTTGCTGTATCCAGGGCTTGCTCTGGTGGGAGAACTGGGTTCTGATGATGCCAAAGTATATTTGCTTCTGTTGCTTATGGTCTTGCACTTGTCTGATTATCCCTGTTGTTAGCTGGTCTGGGTGTCTCTGTCTTGAGCCTGCCTCCTGTGTCTCTGGGTTGCTGTAAGTCCCCTGGAAGGCCTGTGACCCAGCAGACATCCTGTGAGGGCTTCAGACTGTGGAGTCTTCAGATGGGCATGTATGCTGATGACCTGTTGCTCTGGCTGCAGGGGCTCTTCTGTGAGGCCTTCAGATAATGGAGTCTTCAGAGGGGTAGACAAGTTTCTGATCTGTTGGGCTGACTGCAGCTGTTCTCCTGGGAGGCCTTCAGACTCTGGGATCGGTTGCCCTATTTGCAGCAGGACTCCAGCAAGGCTTTCATACTGTTGGGTTAGTTGCCCTGCGTGCAGCAGAAGTCCTGGGAGGCTTTCAGACTGTGGTGTCTTCAGAGGAGCAGACAAGATGGTGATCTGCCCTGGCAGAAGGCACAGGCCAGAAGGGGAGTGGAATTCTGGGGTAGGGGTTTTGGAGGGTGATGAGTCCAAGTCCACTGAGCTCCTTGCTCCTCAGGATTCCCAACTGCTTTGACTCTTTGGGAGGATTTGTTACCATTTGCCCTGCATGCAGTAGAACTCCTGGGAGGCCTTCAGACTGTGGTGTCTTCCTGTCTGCAAATTTTTGTTTTTTTTTTTTTTTGGTTTTTTCGAGACAGGGTTTCTCTGTGTAGACCTGGCTATCCTGGAACTCACTGTGTAGACCAGGCTGGCCTCAAACTCAGAAATTCACCTCCCTCTGCCTCCCAAGTGCTGGGATTAAAGGCGTGCACCACCACTGCCCAGCTTCTGCAAATTTTGTGATTTACATTTAACAGCTTAGTAGTACTCCATTTAAAAAATGTACCACCTTTTCTTTATCCATTCTTTTGAATTCTTTTTGAATTCCTCAAATTTTCATTTCCAGACTTTCCTTGATTTGTATTTTTTTATTGATTCAATTTCCCAAGTTTGGGACAGTTTTATTCATTTCATTACATTGTTTGATTTGTTTTCAAGGATTTCTTTAAGGAGTTCATTGGTTTCCTCTTGAAGGATCACCATAAACTTCATAAAGGTGATTTTAACATCCTTTTCTTGTTCTTCAATTATTTGGAAAATTCATTTTAAACGTATCTTTTATTTGCCTGTTGTAATTGTTGTCTCTGAAGCTTACTGCATTTGTCTGCTAATGTAGGCCTAGTCCTGGAAGCTTCTAGCCTCCACAAAATCTAATCTAGGTCTACAATGATTTTAGCCTCTGAAAGTTACTGCTGTATATGCTTACCCTTTCTTGTTCTTTCAGAACTCTTTCTGGCTGTTTTAACTCAACTGATCTTACTCAAAACTCCTCTCCACACTGACTGACTCAATCATGCTTCTCAGCATTTCCTGAATTACTATGCTTGGCCTCATACTAACATCGACAGTATGTTCTAATCTTCTGGCTTCCCCTCCTTCTCTGGCTTATTCTGCCTTCACCAGTGTCTGGCTTGTTCTCTCTTTCCAACCTCTCTATACAACTCTTCTGGTAAAAGAGCTCCCACTTTTATTCCTCTGTGGTGCACCTTTGTATATTGCCTCTCTGTCCTCTTTCTTCTTGTGAGAGTTGGGCATATCCTATTCTGTCAAATATTTCTCTGATTTGTCACTTTGTCTGCCAGTCAATTTCATATCACTTTCAAATATGGGTGCTTCCTTCTACAATCTAATTTTACTTTCATTGTTTGGAATTAAAGGCATATAATAAGGGTATATCTGTATTCCAGGCAGAGGGATTGGCCATACTCCAACTAGAAACTGATTTTTTTTTCCAGTAAAGAACACAATCTCAGGGCTCACACTGTAAACAATTATTCTCAAATAGTTCATTGTCTGTACTAGTAGAATGACTGGTCACTAGTGGAGACATATTGCTCTGGCTATTATTGATTGTGTTTTTTTACTGGCATGTATGCACTGAATTTATTATAGACATATGTGGTGTTTTATGAGTTTGTTTGATTGAGTTGGCATTTTGTTCCTTGTTTTCTGTTTCTGCTCTGTAGTTTTTCATAGTGTGATCTGCTCTGTATTTTTTCATAGTGTGATGTCACTGTGTTGCCTGTTTCATTGGCCCTGCTTAGCAGGTGTGTTCACAGGGAATCCCTGCTGGTATTGGGTGCTGGGATACTGAAAGGAATTGAGGGAGGAAAATGTTCAAGAAGACATTTGTGATCAGTTGGAAATGGGGGTCACAGAAGAAAGGGAGATCACAGCAGGATTTTTCTACAGAGCTGAGGATGAGACTAGGTATTACAAATACTATCCTTAGGGAAAACATCTCACAACTTAAGAGAAAACAAGGATAGATTTGAGTCACATGTCATATCATTTCCATAGCTTGGATAACAAAAAAATATGTTAATTTTAAGGCATAAATATCCTACTGAATTTATGGAATAAGTATCCTAATGGGATGAATTAAGGGACAGACTAAAACACATCTCTGAAGTGGCAATTTGTAGGTGTGTTTGACAGACTGAAGAGAAAGGAAAAGTAAAAATCTTAGAAGAGTTTCAACAGTAACTATCCATTATATAGAAAAAATCTGCAGTTTCTGTGTTCCCCAGTGCTCTGATAGTGTTTTCACTGTGACCTCCAAAACAAATAAATGGCTTCCTGCCAGTTTTTGCATTTTCATTCAGTTGTTCAGACATCAAAAATGCTTAAATTGTGAAGGCTGAGGTTTAGCCAGCCATGTAGTTTGCGCGAGAGACACAAGCGAACATGTTACTAGACTATTTACAGATCTATTCATAGTGGTAATCATTAGTACTGAGAAATAGAAAAGAAAGACAATGTTCTTGTTCAATTAAGAAAATGATCAATAAACAAAATGTCCAAAGGTTTCTTAATACAAATTTTCTTTTTTCTCCATTTATATTCTGATACTAAGTTTGTTCAGTTCTCAAACACAGAACTAAGTGCATATAAAATATTAGGTATACTTTCTAAATGGTTTTTAAACACATAGTAATTTATACATTTGTTATAAAGTAATTTTCTACAGAATATAAAGTTGAGTTTGTAGACTAGGTTTGAATTTACTAATTTTGTGGTATTATTGATTATAAATATATTAATGATAATATCAAAATCCTATAGGATCTTAACAAAATATATGAAAGAAAGTAGGAGTATTTAAAGGGGATTTTATTATTTCATACTCAGTGGAATTTTGTGTTTTAATTTTATACACAATGAGGAGAAACATTTTTATATTTTAAATAATTTTTAAAGATTTATTTATATTTATTTTATGTGCAGGAGTATTTGCTTGCATGTGTGTATTATATGTACACTATGTACATGAGTGCCATCAGAGGCCAGAATAAGGTATTGTATCTGCTGAAATTAGAGTTACAGAAAATTATGAGCAACCATGTAGGTGTAGGAATTCAAATCTACTCCTCTAAAAAGCATCATAGCTCAAAAGTACTAAGACATGTCTCTATCCCCTTATCTTATACTTCTATGCAGTAAAAGAATTCCACTGAACATACTTTACTACAATTGTTTTAGAGACTTTCAGAATCATTTCAAGAACAAATAATGCATAAACTTGAAAAACTCTGATAAACAAAATGATAACATAGCATAAGGAATCATGCCATCTCTGATGGTGAACATTGATTGTCAACTTGTCAAGATCTAGCATCACACCTTCAGAGAAAATACTGCACAAATGGGAGGGAGTTTCTACATGGTGTTAATTGAAGTATAAAAAAGCAACAACGTTACATGGCACAATTTCATGAGCTTGATTTCAAATAAAAAACAGAATAAATTGAGCTGAGTACCAGCATTTGTTTTCTTCTGCTTTCTGACTGGAACATTTATGCAACTTCTCTTATACTTTTGAAACCATGCCTAAACCATGAAGAATTTTTACTCTGGTTCAGTAAGAGCTGATGATGAATGGAAAGTCCGAAAATCCAGAAATGCCACAGAGTTGGATGTCTCTGGTGGCTTTCAGTTGCTGTTGGAATTTCTGAGCACTAGGCTCTAATTACAGTGAAGGAATGTACTTGCTATCAAGGTGAGAGTAAGTAAGCAAAGACCATAAAAACTTCCCTCTTCTATGTCTTTATTGGCTTCCAGCAGAAGGTGTAGCCCAGATTACAACTGTGCCTTCCCATCTTCCCACCTCAAGATCCAGATTAGAAGTGAATCTTCCTACTTCAAATTAGGCAAAAATGCCTCAAAATGTGCCCTCCATTTTTGGATATTAGTTACTTCATATGTAGTCAAGTTGATAACATAAATTAGCCATTATATTACCCTAAATAGATTTCTTGACATTTAATAAACTGGGTCTACATCCAATTTTAAAAATGAAAACCAGCTGAGCACCAGAATTCATCAGCTGCTGCTTTTTTAATTCAGAAAGTTATTAGATTATTTATCTCAAAATACTGCCACCATACTTTTCTCATGATGTACAGAACTTGAAAACTCAAACACTGGGAAAAAATAAATCTATCTTATTTATTTTGGCCATATTTTCTTTTAGCAAATGTTTTTAATAAGTTGGAATTCTATCACTTTCTTCTAATTCCCTTTCTTCTCTCCTCTCCCAACTATGCTCCCTCAAATTCATCCTAATATCTCATTCTTGAGTTAATAGAATCTTTTTTTTTATTGTACTTCTTACATAAGTACCTTTCTGTTTCTCTGTGGGAGCAGTGGTCTGTAGCAGGCAATCTGACACCTGGTTGAGCAAAGGCTGAAAATTCTGGGAGATTCCGTGAAATATTCATGAGGGACTGAATTATATTTTTAGCCAACACTCCCGGAAGACTCCTGTAAAATCAACCACAGTTCTCACAACCCCTGTACAGAGAGAGGATTGCCATGTGAGGTTTGTCACGTAGAAAGCAGCCGTGACCCCTCCCATAGGTAAATGTAGCACTAGAGAGGCCCCAGACCTGGCCAATAGAAAGAATTGATTGCCAAGCCCCTGCCCCCTTCCCAAACAGTATATCAGATTGTCCCACCTGCGTAGCTCTCTCTGCCTGCTCCATCTCTCTGCCTGTCTGCTCTCTGCACTGCTCTCTACACTGCTCTCTGCCCGCCCCTGCCCACCAGTCTGCTCCATCCCCACTTCTGCCTGCCATCCAGAAGGAATAAAGCTACAAAACTACTTTGGCGTCGGAGAACTTTGTCTAAGGGGCTGTAACACTTGGGCCTGAGAGGAGATCTGCTCTCTGGGCCGAGCGGTGGGGCGTGCATCGACAGCGGCTGTTTCTCCCGGGAACCGCCAGAAGTCCCCGCACTCCGTAGGCTAGCTGGCCTTTCGAGGGTCTAGCCCCGGGCCAACTCAGCAGGGCCATGAGCACTGAGTGGGCTCAGTCCAACATCTCTCTCTCTGTCCACCCACACATTCACAAACACACACATATAAAATAGAGACAGAGACACAGAAAGATAGAGATGTGTGTGTGTGTGTGTGTGTGTGTGTGTGTGTGTTTTCTGTGTTCTCATTTTCCCTGGGAAGTTATCTAGACACTATATGTTTAAAAGACATGATAAACCAGCCTGACTCCATCATAAGGGTGGAAGGCATCTTGTTCTAACGTCAGAACAAGTTCACTTCTGTTTGATGCAGAACTCAAATTGACAGTGCTTTAACTGATTTTTAAAAGTTGACATGTTCTTCTCCCTGCTATGTATGTGGACTCACACTGTGAATGTATCCTGATAAGATAAGATGTTATGCTAAATAATTTTAAAATGTCAGCCAAGTTCCAATGTAACTAAAACACCTCTGGAAATTCTCCAAACTTTGAAAAATCACAAGTCTTGCAGGTTTTTTGGACTATATAAAGCCCATCTTTTGCTGTGTTCAAAGCCATTTTTTCAAACACCACTTTAGAGAGATATCCCTGTCTGACAGAAAATAACACTTGTTTAATTTGGCCAAAGAATTTGAGTAATGGTCTTTGCTCTCATTCTTTAGGATTAACAGACATTATTGTGTCTGACCTGAAAGCCTCTTTCATGTGCGTTAAATTCTATGAATCTGGAAACTACGTGTAAGCTGCCAAGGGAGGGAAGTATTCCAAAGATTTCTTTCATACCAGTTATCTCCAAGATTGGACTAGGGAGAAAATTAACTAAATCTTTCTCTTTTCCCTTTTGGTCATTGTGTTGGTTAGGTTGTTAATAACACCATAGAAGTTAGAATCATGTGGGAATATGAAACATAAATTGAGTAATTGTTTTGGTCAGATTGGCCTGCATGCAATTCTGGGACATATTTTGATTAAGGATACATGTACAGCAGTGGAACCTTCTGTAGGTGATATCACCACTGGGCAGAGGATCCTGAGTTGCATAAAGAAGCAAGCAGAATAAGATAGCAATCCAGTAAGCAGCATTCTTCCATGGTCTGTACTTCACTTCTTATGTCCAGGTTCCTGTGTCTGGGTTTCTATTTGATTTCCCTGAATTATAGATTATGACAGAAAGTTGTTACACAAATGAACAATTTCCTCCTCAATAGCAATAGAAACAACTAAAACACAAATCTCAACTTAATTTTATTTGTAGTTTAATGATAACCTTTGTCTAAAGACTAATTTTAGAGTACACATCATTTGAACATGGTATCACAAATACTGTTCTGTTGTCTACATAGTATTTTATTTATCATTTTTCTTTTTTTTCACTGAAATAAATTGCCTAATGTGATCAAATTTTATTTATCAAAAAAATTTTAAAGACACAGATGCTTTTTTTGATACTTTATTTACATTTCAAATGTTTCCCCTTTCCAGATCTCCCCCTTTGGACACACCCTATCCAATCTTCCCTCCCCCTGCCTCTTTGAAGATATTCCTCCACCCACCCATCTACTCCGGTCGTCCCTCCCTGGCATTCCTCTATACTAGCGCATCTAACACTCTCAGGCCCAAGGGCCTTTCCTCCCACTGATGGCCAACAAGGCCCTCCACTGCCACATATGTGGCCAGCACCATGGGTCCCTCTATGTGTATTCTTTGGTTGGTGGTCCAGTCTCTGGGAGCACCGGGGAGTCAGGTGAGTTGACACTGTTGCTCCCTCCATGGGGCTGCAAACTCCCTTAGCTCCTTCAGTCCCTTCTCCAACTCCTCCATCTGGGACCCCACACTCAGTCCAATGGTTGGCAGTTGAAACTGCAGATTGCTTTTGGCAAGATGGCCATTTTTACTAAATTAATCCTGCCAATCCACAAGCATGGGAGATCTTTCCATCTTCTAAGGTCTTCGATTTCTTTCTTCAGAGACTTGAAGATCTTGTCATACAGATCTTTCACTTGTTTGGTTAGAGTCACACCACGATATTTTATGTTGTTTGTGACTATTGTGAAGGGTGTCATTTCCCTAATTTCTTTCTCAGCCTGTTTATCCTTCAAGTATAAAGGCTACTGATTTGTTTGAGTTAATTTGATATCCGGCCACTTTGCTGAAGTTGTTTATCAGTTGTACCACTTCTCTGGTGGAGTTTTTCTGGCCACTTAAGTATATGATCATATCATCTGCAAATAGTGATATTTTTATTTCTTCCTTTCCAATTTGTATCCCTTTGACTTCCTTTTGTTTTCTAATCGCTCTAGCTAGAACTTCAAGTATTATATTGACTAGATAGGGAGAGAGTGAACAGCCTTGTCTAGTCCCTGATTTTAGTGGGAATGCTTCAAGTTTCTTTCCATTTAGTTTGATGTTGGTTACTAGTTTGCTGTATATTGCTTTTACTATGTTTAGGTATGGGACTTGAATTCCTGATTTTTCCATGACTTTTACCGTAAAGGGATGTTGAATTTTGTCAAATACTTTTTCAGCATCTAATGAAATGACCATGTAGTTTTTTTTCTTTGAGTTTGTTTATGTAGTGGATTACATTTATGGATTTCTGGGTATTGAACCATCCCTGAATCACTGGGATGAAGCTTACTTGATCATGATGAATGATCATTTTGATGTGTTCTTGGATTCTGTTTCTAAGAATTTTATTGAGTATTTTTGCATTGATATTCATAAGGGAAATTGGTCTGAAATTTTCTTTCTTTGTTGGGTCTATGTGAGGTTTTGGTATCAGTGTAACTGTGGCCTCATAGAATGAATTGGGTAGTGATCCTTCTATTTCTATTTTGTGGAATAGATTGAAGAGCATTGGTATTAGGTCTTCTTTGATGATCTTATATAATTCTGCACTAAACCCATCGGGTCCTGAGATTTTTTTGGTTGGGAGACTTTTAATGATTGCTTCTGTTTCTTTAGTGTTTATGGTACTGTTTAGATGGTTTATCTGATCCTGACTTAACTTTGGTTTTTGGTAACTGTCTAGGAAATTGTTCATTTCATCCACAATTTCTAATTTTGTTGATTATAGGCTTTTGTAGTAGAATCTGATGATTTTTTGAATTTCCTCAGAATCTGTTGTTATATCTCCCTTTTAATTTCTGATTGTTTTAATTTGGATACTGTCTCTGTGCCCTCTGCTTAGTCTGGCTAAGAGTTTGTCTATCTTCTTGATTTTATCAAAGATGGAAACTGGAAGACTCCTGTTCCTGGCTGCTCCTCAGTTCCTGTGTCCTGAGGATTCTGGTGGGTCCCTCTGAGCAGTGGTGCTTGTCTTACCTCTGCTCACAGGCTTGTCCTCATTACTGGGAGGCTAGCTTTCTCCTGGCGCTATTTGGGTATCATCATATTTCTTTTGTGAAGAGATGACAATAATTTTTCATGTGACTTCAAAAGATGAGATTTTAAAAGAATAGACAGAAAAATAAACATTAAGCAACTAAAAGATTGTTTGTATCAGCAATGAAATCCACAAAGAATAAACACAAATTATCTTTCAGAAATTAACAAACCCATCTCCATACTGCAATCCTAGTTCCAACTGTGAAAGTCATGGTACAGACTGAAAGAGACTAGAGTCATACAGGAGGCACACAATTAATAAAAGAATTGTACATGCCCACCTCACATCACAACAATATGAACAATATCAAGGGCCAATGAATTATGTACTTCTTCAAAACCATTATTCTTATAGAGATGTTTCTCAATGAGAATTACCTAGAACACAAAACTTAAAAGAACAATAAAAACTTCATTTGTCAATTCAAGGAATTTAACGAAGACATAGAAATCTCAATGAAGACTGACTCCAGTAAAGAGATAAAAGACTTTAAGAGAACTCAAGGTGGAATGAAAATGTAATGAAAAAGCTACATATCCCTATGAAAAATCTCTGGGTAAAGCCTTACCAGTACAATGTATCAAGGAGAAATCTTGCAGATGAAGTAGGGGAATTTGACCACTCTAGCAATGAAAATGATTTTTAAAAAATGAAAGTCAGAACTGTTGGACACCATGAAAAGAGCAGGTCCTCAGATTATAGTCAAAGAGAATCTCATAAACTGTATCTTCCAGAAGTTGATAAAAGGAAATGTGCAATTCAGGGAACGGTGTATCTAATTAGATACAAGTAGCATACAGAACACCAAAAAGAGAGGACCAGAAAAGAAGATCCTCAGGATCTGTCATAGTGGAAACAGTAAATAAACAGAACAAAGAAAATGTATTGAAAGCCTCAAGAGATAAACTACAAGCAAAATAAATAGGAAATATCATAAAATCAACAGCTGAACTTTCAATCAAAACTTTAAAAGCAAGAAGATCTTAGAGAATTATACTTCAAGTTCAAAAGGAACACAGAGATCAACTGAGACTACTGTACCCAGTAAAACTGTCTGCAAAAATTGAAAGAGAAATCAAAACTCAAAACTTTACATGATACTAACAGGATAAAATGTTACATGTCCACAAAATCCTACAGAGAATAATGAAGCAATACATTGAACTGAAGGGATCAGTATACATAACTAAGAGACTACAGAAAGAAAACGAGTATAATTTTAAACAAGGGAAGGTAACAAAATCATGTTTAAAATTTCTACAATTAAAACTCAAACATAAAATCAAAATGAACAAAAAATTCAATAAACATTCTTATGAAGAATCTTCACTGAAAGCTGCAAACATTTAAAGATGTTCAGTTGTGTTGGTTACTGGGAAACAGAAACTGATTTCTTTCTTTCTTTCTTTCTTTCTTTCTTTCTTTCTTTCTTTCTTTCTTTCTTTCTTTCTTTCTTTCTTTCTTCTTTTTTTTGACTAGTTTTATTTATTTTAAAATATGGCAATGTTAAAACTTGCTTTGTAGCACAAGCTGGCCTGAACCATTTCTGTGTTTCAGCATCTTATTTTTTAATATTCCAGGTCTCCACTTCAGAGACCCCCCTCTCCCCCTGCCTCTGTGAGGGTGTTCTCCCACCAAACCACTCTTGTCCTTCTGCCCTGGCATTCCCCTACACTGGGGCATTGAATGCCCTCAGACCCAAGGGTCTCTCCTCCCACTGATGACCAATAAGGTCATCCTCTGCCACATATATGGCCAGCACCACGAGTTGCTCTATATGTATTCTTTGGTTGGTGGTCCAGTCTCCAGGAGCTCTGGTAAGTCTGGCCTGTTGACACTTTTGCTCCCTTCATGAGACTGCAAACCCCTCAGCTCCTTCAATCCCTTCTCCATGTCTTCCATTGGGGACCCCTGAGATCAGTTCAGCAGCTCTGACCTCAAGCTATACTACAGAGCAATAGTGATAAAAACTGCATGATATTTGTACAGCGACAGGCAAGTAGATCAATGGAATAGAATTGAAGACCCAGAAATGAACACACACACCTATGGTCACTTGATATTTAACAAAGGAGCTAAACCTTTCCAGTGGAAAAGACAGCATATTCAACAAATGGTGCTGGTTCAACTGGTGGTCACCATGTAAAAGAATTGATCCATTCTTATCTCCCCGTACAAAGCTCAAGTCCAAGTGGATCAAGGACCTCCACATAAAACCAGTTACACTGAATCTAATAGATGAGAAAGTGGGGAAAAGTCTTGAACACATGGGCAGAGAAGAAAAGTTTCTGAACAGAACACCAATGGCTTATGCTCTAAGATCAAGAATTGACAAATGGGACCTCATGAAATTGCAAAGCTTCTGTAAGTCAGTAGAATAAAACAGGAACCAACAGATTGGGAAAAGATCTTAACCAATCCTAAGTCCAATAGAGGGCTAATATCCAATATATACAAAGAACTCAATAAGTTAGACTCCAGAGAACCAAATAACCCTATTTAAAATTGGGGACCAGAGCTAAACAGAGAATTCTCAACTGTGGCTGAGAAGCACCTAAAGAAATGTTCAACATCCTTAGTCATCAAAGAAATGCAAATCAAAACAACCCTGAGATTCCACCTCACACCAGTCAGAATGGCTAAGATCAAAAACTCAGGTGACAGCAGATGCTGGTAAGGATGTGGAGAAAGAGGAACACTCCTCCATTGCTGGTGGGATTGCAAGCTGGTACAACCACTTTGGAAATCAGTCTGGTGGGTCCTCAAAGAATTATTTCTTTACAGAATTGTTTACAAATGTTATGATAGCTATTATAAGACATAAAGGGCAAGAAATAGCAAACATTAGTTGGCTATAGATGAAATTGGACCCCAATGTACTATTCATGGGAATCAAAAATTTAAAAAAATGATAGTGTACAAAAGTGCTCAGCCATATTTATGAACAGAATTATCTATTAATTTAAATAATCACTCCTTGATATAAACTGCCTTGATATATATCATGCCTTGATATATGCCTGCCTGACTGCCTCTTAAGGGTTGGGATTGCAGGTGTTTGCCACCACACTCAGCTAAAATTCTTTAAAGCAAGGATAAATATAGGTTCTATTTACGTTATAGAAGCATAATTTAACAAAACAGCAATAGTAATATAGATAAGAGAAAGAACACCAGCCTTACTGTAATAATGACTGTATAAAAAAAATGGAGCTTATACATACAATTTAACTTTATTAAATTTAGAAATAGTTTATGTTTTGATTATTTCAAGTTTATAGAAAAGGCAAATTCAGAGACAGAATCAGGAACTATAAGGAGATTAATAGAGATTATTCTGTTTATATGTAAACTTCCATGATTACAGAGTTTTATTTGAGGAAGAAAAGATAGTTCCATTGACAATGGTGGTAATTCTTGCAAATTAATATAGATATAATTAATGTAAGCAAAAGTACTCTTATGAACTATGAATTTTAACCTCAGTTTTGTATTAATTACTTTGAGTTGTCCTTTTCATTGATCCCGTTATGTTTTCTGTTTTTATTTATTCTTCAATATTTAACACATATATTCATGTTCTTTTTTGGCAACTTTACACAAATTAGAATCATTTTGGAAGAGAGAACCTTAACTGGCCTGTGGTAAAGCCTGTGGAACATTTTTTGATTGATGTTTGATGTGGGAGTGCCCTGCTCACTGTGAGTGGTGTCACCCTAAGGCTGGTGGCCCTAGATGATAAAACAAAACAGATTGTATTTCTAGCCTAACCATAAGATCAGTTCCTCCAGTTAACCCAGGATTTAATGTGTTTGCTTTGCATTTCAATGCTGCAAGTATTCATAGTGCTTTATTTTGTAATTGCTATGAAGAGCAAGCCAGTAAACATGAGGGGACCTTTTATGGCTCCTATTTCAGTTCCTGACCCAAGGTCCCTGACCAGACTTTGCGCAGTAAAGTGACTTAAGAAACAAACGTGGTAGTTGGACATCATAAAATAATCAGACTTAAATGTTAAGACTGTCATTCATAAAAGCAAGGATGAACCTGGGGACTATTAAGTAAAATGAAATAGACCAGGAACAGAAATTTGCATATCAGATCATGTCATTTATATATGGAATGCATAAATATTAAACTTATAAAAATTATAAAAGTGATTACTTAAGTGTTAAAGCTATAGTTGGAAAAATAAATAGGTGAATAAATAACCAACATCTTTATCTGGTGTCCTAAATATTCTTCACTAACAACAGCTTTTACACAGGTACCATTGTAAGCTAAAGGGATGTGGTTTAATAAACAAATCTGTTCTTCAGAAATTAAATAGAAAGAAGACAGTGATTATGAAAACAAAATCTGCCCAGGAAAATAATACATTGGGAGGAAGACGAGGGAATGTTCATTTTTGCTTCTTTGTATTTTCTAGCCTAACTATAAGTTCATTCCTCCAATTAACCCTGGATTTAATGTATTTGCTTAGTATTTCAATGCTACAAGTATTCATAGTGCTTTATTTTATAAATTGTCCCTTTGCCAACAGTGAAGTTTCTGGTTTTTTTCTTTTCTTTTTATTAATCATTCCTGTCTTTACATCTCAAATGATATTCCCCTTTCTATTTACCCCTCCACAATGCCCCCATTCCATCTGCCATCTCCCCCCTCCCCTTTGACTCTATGAGGGTCATCTAACCACCTATCAAATCCCACCCCAACACTCCAGCCTCCTACTTATGCTGGGGCATCAAACCTTCACAGGACCAAGAGCCTCCCTTCCCATTGATGTCAGACAAAGCCATTCTTTCTTACATATGTATCTGGAGCCATGGATCCCTCCCTGTACACTCCTTGGTAGGTGGTCTAGTCCCAGGGAGCACTGGATGGTCCAGTCAACCAACATTGTTCTTCCTATGGGTTTACAATCTCCCTCTGCTTTTCCAGTCCTGCCATCCACCTCTCCTACCAGGGTCCCCAAGCTTATATAATAGCGGGAATCTGGAAACAACGCAGATTTCCCTCAACAGAATAGATACAGAAAATATGGTACATTTACATAATAGAGTATTACTCAGCTATTAAAACCCATGACTTCATGAAATTCACAGGTAAATGGATGGAACTAGAAAAATATCAACTTGAGTGAGGTAACCCAGACACAAAAGAACATGCATGGTATGTACTCACTGATAAGTGGATATTAGCCCAAAAGCTCACAATGCCCAAGAAACAACTCACAAACCATATGGACCTTAGGAGGAAGGAAGAACAGTGCCATTTTTAAAAGATCCTCAGTTAACAGAAATGGCTGAAAATTCTACTAATTTCTTCCTACAGAACTTCAAGCACATGTTCTCAGCAGTCATGATTAGATATCCCTTAAAGATCATATATATGTGTTTATGACAGTATTACCTATAGAACAAGAAAATGCTTTACTTCCAGAAGCATTTTCCATTTCTTTTACATGGGAAACCACATGGAGGTGAATTGCATCTACATCTAGTGAAAATGCTCTCTTTTAAACCTGGTTTTGGTGCTGAGACATGTATCTTTGGATGTACCTTGTTGCATCAAGTCCAAGTTGTTAACAAAAACAGTTTTAAGTATTTCTGCCCCAGAAACTGTAGTACTTTGCATCATAGATACAAAGAAATGAAGTCAATATCATAAAATCCAATATGTCCTTATCCCCATTTTCCTTTTAGTCTTTCTTTTTGCAGTTTTTAAAAGGAACAATACTGAGTGTGACACTAACACAATTAAGATTAATTTTATTTTGTGGAAATGCAAGAAGCATATTGTGATAAGTTAGTTCAAACATGCAGGATTGCAAAACATAAGAAAGAAACAAATATTTACAAATCCATAAAAGTAGTAACTAATCATTGAATTTAAGTTAAATAATATACTTGTGTTTATGTATACATACATGATGAGACTTGCATACTTTAAGATAGAAAATCAACTTTTAAAGATAATGTAGTGCACATGCTATAATAATATTTAATTTCTTTAGCAAATCAAGGGAAGTGACATAAACATTAAAAATAATGAACTCCACATGTACACTTCACTATAATTGATAAAGTACTTCAATTAAGCTTAAAAAAACATAAAGAGGATGGAGGTGTGAAATTCCTCTAATGTTTGCCCTTGGAAGAGAGTCTACTCCAGAGCTTCTGATTTTGCTCAAATGGGACATGGCCCAAACTTTTGAATTTTAACAAATCCCTACTAATTCTGATATAGGAAAATAAAGAAAAAAATATTGACTTAGTTACTAATTTTGCTCTAATTGTGGGAAATTTATTTTAATTAAATATATTTTCCACTAAACATGTATTTATTAAACCAAAGAAAGAAAAATATAGTTTCTTACATACATAAGTTTTAAAATGTTATCTTTCCTCTTGTGGAAGATTTTAAGATGTTCTTCTGACTGACAAAATAGGTACCTGTACCATGATCTTTTATAAATAATACTCTAAATACATGTAGAGAAAAAATATGGGGAGCTGTAAAGATAGCTCACTGATGAGGAGTACTTACTGCTCTTGCCGAGGAAAAGCCTTTACTTCACAGCTTCCATATTGGAAGGCTCACAATCACTTGTAACACTAGTTCTAGGAAGTTCAATACCCTCTCTGGCTTAGGCTAGCTATATTTATTGATACATAAATATAAATACATAACAATTTTTTATATATGTTTTACACTCAAGTTAAGCCTTAAAAATTAATCCGTAAGAAAATTCTATTTAAAAAAGCTTTAAGGATTCCATTGATGAACTGGAACCATTCCAATTCTTTAGGAAGAATTATTTTTGTTTGTAAAGACTATTAATTTAAACACTACAGGATAGCAAAATTATGTTGAACCCTAATTAAACCTAACCTACTTGAAATAATGCAGAACGGCTGCAAGAATTGAGTAGGTTTCATGTAATGTAAATATCACTAACTTTAAGTTATGAAACTTGTGTTTAATTCTCTACTACACTATTATAAAGCCGTGCAAGCTAAAATAAATTAATTTAATACTTAGAATATCAGCTCTTTGTTTTATGAAATTGAATGGGTAATATAATTGGTAACATTTCTTTAATACACAGTATGCCTTAGGCAATGCACTTAATATAAATCAAATCCTCAGCTTTTTATAGTAAAATATCAGTATTTGTTAACATTTATTGGACATTTATGATATTTAATGTGATTTCAAAATTCACTATCTTTGTAAATCTTCTATCACTACTCACTGATCTCTTTTGAAATAGAAACGAAATCCATGAAAACTACTTTACAAGCTTTCTTAGTATAATTTTGAACTGTAGAGATTACCTTAATATATTAGGATATTTATAGGTTAGATGAAGAAAAATACACTTTCACCATAATTGAATTATGTTCCAAGTTATTGTAGAGTTTTAACACTAAAGAAATCTGTGTCAAAATGGTCCTGTTGTAGATAAGTCATATAGAATAGGCCATCATTATCCATCTAAAAAAAATCATTTCTGTGGTTTCTAAGTTTTTCAGTTATGCCTTTTAAATCAATAGAGTACAAAGAATTTACAGAATGCACTCTGAATAATCAATAACCTTGGAGACAAAGTGTCTCTGCTTATATTGTATTTGTCTACATTTTACACTTTTCCAATTTTTCTGTGAGAATCTGTAGTCATCTCAAATGTATATGAGTATAAGGGGTTACCATAATGTGTGCTATGGTAGCTGAAATCATTATTAGGAAACCTTAAAATTGAAATTACAATCTTGATGATGCACTGTGACTTCAATTTAAGAGGATTATTTTCCAATTCATCACCTCAACAATGAGTTTTTCACAAAATAAATGTTAATGTTATTGTAATTGTGATTGCACATCTGATTAAAGCATTATGTCATTTACTAAAGGGTAAATATTTCCATTTTCTGCCTAAGATTAAGAATATATTGTATATTCCATTCTAACTACATTTCTTTAGTGGTTTACTTGAGATTTTAATCATACAGGAAATAAAACAAAACAAAAATACTAAGATAGAAGGCATATAGATTAGAAGCAAAGAAATGTATCCTCCAGCCCTGAACTGTGCATTTGTATTTCTTTTTGCCCTACTTTCTCCTTTTCATTGAGGATCTGCCTAAGAATGATTACTAATAGCCATCTGATGCAGTAATATTAGGCTGCTTTGAACTTACCTCTGCCAATGACATTAATCCCAAACTCTTCAACTTCAGCCTAAATTTTTAAGACAATAGCAAAAAGCAGCCAGAGTATTTACCAAATTAGCACAAGAATGGACTGTAGTCCAGATGATAATATGCTTCTTCTCTCAAACCTCTTCCTTGGGCCATCACAGTCCAAATTGTACTCTGCATCACAATCTTTCAGTAAGATGGCCCACTATATCTGACCTAAAGTGTTCATTCAGTACACCTGTTTTTGTCTAGAGTCTCAACAAACAGCATGGTCAAGCCTTTCACACTAATACTCCAGTCCCGGGTTCAAATTCTGTCTTAGATACTATTCTACTGCTGTGAAGACAAACCATGACCACAGGAAAGACTATTAATAAAACTCATACATATTTTAGCAAGGTTCTTTGTCAAGAAGACTTGGCTTTTTTCTTTTTATTCAAGGATTTCTGGGTCAATAAGTTGCCTTAAGTTTTGAAACTGTTTGATGGTCTGGAATAATTGATTGATTTGATCAAAGTTGCCTTTCCTTCATTTGCTCTAGAGATTTCACAGTATACAGATAAAATGATAACTTTTTTTAATTGAATATTTTATTTATTAACATTTCAAATGTTATCCCCTTTCCTGATTTCCCTTCTGGAACCCCCCTATCCTATCCCCGCTCCCCCTGCTTCTATGAGGGTGTTCCCCCACCCACCTACCCACTGCCGCCTCACCCTGCTAGCATTCCCCTACACTGTGGCATCAAGCCTTCACAGGACCAAGGGCATCTCCTCCCACTGATGCCAGATAAGGCCCCTTCATCTCCTTCAGTCATTCCCCTAACTCCTCCATTTGGGGTCCCTGTGGTCTGATGGTTGGCTGTAATCATCCACCTCTGTATTTGTCAGGATCTGACAGAGCCTCTCAGGAGACAGCTATATCAGTCTCCTGTCAGAAAGCAACTCTTGGCATCATCAATAGAGTCTGGGTTTAGTGCCTGCATGTGGGATGGACCCCCAGGTGTGGAAATCTCTTATGACCTTTCCTTCAGTCTCTGCTCCACTATTTGTCCTTGTATTTCTTTTAGACAGGAACAATTCTGGGTTAAAATTTTGGAGATGGGTGGCTTGACTTGTTAATTGTTTTGTTCCTGGAAACCTATGATTGATTAACAAATACCAAAAATCTTTATAAACCATGCCTTCATAGGCATTGTATTAACTCTATTTCCCATTTCTGTGATTATGCAATTATGACTGACTTTGCAATTACATTGTTTCCTAGGACACAATTTAACTCATTGTGTTTAATGAACAAAGCTGAATAACAGTTTCTTCAAACCTAAGATCTGTCACAAGGAAGAGAGAAATCATAATGGTCTTCAAAACTGCAGTTGCCCCTTTCTTCCTTTTGCTTCTTACAGAATTTACAAAGGGTATGTTTTCTGGGACCTCCTATTTTGGAATAGTTGGTCTTAAATGGTGGCTCCACTCAACATTCCAATTTCCTTGAAGCCTTAAAATCCACTCATCAACACTAAACCAAGCGCTACCTGGTATTTCTAGCTTTTGCTCAGTAGGTCATCTTTTGACAAATACGTATGTCAATCAATCAAATAAACTTCTGGAAATGTACTTAATAGTGCAAGATTCTCTATTAGACCATATATATCTGCTTAGTGGGTAAATATTAATAAACTCAATTTGATCAAGCTTCATGTTCTTTCCAACATTATCTCACACCCTTAATCTCTATTCCCACACACATTCCCCAGACTTCTGTTTGAAAAATTTAGCAAACTTATTAAGATCTTTAGTTGTGTATTGTACTTCTTTATGAACCACACATGTTATCTTTACCTCTAAGGACCTGTTTAACTTCTTGCCTGGTTATAGATCTGGAGACAACATCATTGCCACTTTTTCAGACAATGAAGAATTAATTCCCTCAAACCATGGTAGAAAGACTTCTGCTTCAAGTGTGAAGAAAACCTTTAGATTCTAAAGTTACAAAATTACCAGCCTTATTAGGGTCCTCCCATTTATCTCAATCATAATTACAGAAACTTATGCCTTTTCATTCAAAGACCTTACTTTAACTGGGTCCCTTTAGGACTGGAATCTTTATTTATTTATTTAATTTTAAAATGTGGCAATTATATCAGGACTTCAGTACTGTGGCTGATAGAGAGAAAATATTCTTCTAGGTAACAATTAGAAAACATTAAATTAATGAATTCTGGAGTTGATTAATTATATCATAGAACCCATGGTTTTCTTGTCAGTTTTTCCAGACATGCTAGAAGCAATCAGCTGGTATTATATTTTTCCTTACTCTTCCAAAGACCAACAGAAGTTTTATATAGAGAGCCACAAAATTACCTGCTCTTCACAAGATTTTAATGAATAGTGTTGAAGCAAGTGATCTTAAGTCTTTCAAATATTTCATATCATGGGCTTTCAGTGTTCTCCAGGCTCCATGGAATTCATCAGAAAGTTTGTTTCATGAACTTGGAGCTACAGCTCTAAATATTACCAAGATCAGTAGAGGAAATCATCCTTGTGACTCTTTGTTTGTATCATAGTCAAACTTTACTCATTCTTTGTATCATAATCTGTATTAACCAGGTTTATCTAAGGAAACAGAACTAATTTCTTGAATATATATATATAATTTTATATAATATATAATAATTATTTTTTTGTATAAACATTTAATATAATTTATATCTTATATATAATAATATACTATGAACATATGATATATAACATATACCATTATATAATATATTATATATGCATATATATTGTAAATATATAATATATAACATCATATATTATTATATGAAATATATAATATATATTGAATGTATATAATTATATATTATATGTATTTATATAATAGATATAATTATATATTTATATTTGTATAACTACTTATACATAGTAATTCTTGATATAAAATATATATTATATATAAAATATACATAACAATACATATATAATTAGATAATAGAATATGCCTCCAGTAGTAGAACAATGACCATCTTACACTGGAGAGGACAATAATGCAGGAACTGTTCATTTTATGAGCCTGAATGTGTCATCAGTCCCAATCTGTCTTGGAAGGCATAGAGAATTCCTGAAGTGCTAGGAATTTTTAGTACACTGGAATTATGAATTACTTAATTCTAACATTGGTGAAGGAATTCCATAGCAACAGGATAGATGAACATGGCTGTGAGAACAAGGTCAACCAGGCAAAGTGTAGAATTTTCTTCATCCATGTCCTTTTATTTCACTTGAAATAAGAAGGTGACATCTAACTGCTTCAAATAATCTATTCAAAAAATCCCTTATATGAGTGGCCAGGAGTTTGGGTTTTGTTTGAATCATAATGCAATCATATTGGCATCACACAGCTCTTGCAGAGATATTGTTTCCCAGCATCTGTGTTGGGTAGCTCACACCTGCCTATGACTTCAAGCCCAAGGGACCAATGTCTTTTTTTTTCTCTTCCACCCATAGACGTTGGTACATATGAATCAACTCACATGTATATACAAAAATTAAAACCAAAATTTAACCTTAAAAACAATTTAAAACTGAAATATATCCACTCTAAATGACTTACCAGTTTGTTAGTATAGTTACAGGCAAAAGTAAGGGAAAAATCATTAGTAATTGGCAAGTTGAAACTTAAACTTGAAATTGCAAATGACAGAATAAAAAAATTTTACAATAAGCTTCAGTAGTAGAACTATATCATGTAATTATAGGCTTTAAAATGTTTTATTTTTCCTTGTACAAAATGAGGTCATAAATAGATAACAGGTTTATTTAGAAATATCATGCATGTATCTGATACCTTGTGATCATATTCATCCCCACTACTTTCTCATATTCTACTTCCCCACCTGCTAGGTATCTTCTTCTACCCTCTTACTGTTATGACATCTTTTATGTACAGGTGTTTTCAAATAAGTACACCTATATTGAGACAATGATTATGCCAAATGTGTTATATCTAGAAGACATTTCATAGCACCAACACTTCATTCACTGGCTGTTACAGTCTTCTGCTTCTTTCACATGGTATCCCACACTGCCTTTGAAGGGCTGATGTAGAGTTCCCATTCATGGATGGGCACTCATCAGTCAATTATTCTCACCACTCTGATCACTAGTGAAACTCTACAATAATCTTTGCCACTGGGAAGAAAAGAAACTTCTGTGGCTTAGTCCAAAAGCAGCACTGGTCTGCTGTCATAAAAACATCGATATTTAGAAAGTAGTCTGACTATGTGCCAACCTTGCATAATATGAGTAGCATATTATATTCTGTATGTTAAACCCTCTCAAGCTATAATATTGCCTCCAGAGAATAAGGAGATGTTTACAATAAGAAAATCAATTCTAGACCAAGAAAACCATAATTTAGAATGGTATGTAATTTCTGTGGCACTTTTTTAGTTACCCATTTCTATTTCTTTCCCCAGGTCATCAGCTGTCTTGAAGATTATACTTCCATTTTAAGATACCACTCCCTCTGTCTTGGGAACAGAGCTGACCTTCTTCGGTAATTATAGTATATATTTGTTGTAGACTCTCCAAGGGTTATTGAGGTATTCACCTATATTGAGGTATAATCTATCTCTTTTACTTTTCTATAGATGCGAATAGATTCCATGACAAAGGAAACATATTTTAAAAGCATTTAATAAGGGCTTACAGTTTCAGAGAGTAAATCCATAACCATCATGGTGTGGAACAAGGGAGCAAGATAGCAGGCCAAAAGTAGTGACAATGCTTTTGTAAAATTACCTTTCTGTATCTGTGACAAAATTCTGATATAAACAATGTGGGGGAAACGGTTTAACTTGACTCACATGTCTAGGCCACCACCCACCATGCATGAAAGTCACAATGACAGAAGCTTGAGGTAGCTAATCATGTTACATCTGCAGTAAGAGAGCAGAGAGAGATGAGTCAGTGTGATCTGCTTACTTTCCTGATTTTATGTGGTCCAGAATCCAAATACAGGGAATGGTATCACCCACATTGGGTGAGTCTTCCCTTCCCAGTTGAGTCAAAATAATCATCCACAACAATAACCAAAATACCTGATTACCAAATCATCCTAAATATTAAAAGATTGACAATAGGAATTAAATATTACAATAGTTCCTGAAAGTATTCCAATGTAGATGATGAAGCCATACACCTGAAACAAAGCATTAAAATTCTGTTGTAAATTGAAGTACCAAAAAGCTGTGTGGAATTTCTTTATGGACATAGACACAATGGAAAATACCCTCATATAAACAAAAGTACATACACACACTAAAGGATCATGTTACCCTCTACGAATATACAGAATTTAATTTTTGAATTAAAAATGAAAATTATGTATGATTGAGGGAAAGCACATATCCAAAAAACATTTCATAAATGTCTCAAAAGTCGCCATGGGCTGTTGTCTATGTTCATTATAAGCTAGATAAGTGAAGTGTTGAAGGACAGTATCAGGTGAGACAATCAGCAAATACTGGGGGAAGCTTTATTTTTTGTTTTCTTTCATTGGTTAATATGCATTTTGTATCCAAGAAAAAGTGTGCCACAAGACTATCTTGAGATAAGATAAGGAACAGATATTATATAGCATGGAATATATAAAGTGGACTAACACAGACATCAGCAAGAAAAGTTCAACACTCAGGAAGGAGACAATCCAATTTCAGGGTGACTACACTGTGATATGTACATGATCAACCTTGAAAACAAGAACAAAAAATGAAATACAGAGAAAAATAAATTCATCATTAATTACTGGACAGAAAATGTTTCTCTTGACTGACAAAGAACTTATTAGACAGACTTTTAATTGCATTACATAAGACCAGAAAAAATGTGGACAAAGTTATAAAGGAACTCAGGAAAAAATTGAGTAAATAATATTTGAGACTGCAGTCTGAAAGAGCCTGAAAAATGAAAAAATAAACATGAATGAACCCTCAGGATATTATGGTTTACCAGAAAGCAAATCGGTTTATGCATTTTTACAATAAAAGGTCCAAAGATAAAGGTTGAAATATATAGATATAATATTTGTAGGGTTTTTTTTGCAACCTAATTTTAATAAGGGTAGTGGAAGAGAAAATTTAGTAGGATATGGCAGATGTGGACCTGTTCAGCAATAGTTTGGGGGCCCACTTGATCTTCTTGGGCAGCAGTTCAGTCCCATACTAAGCACCAAATATGACTTAGCATCTGTAGACCAGTCTTCTAGGCAGGCAGATACCGGACATGAACCAGCAGCTACATACCAGACAGCTGTAGTTCAATCCTGAAGAATGCCCAAGTTTCACTTTACAGTAACCGCTGGACTGAGAGTGAGGTTCCAGATGGAGGATTTGGAGAAAGGTCTGAAGGAGCTGAGGGAGTTGGCAGCCCCATGGAGGGAGCAAGAGCATCAATGGGCCTGACCCCCCACCCCCCGGTCGTCCTGGAGTTTGGACCATCAACCAAAGAATACACATCTATGGACTCATGGTTCAGCCCACATATGTGGCAGAGGAGGGCCTCATTGGCCATCAGGGAGAGGAGAGGCCCTTGGGCCTGAGGGTGTTAGAGGCCCCAGTAAAGGGGAATGTCAAGGTGGGAATATGGGGATGGGTGGACGGGTGGGTGGGAGGTGGAATTCCCTCATATAGGTGGGGAGGGGGAGGGGATAGGGGGTTTCCAAAGAGGAGACCTAGAAAAGGGGAAACATTGGAAATGTAAATAAAGTATCAAAAAAAAAAAAAAGAGAGAACTAAGGAATTTATCCATAAAAAAATAAATCTTTGATAAATCATAAGAAATTCTATTAAAAATATATGTGGATTTTCAAACATTCTGCATCATTAAAATTCAATTTATATATATGTGAGTATGCATATGTGTACATTGAAAATTAACTGATGTATGTCCTATTCCTGATTTGTTAATGCAAGAGGAAAAAGTCAACGTGTTTTTAAAATAAAAGTGACATAAAACCTAAATAATTATATTAAATAGAATAATTTTTAAAAAATACAGGAAAATTTTAAAAATATGAATTTAAAAAAAGAAAAAAGAATCTTCTAGGCTCTCCAACTGATATGAGGCAAGCCTCAGAAGCAGTAAGCTGCTTCAGGAACCTTGCAAGCAGTTCTTGGGGGAGTTTCTCTCAATGGCAGCTTTACCACAAGTTGAGCTCAACCACAGTATGCAAGGAGAACCAATACATGTGTGTCTTTAGTGAAGAATAACAAGGTAAATCAAATCAAACCAAAGCTTATCTCCCACTGTCTGTGGGATCATATTTATATTACTCCATCACAGGTCCTTTTATGTGTTTGCTATATCAAAACATCTTTTCACCTGTGTCTGCTTCAGAAAAACAGTGTTTCATGGGTTTGCTTTTAGCAAGACATCCTTTCACCTATGTGACCCAGCAAAACATCATTTGACATAACTAACTTTCCAAAGAACTCGAAGTTTCCACTTCAAATACTAGTATTTGAAGGAAAAAATAAAAATTATAACATTTCATAAAATATTCATTTATACTAAAAAGCTCAAAGCTCACTGAAAATTACAACAGTTTTAGTTTCCTATTTGCTTGAGCCTTAACAGTCGCACGTTTTCCTCTAAGACCCATGATTTCAGTAGACTTGAATAACTGAATGAGTTTACAAAACCAGAGATGAGTCCCTTCTTGTTGAGCAGGACTTAAATCCAGTTAGCTTACAAAGTTATGTATGCCGCTACTGCACCCTTAGTGATATTGAACCATATTGGTAGTTGTGGTAATCCATAGGTATCAAGTTGTATAGAACTGTTAGTTGTTTCTCCTGTGGAAGCTTACAGGTTGACTTCTGACACTGTGAAAGATAGTCCTTAGCAATGCTGCATTCAGCTCAATTCCAGCTCAGTGGACTCTGGGCCTCGTTTCTGACATCCATGATGTCTTGAACAATAAGGGTTTTCCTTTCACCTCTAGGGGAAAACCAAGAGCAATGCCAGTAAATCTTGAAGGACAACCTACAACTACCATTTTACTTTAACAGCAGCATTCCAATCTACATTTTAAACACTTGTCCTTATGTCTAATGTTAAGTATACTCCTGAATTCTCATGAAGAAAACTCATTGCAACAGAAAGCATTACAGAAAAAACAATTAATCAAAATGCAGAGTTGTGGCCCTATTGCTTAAGTTATATTGCAGAAGACAGGACAGAAACAATGTAAGAGCCAAATTATCAGAAATTCTGCTGTGAAATGCTTTTTTAGTACTGTTAGAAGCTACATCCATAAAGTATTACCAACATTACTGCCTAAACATAAGCTGAAGAAGGACATCAATAGACTTAGTAATGAGGGTGAGAGACTGGAAACATGGACAATCATAAGACCTGAGCCCTACATGAAGAAATAAGGCAAGTCAGGTATGTAGAGAGTGGGAGAAATATTGTTTCCCAGGGAAAAACACACCAATTCTTTATTCAATACTAAGAGGTCAATCCTGAAATATACACATACAAGTAACCTACAGACTAAGAAAGTTATGAAAATAATGTTAAAAGGAGTATAACAAGAAAAAAAGAGCAATTGATTTTCAGTTTAGATACTAAAAGAGGTGGGCAGGTATGCTTTTTAATATTAATTTTTAATTATGTACACCTTTGCATGCCTTGCATAGTAATACGAAAACATGATTGTAGCTACCTACATTGTACAGAAGGTGGAGTTAGAGATATAGGTGAGTGTAAGCAATATAAGATGAGTTATATTCCCTAGAATACAGAATTCTTAAGCAGTGGTAGTCTCCCCAACCTCTAGTTGCTATTATATTTAATGGGCCAGTGTTAACTATAAACTTGTAAGAGACTTGCCAATTGTGGAATTCCAACTGAAAATCATGGTAAATATATTAGTGATTATATTACTAGCTTTTGAGAATTTAGCATTCCAACTGTTTCCATATCCTGTAGAGGAAGATTTAGGTAGCATAACATAGACTTTTTTTAAAAAAATATTTATTTATTTTTTGATAATTTATTTACATTTCCAATGTTTCCCCCTTTCCAGGTTTCCTCTTTAGAAACCCCTATCCCCTCACCTTCCCCCCTCTCTATGAGGGTATTCCACCTCCCACGCACCTACCCACCCACTCCCATATTCCCACCTTGACATTCCCCTTTACTGGGGCCTCTAACACCCTCAGGCCCAAGGGCCTCTCCTACCCCTGATGACCAACAAGGCCCTCCTCTGCCACATATGTGGTCTGAGCCATGGGTCCCTCCATGTGTATTCTTTGGTTGGTGGTCCAAACTCCAGGAGGACCTGGGGGGGGTCAGGCCAGTTGACACTGTTGCTCACTCCATGAGACTGCAAACTCCCTCATCTACTTCAGTCCCTTCTCCCACTCCTCCATCTGGGACCTCATTCTCAGTCCAGCGGTTACTGTAAAGTGAAACTTGGGTATTCCAAACGTTTCGGCTAATATCCACTTATCAGTGAGTACATACCATGTTCGTTCTTTTGTGACTGAGTTACTTTGCTCAGGATGATATTTTCAAGTTCCATCCATTTGCCTGTAAATTTCATTAAGTCATTGTTTTTAATAGCTGAATAGTATTCCACTGTGTAGATGTACCACATTTTCTGTATCTATTCCTCTACTGAGGAACATCTGGGTTGTTTCCAGCTTCTGGTTATTTAAATATGTTGAACATTTCTTTAGGTGCTTCTCAGCCCTACGAATTTCCTCAGATAAGAATTCTCTGTTTAACTCTGTTTCCCATTTTTTTGATGGGGTTATTTGGTTTTCTGGAGTCTAACTTCTTGAGCTCTTTGTATATATTGGATATTAGCGCTCTATTGGACATAGGATTGGTTAAGAACTTTTCCCAATCTTTCGTTGCCGTTTTGTCCTATTGACAGTATCCTTTGCCTTATGGAAGTTTTGCAATTTCATGAGGTCCCATTTGTTGATTCTTGATCTTAGAGCATAAGCCATTGGTGTTCTGATCAGGAACTTTTCCCCTGTATATACATGTTCGAGACTTTCCCTCACTTTCTCTTCTGTTAGATTCAGTGTATCTGGTTTTATGTGAAGGTCCTTGATCCACTTGGACTTGAGCTTTGTACAGGGAGATAGGAATGGATCAGTTCTCATTCTTCACATGTAGAGTGCCAGTTGAAACAGCACCATTTTTTAAAAATGCTGTCTTTTTTCCACGGGGTGGTTTTAGCTCCTTTGTCGAAAATCAAGTGACCAGAGGTGTGTGGGTTCATTTCTGGGTCTTCAATTCTATTCCATTGAACTACCTGCCTGTCACTGTACCAATACAGTGCAGTTTTTATCACTACTGCTTTGTAGTATAGCTTGAGGTCAGGAATGCTGATTCCCCCAGAAGTTCTTTTGTTGTTGAGAATAGCTTTTGCTATCCTGGGTTTTTGCTGTTCCAAATGAATTTGAAAATTGTTCTTTCTAAGTCTATGAAGAATTGAGTTGGAATTTTGATGGGTATTGCATTGAATTTGTAGATTGCTTTTGGCAGGATGGCCATTTTTACTATATTAATCCTCCCAACCCATGAGCATGGGAGATACACCTTCTGAGGTCTTTTTCGATTTCTTTCTTCAGAGACTTGAAGTTCTTGTCATACAGATCTTTCACTTGCTTGGTTAGAGTCACACTAAGATACTCTATATTGTTTGTGACTATTGTGAAGGGTGTCATTTCCCTAATTTATTTCTCAGCCCATTAATCCTTTGAGTATAGGAAGGCTACTGATTTGTTTGAGTTAATTTTATATCCGGCCACTTTGCTGAAGTTATCAGTTGCATCAGTTTTTGGGTCACTTAAGTATACGATCATATCATCCTCAAATAGTGATATTTTGATCTCTTCCTTTCCAATTTGTATCCCTTTGACTTCCTTTTGTTGTCTAATTGCTCTAGCTAGAACTTCAATGACTATATTGAATAGATAGGGAAAGAGAGGGCAACCTTGTCTAGTCCCTGATTTTAGTGGGATTGCTTCGAGTTTCTCTCCATTTAGTTTGATGTTGGCTACTGGTTTGCTGTATATTGCTTTTACTATGTTTAGGTATGTGCCAAGACTTTTTTCATGAAGGGATGCTAAATTTTGTCAAATGCTTTTTCAGCATCTAATGACATGACTATGTGGTTTTATTCTTTGAGTTTGTTTATGTAGTGGATTATATTGATGGATTTCCGGGTATTGAACCATCCCTGCATCCCTGGGATGAAGCCTACTTCATCGTGATGAATGATCGTTTTGATGTGTTCTTGGATTCGGTTTGTGAGAATTCTATTGAGTATTTTTGCATCGATATTCATAAGGGAAATTGGTCTGAAGTTTTCTTTCTTTGTTCGGTCTTTCTGAGGTTTTGGTATCAGTGTAATTGTGGCCTCATAGAAGGAATTGGGTAGTGTTCCTTTTGTTTCTATTTTGTGGAATAGATTGAAGAGTATTGGTATTAGGTCTTCTTTGAAGGTCTGATAGAATTCTGCAGTGAACCCATCTAGTCCTAGGCTTTTTTTTGGTTGGGAGACTTTTAATGACTGCCTCTGTTTCTTTAGGCATTATGGGACTGTTTAGATGGTTTATCTGATCCTGACTTAACTTTGGTATTTGATATCTGAATAGAAAATTGTCCATTTCATCCAGATTTTGCAGTTTTGTTCAGTATAAGCTTTTGTAGAGGATCTGATAATTTTTGGAATTTCCTGAGAATCTGTTGTTATGTCTCCCTTTTCATTTCTAATTTTGTTAATTTGGATCCTGTCTCTGTGCCCTCTGGTTAGTCTGGCTAAGGGTTTATCTATCTTGTTGATTTTCTCAAAGAACCAACTCCTGGTTTTCCTGATTCTTTGTATAGTTTTTTTTTTGTTTCTACTTGGTTGATTTCAGCCCTGAGTTTCATTATTTTGGACCTTCTACTCCTCTTGGGTTTATTAGCTTATATTTGTTCTAGAGCATTCAGGTGTGCTGTTAAGCTGCTAATATATGCTCTCTCCAGTTCCTTTTTGGAGGCACTCAAAGCTATGAGTTTTCCTCTTTACACTGCTTTCATTTTTCCTATAAGTTTGGGTATATGGTACTTTTATTTTCATTAAATTCTAGGAAGTTTTTAATTCCTTTCTCTATTTCTTCCTTGACCAAGTTATCATAGAGTAGAGCATTGTTCATTTTCCATGTGTATGTGGGCTTTCTGTTGTTATTGTTGCCATTGAAGACCAGTCTTAATATGTAGTGATCTGATAGGAGGCATGGAACTATTTCAATCTTCTTGTATCTGTGGAGGTTTTGTGACCGATTATATGGTCAGTTTTGGAGAAGGTACCATGAGGTACTAAGAAGAAGTTATATTCTTTTGATTTAGGTAGAAATGTTCTATAGATATCTGTTAAATCCATTTGGTTCATTACCTCTGTTAGTTTCACTGTGTCTCTGTTTACTTTGTGATTCCAAGATCTGTCCATTGATGATAATGGACTGTTGAAGTTTCCTCATATTGTGTGAGGCACAATGTGTGCTTTGAGCTTTAGTAATGTTTCTTTTGTGAATGTGGTTGCCCTTGCATTAGGAGCATAGATGTTCAGAATTTAGAGTTCTTCTTGGTAGATTTTTCCTTTGATGAGTATGAAGTGTCCTTCATTATCTTTTGTGATGACTTTTGGGTGAAAATCCATTTTCTCCGATATTAGAATGGCTACTCCAGCCTGTTTCTTGGGACCATTTGCCTGGAAAATTGTTTTCCAGCCCTTTACTCTTAGGTAGTGTTTGTTTTTATCATGGAGGTGTGTTTCCTGAATGCAGCAAACTGCTGGGTTCTCTTTATGGATCCGGTCTGTCAGTCTATGTCTTTTTATTGGGGAATTGAGTCCATTGATGTTAAGAGATATTACGGAATGGTGATTGCTGTTTCCTGTTATTTTTGATGTTACTTTTAGGTTTGTGTGGCTATCTTCTTTTCAGTTTGTTGAAAGATTACTTTCTTGCTTTTTCTAGGGTGTGGTTTCCTTCATTGAGTTGACGTTTCCCATCTATTATCCTTTGAAGGTCTGGGTTTCTGGAAACATATTGTGTAAATTTGGTTTTGTCATGGAATATTTTGGTTTAACCACCTATGATATTTGAGAGTTTTGCTGAGTATAGGAGCCTGGGCTGGCAGTTGTATTCTCTTATGGTCTGTATGAGTTCTGCCAAGGATCTTTTAGCTTTCATATTTTCTGGTGAGAAGTCTGCTATAATATTGATAGGTCTGCCTTTATATGTTACTTGACATTTTTCCCTTACTCCTTTTAATATTCTTTCCTTGTTTTGTGTATTTGGTGTTTTCACTATAATGTGACAGGACGAATTTCTTTTCTGGTCCAATCTATTTGGAGTTCTGTAAGCTTCTTGTATATTTATGTTCATCTCTTTCTTTAAGTTAGGAAAGTTTTCTTCTATAATTTTGTTGAAGATATTTACTGGTCCTTTAAGTTGGGATTCTTCACTCTCTTCGATACCTATTATCCTTAGGTTCTGTCTTCTCATTGGGTCCTGGATTTCATAGATGTTTCAGGTTAGGAGCTTTTTGCATTATGTATGTTCTTTTACTGTTGTGTTAATGTTGTCTATGGTATTTTCTGCTCCTGAGATTCTCTCTTCTATCTCTTGTGTTCTGTTGGTTATGCTTGCATCTATGACCCCGGTCTCTTTCCTAGGTTTTCTAACTCCAGGGTTGTCTCGCTTTGTGATTTCTTTATTGTTTCTATTTCTAATTTTAGCTCCTGGATAGTTTTGTTCATTTCCTTTGTCTGTTTGATTGTGTTTTTCTGTAAATCTTTAATGGATTTTTGTGTTTCTTCTTTAAGGGCTTCTAGTTGTTTACCTCTGTTCTCTTGTATTTCTTTAAGGGCGTTATTTCTTTCTTTCTTAAAGTCTTCTATCACCATCATGAGAAATGATTTTGAATCTGAGTCTTGCTTTTCTGGTGTGTTGGGGTATCCAGAGCTTGCTGTGATGGGATAGATGGGTTCTGATGATGCCAAATAGCTTTGGTTTCTGTTCCTTATGTTCTTGTCCTTGCCTTTTGCAATCTTGTTAACTCTGATGTTAGTTGATCTTACTCTGTCTGGCTGTGGCTTGCCCCTACTGCGGGTCTCTGTATCAATACTCCTTGAGGACCAGCTCTCTCTGAGAGGTGTTTGGGTTTGGGGAGCTGTAGCACAAGGTCAGCTCTGGGGTGCAGACAGAAACCAGAAGGATCTTGTCCCCAGTTGTCCCTTGGTTCCTGTGTCCTGATGACTCTGCAAGGGTCCCTAATGATCCAGTGAGTTTGAACAGAAGTGGTGGTTTTGCCTATGCTGGTAGGTATGTCAGCACTCCTGGGATTCTAGCTCTCTCCTGGTCCCGTTGAGCAGTGGTGCTTGTCTTATCCCTGCTCATGGCTTTTCTATGCTCATGGGAGGGTAACTTTCTCATGGTGCTGCTTGTCTATGGAACCCTGGTGGCCCAGGCAGAGGTCTTCTGCCACAGATGGAACCAGAAGGTTTCTGTCCCTATCTTTTCCTCCTCTGTGTCTGTGTCCTGAGGGCTTGGGAGAGTAACTTTCTCCCAGTCCTGCTTGTCTATGGGACCCTGGGGCCCAGGCAGAGGTCTCCTGCTGCAGATGGAAACCAGAAGTTTTCTATGCCTGGCTTTACCTCAGTCCCTGTGTCCCATGGGTTCCAGGTGGGTCACGATGAGCAGTGGTGCTTGTCTTATCCCCACTCACAGCTTTTCCACGCTCCTGAGAGGGTAACTTTCTCCCAGTGCTGCTTGGTTATGGAACCCTGGTGGCCCAGGCAGAGGTCTCCTGCCAACATAGACTTTTGAGAACAAAAGTATCTTTACAAACTACATGTTTAATTTTATTCCCTGTTATCCCTGACCTCAAAATCCTTGTCTTCTGTATACTGAGCATATAACCACTAGCCAATACCCATAGCTTATTACTTCTAGATGGTGTCAGATAATATTGCCATATTTTGGTAAGTTGTATCATCTAGTTGACAGATTATAACTATAACACTGAATAAATTTCAAGTTGAGTCATTGGATATCTTTGTATATAAATGTTAAGTTGTTTACAGTTTATAGTATAGACCTTATATATCTTCATATACAGTTATATAATATGCAGTAGAAACTTTAACTTTGCAATTCAATAATTTTGGAGTAGTCAGATATTTACTAACATAATTTCAAAATGGTACAAAATTTGTAATATTCTAAATAAAAACTCATAAACTTTAGTTTTCACCCTGTACCTCCTTTTCTCTGCTTAGCTAGCAAAACCATAGGCAACCATTAATGTACTTCATGTTTCCTGACTTTCATATAGACAAAACCACACAGTGAGTTCTAGTAGCTTATGCCATACATTATTTTACTTAATAGCAACAAAATGTATATAGGGAGAAATATATTAATATTCTGTAATCTACTCATAAACAATTTCTTTTTTTTTCAAAGGAAGGAATTTATTAGCCAGGAAAAGAAACTACATAATGGAGTTGAAAGAGACTTCTCAGAGTAATTAGATTTTGGATATAGCAGATGCCAAAATAGTAGTTTAAAAAGTTCATATATAATAGCATGACTAATGATGTGCCTACTTTTGTTTCATGTAAATAAATATTGATTAATCAACAAATAGACAATATTAACAAAAATAAATTCTAAAACCTCTTACATCCCAGAGAAATACAGCAGATTATTTACCACTACGAAAAAATGAATCTGTAGAGATTTATATGTCAAAACTCTTTAATAAATAAAAGAAACTTAAGAAAACTGAAAAAAGCCAAAGAAGAATAAAGGATATTATTAAGAATGTCAACATAAAATATAATGTGAACAGCACAAAGTATGAGAGATGTAAAGGAGCAGAAAATATTTCAACTACCAGTGGCTAATCTTTTTTCAGCTCCTGTGTGGAAAAATCCTATTCATCTTGGAGACTCAATGAAATCTAGGTAAGACAAACCATTCAGAGACCATAGAAAAAGTATATTGTTGTGCATGGTTGAAAATCAAAGATAATGTAAAATCTTGAAATCAGAAAAGAATCAATAACTGCTGGTGAGATTTTAGAGAAAAGTGAACCTGTATGCAGTGCTGTTGGTAATATAAACTGGCAGAGCCATTATGCTATCAGAAGTGGAGTAATTTTTAAACTAAAGAAGATTTAATATATGACCCAGCTATAACTAAACCCCTATGTGTTTACTAAAAGGACTATAAGTTGACATGTCCTAGAGATGTTTGCACTTCAGTGGTTATTGCAACATTATTCATGATAGTTAAGTTAGGGAACAGCCTAGGAATCATTCAATATTGGCATGGATAAAAGTTTTATATATATATATATATATATATATATATATATATATATACACACACACACACATATACATATGTATATATGTATATATACGTATATACATATATATATATGTATATATGTATGTATATATACACATATATGTATATATGTACATATATGTATGTATATATACATATATATGTATATATGTATATATATATATAAAACATAAATATATACATATGCATTTTGCTCTAGAGAACCAAAATTATATTATTTTTAGCAATTGTATTATGGAACAGGTCAGTTGATTTCCTTAAGACACCATAACAGCAATTGGTCTCAGTCATTGTCGCCTTCCTGCTGACAGGTCCAGGTGAGAGGAGAGAACCTGGTCCAGCCAGGGCTCTCCAGGGCTGAGCAGAATGGTGAGTGTTGAAGGCCCAAAAGAAACATACTAGGCAGGGAGTCTTGTTGAAGCAGGAACTCAAATTTATTGTTTCAACCCCTTGCTTATATAGAGAAGGCAAAGGGGGTGGGCACTTAGGTATGGGAAGAGATGACCTAGGAGGCGGGGAAGGGGAAGGGGTAACTGAGAGGGCCAATAGCAAAGCTCTATATCAGCAATGGCAGGTCAGAGGGGGGCCAAATAGGTCTTGCTGATTCACCCCTATATGGAAGTGGCTGAGAGAGGTCTCAGAACTTGAACCAGGCTTGGATTTGTCCTCAAGGCCAGGGTCAAAGTGGGGCCTAATACAACCACTGCCTGGGACCCCACTCTTTTGTCCTTGAGAATACCCCCAGTACCGTGCCATCAGGGTCCAGATTCAGGCTGTCCCCCAGGGCCGAACCCCGGCCCAGAGCCGCCATAACCCCAGCTTGGCTCAGCAACATGGCACCCAGGCAAGTCAGCAAGGAATCTGGCCGCTGCTGCCAAAGCTGCTCTCACTGCCTTGGTCGTCACTGCACACCTGGGTGACCTCGTCCCTCACTTTCCTGCCCTTATGGCCCAGATTGCCCCAGGCCACACCCAGCACTGCCTGTCCATGTGCCAGGGAGGCATACCCTGTGATCATCAGTGTCCCCCATAGAGCAGGGGCTGCTGACTGCAGCTGAGACCACCAGTGGAGGTGGTCTCCCCAGGTGTGGGACTGGGCAGCAGCACTTCCTCCAGCCAAGGTGCACTCCCAGCCCTGCTGAGCTTTCAACCCCTCTTATTCGTCCGCCTACCTTCCAGCCTGCCAATCACTGCCGGGGGAGGAGGCATGTGACAGGCCCAACAGGTCATTAGACATTATTCTTGAATCTGCATGATAATGTATATAATGGGATCATGGAGCAATTAAAGTAATGTCAGAATAATGAAAAAATCTAAATAAATAAATTCCTCCATAGAAGTTATCTCCTGTCAATAGGACCTCAGTTAGTGCTGGTGAGTAGTGAGGTTCTTCTCATCTATACTCGCATGTTGACTAACTGGTTGATATTGTTTAGACAACCAAAGTTGTTCTAAGTTTCTGAATACAATAGCCCTGTTATGGCCAGAAGATATTCCAGTCTAGTCCTCCATGACCTCTTATATCTATTCTCCTTTTCATTTAACAATGCAAAATTATGGTGAATATATGTTTTAGATTTTCTGCTGTCTTCTGAATCGGTCCAGAATATGCTAAATTAGCTCATTATTCACAGGATCAACTGTCTACAGAATGTAATTATTTGGTTGGAATGTATTTGGTATGAAGGACATGACCCAAAAATACAACACTTAACTAATATTTAATGTCATAGTTCTAGAAACATGCGCAAGTTTAAGAACAAATACCTATTCTGAGTGTTTCTGTGATTTATTTTGTATTTTTCTTTATAGTTAAAGGATTTGGGGAGTTGGTCTATGAAATTTATATTTTAAAGAGAAAACAAGGCTGTATAATTACACCATTATTTTACTCATCAGTACTTTAAGACAGCATTCTATTTAACATTGTATTATGAAATAAGACTTTATCTCAGCTGTCACTTTAAAAAAATTCCAGTTCAAATTTAAGTACTGCAAAAAAGACATCTTATAAAAGTGTAATCCTTTAGTTGTCATCTATAGATTTTCTTGACATGACCAAGCACAGCCCTTTAATAACTTTACTCTCCAGTAAGCACCACATAAATAAGATAAAATTATTTCTCTGAAGTAAGAAACACAGACTGTTTCTAGAGAATGCTTATTAACACACAGATAAAGCTACTTTCCAATGACATATTTCAAAAATATATTATCGTTTATTAGACAATTTCAGAACATAGATTAAAACAAATTCTTGTCCAGTCTTATGCCAATATATTAATTTCAAAATTTAATCTATTCAATGTGTAGAATAAGTCAAGTATCTTTAAATTTGCTTCTCAACTGTAATAGTTCCACATGTTCAAAAATGGAGGTTTTAAATTTTTACATACAAAAATTTAATTGGAAAAGTAAATGAATATTATATCTGAACTTAAAGTAGTCAAATTCTATAGATTTTCATATATGTTTTGTACCCACATCTATGCAAACATAACTGACAGATCAGTACTTAACTATTTAGACACTTTGTGGTGTGCTTAGATGTGTACAATATCATGGACAATCCTAAGTGGAAGACTAAGGAAAGTTAATTCTACCAATTCACCTACTGTTCATATAAAACTACATTATTGAATTGTTTAAGGATATAAATACTAGGGAAGGTGATTGTTTTAGTCCATGGACATTGTTACCAATAACATTATACAGTTAGTAATGATGAAAAGAGTTTTCTTTTGGGTCGCAGTATTTAAGATCCAAGGTTGAGAGTACATATCTATTGCTGAACACATCACTGGCTGATTTGTGAGATGGTACATGTCATCATATTCCAAGAGACATGGAGATAAGTCATCTGAACTTGCATAATGCCATGCGTATTCACTTATAGATATCTCACTGTAAATACTCCACTGAACAGTAATTACCTTCTCAAACCCCAAAATCAAAATAACATTGTATTATTAAATGGATTATCATTCACAATGGAGTTTCATGATTCGTGGGAACATATCAAATTTGTGTACAAAACCATTTTCCTGATTTCAAAACAAATGACAAAATTGCATTGACTACTGTTTTAGTTAGAGTTTCCATAGTTGTGAAGAGACACCATAACAAAGGGAACTCTTATAAAGGAAACATTTATTTGGGGCAAGCTTTACAGGTTCAGAGATTCAATCTATTATCATTCAGGCAGGAAGCATGGTGGCATCCAGGAAGACATGGGACTGGAGGAGCTAAGAGTTCTATATCTTGTTTTGAAGGCAAATGGAAGACTGGCTTCTAGGCAGCTAGGAGAAAGGTTTCTCAAAGCCCACTCCCACACGGACACTTTATCCAACAAAGCCACAGCTCCTAATAATGTCACTCCCTGAGCCAAGCATATTCAAACCACAACTACATTTTGATGAAACTCTTATGATATTTCAAAGAAATTGCCTATTTTCTCATATTGTCAATAAAACTTCTGAAATGATCATCACCTAGTACTGTCACTATTTCTGTATTATTATCATTATTCTATTATATCTATAAGATAACTTGATTGGGAGGAATTCATTTCCAAATGATATATATAAATTTCTAAGAAGTTTTAAGTAAGTCATGACTTTTATATTTTATAATATCCCATGTTTTTCTTTTGGAAGTAATTTCCTCTGTAAACTAATGAGTTAATTTTATTCAGTAGCCAATGTCAGTCTAGATTTTTAAGTTGTTTCTGTATCTCCATCAGATTTTGTTAGGTCCATTTGATTCATTAGCATCATTATTTCTTTGTTCAGTTTTTGTTTGCCTGACAGACAAAATTTCACTTGTCTATTGGTGAGAGTATGGTATTGAAATCTCCCACTATTAATATACGGGGTTTGATGTGTGATGTAATCTTTCGTATTATTTCTTTAACATATGTGGCTACCCTTGCATTTGGAGCATAGATATTCAGAACTGAGTCATCATTTTGTAGAATTATTCCTTCAATGAATATAAAGTGCTTTTGCTATTCCATGTGATTAATTTTGGTTTGAAGTCTATTTTTTTTAGATATTGAATAGCTACACCAACTTGATTCTTAGGTCTATTGCTTGGAAATCTTTGTTCAACCTGACATAATATCTATCTTTGATTCTGAAGTGTATTTCCTGTATGCATTAGAATGATGGATCCTGTTTTTGCATCCATTCTCTTTGCCTGTACCTTTTTATTAGGAAACTTAGTTCACTAGTAGTTAGAGATATTAATGACCAATTGTTAATTCCTGTTATTTTGCTATTTGTGGTAGTAGAGCATGTGTCTGTGCTTCTCTTCCTTTGATTTTTCTGGTGTGAGATTTTTTTATTGTCTGGGTTTTGTGGGTGTAGTTAAACTATTTAGGTTGAAGTTTTCCTTCTGGTATCCTCTATAGGGCTGAAGTTATGGGTAGGTATTGATCAAATTTAGCTGTGCCATGGAAAAATTCAATTTTTCCTTTTATTATTATTATTATTATTATTATTATTATTATTATTATTATTATTATTATCATTATTGAGAGTTTTGTTGGGTATTGCCAAGTCCTGCATGTAGAATGGGTGGCATGATATAGTTCACACCCCTGGAGCACAGCTATCTGGTTATGTGCCTTCAAGAGTGTTGATGGTTGCTAGACTTGAGGCCTGTTTGCATAATAATGAATATATTTTTATGTTTCTTCTCAGGGGATTGCTGTCCCTTCCAAGGTTAAGGACTTCATGCTAATTAGAAACTGCAGGAGTCTGGGAGGCAAGGTTGTGTCCATTGTTCCTCAGCAAAAATGGTAAATACTGAGACCATCAGGGTCCCCCTTAAGGCTGTGAGAAAGAGCATAATTTCTCAATCATGAAAAATATAAGAATGCAATAAGAATTATAGAAGAAGCTTCATGGAAATAAAAGAACAGAGGCAGCTGTACTATGAGTCAACTTGTCAGAAAGATATTAAGGAAGGTGATAATGAGATTTAGTGAGTGGTGATCAAGGGCACTATCCCACAAGATAAGCAGATTACTGAATTCAAGGTCAGCCTGGGACAGAGCTAGTTTAGGTCCAAGTGTGGTTAGGAATGATGATCTCAGTGACAGAACCTGCCCAGCTATCTTACTGTCTATGCTTAAAAAGGGAAACAGATCTCTGAATTAATTTGCTATGTTTAAAAAAAAAAATGTATGTGTTTTCTTTTCTAAGAATTCAGGGCCTAGGGTAATAAAATCCTGATCCTTAGGATAATCAAATGGAACTGGTTGAGGGGTGGTAAAGATTGAATTGATATGTAAATGAAAGACTGGGCTTTGGTCTTCAGGAGATATCCAGAAAGGTTTTAGATTTTTTTCTTTTTTCTTTTTTTTTTTTTATTATTGATACTTTATTTACAATTCCAATGTTTCTTCTTTTCTGGGTCTCCTCTTTGGAAACCCCCTATCCCCTCCCCATCCCCGCCTCTATGAGGGAATTCCACCTCCCACCCACCCACCCACCCATTCCCATATTCCCACCTTGACATTCCCCTTTACTGGGGCCTCTAACACCCTCAGGCACAAGGGCCTCTCCTCTTTCCCTGATGGCCATCAAGGTCATCCTCTGCCACATATGTGGTCCAAACCATGGGTCCATAGATGTGTATTCTTTGGTTGGTGGTCCAAACTCC
>CM052722.1:33231658-33276169 GCA_028551405.1 Uromys caudimaculatus | reverse complement strand
ATTGGTTAAGATCTTTTCCCAATCTGTTGGTTGCTGTTTTGTCCTATTGACAGTGTCCTTTGCCTTACAGAAGCTTTGCAATTTCATGAGGTCCCATTTGTCTATCCTTGATCTTAGAGCATAAGCCACTGGTGTTCTGTTCAGGAACTTTTCCCCCATACCCAGGTGATCGAGATTTTTCCCCACTTTCTCTTCTATTAGATTCAGTGTAACTGGTTTTATGTGGAGATCCTTGATCCACTTGGACTTGAGCTTTGTACAAGGAAATAGGAATGGATCAATTTGCATTCTTCAACATGTAGACCACCAGTTGAACCAGCACCATTTGTTGAACATGCTGTCTTTTTTCCACTGAGTGGTTTTAGCTCCTTTGTCGAAAATCAAGTGACCATATGTGTGTGGGTTCATTTCTGGGTCCTCAGTTTTTTCAAGAGAGAGCTGTCTTGAGCAGACTGCTGTCTGGAGAGCTCTCTCCAGAGCAGAACACAAGGCTATCAGCTTCTACCCACCATTTACTTTGAGTGATTTCTTCTGCCACTCCCAAACACCCCTTCCTTAGGACTCTGACCAACCTGAGACTGATGCTTGACCAAACCAAGAATTATCCTTGATGGGGTATAGTAGTTTAGGCTGGGATGGGTTAGAGTCCTCAATTCATCTATCTATCTGTCTAGGACCTTCTGCTTTTTAGAGTTTCCCTTGAGAAGTCAGGTTTAATTCTAATAGTTCTGCCTTTATATGCTACTTGCATTTTTTAGATTTAACATTTTTTATGATTGATGTACCTATTTCTTCTGTTGTATCTTCAACACCTGAGATTCTCTCTTTTGTCTCTAGTGTTCTGTTGGTGATGCTTGTGTTCATAATTTCTGCTCACAAACCATGATTTTTCATTTTCAGAATTCTCTTGGTCTGTGTTTTCTTTATTGCTTCTATTACCATTTCTAGTTTTTTCTTCAACAGTTTTTTTTGTTTGTTTGTTTCCTTAAACTGTTTTTTTTTTTCTTGGTTTTCTTTAAGTTGTAGGACTCTAGTGAGCCTTAACTTTCCTCCAAGTTCACACTCCATGTGTTCAATATGGAGTCGGGGATTGATGCAAAATGCAAGAGGATTTATTTATTCAGCACGCTTAGGTCACTCTGCATACCAAGATGGGAGAGCGACCTTGTGGATCCCATTCAGGGACCTTATATATGGATTTTAGAGCAGCTGTTATTACAATGTGATTGGCAGAACAGTGTGACTTTTAAACTGATTAGTCTTTAGGGAATGAGGTAGCAGGGGCTTAATCAGCCTCTCCCTTCCTGCCTATGTGCTCTCTAACCAGTTTCTTCCAGGAGGGGAGGAGTGCTCATGTGCTCGGAGAGGGGAGGGGACCCTGGTGGAATATCTCAAAGTTCCCGAGCTGACTTCTCAAAGTGATTTATTCATTTCCTCCAATATTTTGCTTATTGTTTTCCTGAGTTTCCCTAAGAGATTTAATCATTTCTTCTTTATGGATCTCAGTCATCTTCATAAAGTTGGGTTTAAGGTATTTTTCTCATTGGTGTAGTACTATAGTTTAGGTGGTCACATTATGCATAGGCTGTTGTTTCTTGTGTTTTTATGCTGGCCTCTAGACACTGAGTATAGAGTAGTTAAAGGTCTAGGTACAGATTATTGAGTTTGGCTTCTTCATTGAACTGGTATTTTGTTCATTGGTATCTGTTTTATCTCTAATTTTCTGGTCTGTGTGGCTTCAGCTTCTCCCAGTCTGTGTGGTCTCTAGTTGAGCAGTAAGTCTATGTCCCTGTTGGAGTCTGCGACATGCCAAGTAAAAGAGCATGTGACTGGTGATAGGGTGTGGGAACAGTGAGGTAGTGAGATTCTGTGGAAGTAATGGGGGAGACAGCTTTCCAGGACTTCTCCCAGTCTAAGATGTCTGTAGTAGATCAGGGAGTCTCTCTGCAAGACTGACATCCTGTAGTTCAGTGAGTCTCTGCCCCAGTTGAGGTCTGAGGCATGACAACTAGAAAGATTCAGGACTGGGGGTTATCATAGAGGGACGCCCGAATAGTGAGATAGAAAGGGAGTTTGGCAATGTAACACCATACCACTTGTCCATGTCTGTGTGGTTTCTGACAGAGAAGAGAATATTATCCCTAACCTGGGAGATGTGCATTTGATTAATAAGCTGTTTTTTTGTTAGTATAAGTTTCTCTGCCCTAGACTTGGGCTGGCATATTGTGATTATAACAGCAGGGTCTTGGAGTTATGGTAGGCAGCATTTGAGAGAGTGGTGTCGTTTGGTGGGCTGACAGCCTTCCTGAACTTTTCACTCATTTTGATCTCTGGTAGAGTGGGGAGATGATGCCCCTGTTGGAGGCTGAGGTACAATAAATAGGAGGGTGAAGGACTGGTGATTGGGTTGGAGAATGCTTAGAAGGTGTGGATGTTTGTGTGAAAGATCAAGAAATGTAGACAAATTTGCTCTCCCACCAGCAATCGAGGAGTGTTGCTCTTGCTCCAGACCCTCATCAGAATGTGTTATTACTTAAGTTTTTGACCTTAGCCATTCTGACCAGAGCCAGATGGACCCTCAGAGTAGTTTTGATTTGCATTTCCCTGATGAGTGAGGACTTTGAACATTTCTTTAAGTGTGCTTCTTAGCCATTTGTGATTCCTCTCTTAATTTATATGTACCCCATTTTTATTTGTTTTTGGGGGGTTGTTGGTATCTAACTTCTTGAGTTCTTTATATATTTTTGGATATTAGCCATCTGTCAGATATAAGATTGGCGAAGATCCTTTCCCATTTGAAGGCTGCAATTTTGTCCTATTGATAGTGTCCTTTGCCTTACAGAAGCTTTGCAGTTTCATGAGGTCATATTTATCAATTGTTGATCTGAGAGCCTGAGCCATTGGTGCTCTGTTCAGGAAATTGTCTCTGGTACCAATGCGTTCAAGGGTATTTCCCACTTTCTGTTCTATCAGATTTAGTGTACCTGGTTTTACATAGAGGTCCTTGATCCACTTGGACTTGAGTTTTGTGTTGATGATAAATATAGATCTATTTTCATTCTTCTATGTGTAGACATTCAGTTAGACCAGTACCATTTATTGAAAACACATTTTCCCCTGTTGTATGGTTTTGGCTTCTTTCTCAAAAATCAAGGTACACTGTTATCTGGGTTTATTTCTTGGTGTTTGATTCAATTCCATTGATCAATGTGTCTGTTGTGATTGACTATATGGTCAGTTTTGGAGACAGATCCATGAGGTAATGAGAAAAGAGTATATTCTCTTGTATTTGTGTGAAATACTCTATAGATGTCTGTTAGGACCATTTGATTCATAATGTCTGTTAGTTTCATTATTCCTATTTAGTTTTGTCTGGATGAACAGTCAGTTGGTTTGAGTGGGGTGATGAAATCTCCCATTATTAATATGTGGGGTTTGATATGTGATTTAAACTTTAGCAATGTTTCATTTACATGTGTGGGGGCACTTGTGTTTGGGGCATAGATATTCATAATTGTAATATCATCTTGGTAGATTTTTCCTTTGATGAGTATAAAGTGTCATTCCCTGACTTTTTTGATTAATTTTGGTTGAAAGTCTATTTTATTAGATCTTAGGATGGCTACTCCAGGTTACTTCTTTGGTCCCTTTGTTTGGAAAACTTTCTCCAGCCCTTTATTCTGAGGTAATGTCTATCTTTGTGGCTGAGGTGTGTTTCTTATATGCAGCAGAATGATGGATCCTGTTTTCACATCCATTCTGTTAGCCAGTTTCTTTTTATTGGGGAATTGAGTCTATTGAGGTTGAGAAATATTAGTGTCCAGTGAATGTTATTCTATGTTATTTTGATGTTGGTGATGCTGTGTGTGTATGCGTGTGCGTACACACGTGTGTGTGTGTGTGTGTGTGTGTGTGTGTGTGTGTGTGTGTGTGTGTATGATTTTTTTCATTTTGCTTGTATGAGTTTACTTATTTTCTGTGTTTTCTTGGATATAGTTATCATCCTTGGGCTAGAGTTTTTCTTCTATTACTTTCTGTAGTGCTGGATTTGTGGATAGATGTTTGAATTTTCATATTTTTGAAATTTCTTGTTTTCTGCATCTATGGTGATTGAGGATTTTGCTGGGTATAATACTCTTAAGTTGGCACGTGTAAATTTTTTAAAAGTTGCAAGAAATCTGTCCAGGGCTTTCCAGTTTTTAGAGTGTCTGTTGCTAAGTCAGGTGTAATTCCAATAGGTCTTCCTTTGAATGTCACTTGGCCTTTTTCCCTTGCCATGCTTAATATTCTTCCTTTGTTCTGTAGATTTTGTGGTTTGATTATTATGTGGTGGTAGAATTTTATTGTCTGATTCAGACTAACTGGTATTCTATAATCTTTTTGTTTTGTTTTTGTTATTTTTTAGATTGGGAAATTGTTTCTCTATGATTTTGCTGAAGATATTTTCTGGGCCTTTGAGTTGGGACTCTTCATCTTCTTTTATTCCTATTATTCTTAGGTCAGGTTTTCTCATGGTATCCCAAATTTCCTGGATGTTTTATGTCAGAAATTTTTTAGATTTAACATTTTCTTTGTGTGATGTATTAGTTTCTTATATTGTGTCTTCTATACCTGAGTTTCTCTCTTCCACCTCCTGTATCCTCTTGGTGATATTTTCATCTGTTGTTCCTGTTTTCTTCCCTAGATTTTCCATCTCCAGGATTCACTCAGTTTGTGTTTTCCTTATTGATTCTATTTCCACTTTCAGGTCTTGCACAGTTTTATTTATTTCCTTTACCAGTTTCATTGTATTTTCCTTAATATATTTAAGGGATTTGTTTCACCTTTAAAGACCTCTACCTGTTTTATTGTATTTCCCTGTGTTTCTTTAAGGAACTTATTAATTTCCTTTTTAAAGGCCTTTATCATCTTTGTATAATTGAATTAAAGATCATTTTCTTGTGATTCAATTGTGTTAGGATATTCAAGTGAAGTGGAAATGTCTGTATTCTTTGGAAAGTCAGTTGTGTTGGATGGTGTTTTCCTGGGGCAGACATGTAAAGGAGTATTTTCCTGAAGCAGACACAGGTGAAAGGGTGTTTTGCTAAAACAGACATGTGAAAGGACACATGATGTTAAGAAGAAATATAAATATAACCAACAGACAGTGAACAATGCTAGGTGGTATTGATATCCCTAACCATTGTTTATTGGTCATTGTTTGTCATGACTCCATAGAAAGAAATGCACCAAAAACTTATGGTGTTCTGGCAGCTTCTTGCCACTTCTTCTGACTCCCACTGATTGGCAGAGTGAAGTGTAAGTTACTGGATATGGCAGCTGTTACAAGCATACATGGAATTTTGCTAAAACAGATTCACATGGAGTTTTGCTGAAGCAAGTCCTGTGGGAGGCAATACTCATGCGAAGACACATGATGTTTGGAAGGAGTATGAATAAGACTAAATGGGCTGTGACAGGGCTTGCATAGCTAGCTTTGGAATACTTTTTTTTTTTTTTTTTTTTTTTTGGTCTAATGTCTTTGTCTTCCCTGATCTTCACTTCATTTAGAAAGGCACAGCAGAGAACTTCTCCTGGCATCCCTACTGGTCCTGGTCACCCCTCCTGACCCATGCTGATTCAGCAGAGGCCTGGCGGTTTCTGCTGGATCATGTTACTGCTGCTGGTTCACGTTTGCTATTCTGACACTACTGAACTGGACTGTTCATAATATAGATTGGACTCACCCCCCAAAAACAATTTCTAAATAGGGCCAATCCCCTATGTCCTAATAACCTTTCTTTTCTACTACATCTGGTAGGTGGTATGCTAGAAGGGTGGTTAAAGCATTTAAATACCCTTATTAAAAGTAAGTTTTGAAACATCAAGCCAACATCCAGGGCTTGTTGTAATAGGATACCTGTGCTCTGAAAGTGTGATATTGCTATGACTTTTGTTCATTGTGCTCATTCCAGGATTTTTGCCATCTGGATAGCTTGGTGTCTTGATGTTTCCATTGTAGTAGTTATTGGGAGGAGGTTAACCTTGATGGTCCTGTTGTGGCAGGCCTCTGATTGGTATCCTTGGGCTCTATGACTCTGTGTCTGCATGTTTGTAAGTTTTAGGAGCCAAAGATCAGATGATGATCAATGGAGAGGTGGTGGGAGAATGGCAATCCACCTGGGCTAGCAGGGTGCTCAGAGCAGCTTGGTGTGCTGCAGAGACTCAGTGAGCAGGGAAGATGGGTTGGAGGATAGATGCTTACAGGTATGGTTCTGTTCAACAGGTCTGATAAAGGTGGGAGGAGAAGTGGTGGGTGAATGGATGCCTTCCTTGGATATCAGGTTGCTCTCAGGGCAGCTTGGCTTTCTCCAGAGGAGTAAGCAAGAAGGGAAAATGGGTGGGGGAATGGAAGCTAACCTACATGGTTCAGCCTTTACAGGCCTGATGAAGGTGGAAAGAGAGGTGGCAGGAGACTGATAATGGATTTATAATGTAAACAGAATCTAGTCACAGAAAATGAAACCCTAAGAAGAACATATAGAACAGAAACTTAAACTATCTAATACCAACATGTATTCATTTTTTCCAAAATACTGGAAGAATAGACCTTTCTTAAACATATACAATATTTCTATGTATGATACAATTTTATGAAATAACAAGGAATGCAGATGGTCTAATTTTAATGTGAAAATTTTCAATACTCAAGTTCTCAATTCCCTTTTAACAATAGCCTTTAAGTAAGATATGAAATCTTGGTTTTCAACTTGATATTGTCTTTGTACATGGTTATTATCACTCTGAGTAAAATTTAGGACAGATTGAATATGCACAAGTAAGAATGTAAACTAAATTTAGATATCCTGACTCATTAATGCTGATCTGTAACTTGAAGATTATTTGCTATGTATTTGTGTGTGTGTGTGTGTGTGTGTGTGTGTGTGTGCATGCACACACACACACATGCACACATTACACACACACACAATACATACAGTCAGGAGAATTTATATGGCAAATGAAGGCATTAGATTCCTTGGAACTAGAGTTATAGTTGCTTATGAGCCACCAAGTGGTTGCTGGGAACTGAAGGTAGATCTTCTGCAAGAGAAATAAATGTTCTCAACTGCTGAGTATAGAACTAGAAATGAGAAACAACACAGAAATTTGATCAGTATAAACTTTCAAACTACTAAATTAAATAATTTAGTATTCATGTTGGTCTAGGAAACAGTTTTATATCTGCACTTTGCAAACTTTTATTATGATCTTCAGCCTGTTCCTCAATATCTTGGACTAAAGATATTAATATGTGATATCAATAGTAACTTGTAATGGAATAAGTTTTAAATACAGAAAATTGAAATAAATAAAAAAGCTGTCAATATATTTCCTCTATAAAAGTATATTTTGTATGCAGACTAATTGATATTCAAGTGCAGTTTATAGACTTTTCAATAATTAAAATAATTACAATGTAATATTTGATTATTATTTATATAAATTGTATATAATTTAAGTGATACAAATCTGTAAGAAAAATAGTAATCCCAGAGTTTTGGATTCTAAGCGATTTTAAAATTTGTTTTAATTTTTGAGATTTTATAACAATCAAGAACTAGTTTTACTACAGAGTTTATTGTCAACTTTAAAACTATAAAAGTCAACCATAAAAGTCATTTACCTGTAATTATTTTTCTTCACTACCTCCTTGTTTGTTGGACATTTTAAAGACACAAATAAGGTTATGTTTTTATTTTCCTTCTTCCAAATAGCATCACTAAGAATAGTTCAGGTTGGATTTATACAAATTGCTTTTCAGTTTTGTTGTTCAAGCAATAATATAGAATAATTTGCATAACATTTCAGATACTACTTTTATTGATGTATAATATGCATTAGTTGATTTTAGCAATTTTGTTTACTATTCAATTAATTTTGTTGATTTCTAGTTTATTTTACTAATGCTTGCTATTTTTCCTGCCTAATTTAGAGCTGGGGTCTTAATATCAGTCTCCTGAATTCTTAAAAATACACATTGGAGCCCATATAAGTCTAGATTATAGAAATTACTGCTTTTAAGACCTTCAAGTGCTAACAGACGTGAGTTGCTTTAGACTAATCACTATTTATAAGCAAACTAGAAAGACTACCTATGAGGTAAAGGAACAGAAACTATTCTTTTTACCTTGAGAGCCTAAACAATATCTTTGCATTTAACTAAACAGATCTATAATATTTAGTTTTTCTGAGGTTTCATTAGATGATAAACAAATCTAATTGTTACGCTCACAACAAACTCCAAATCACCCAAATCCTATTCACAGGTAGTCAAACATAGAATGGTTAGAAAGATAAAAAGAAAGAAAAGAGAAAGAAAGAATGAAAGAATAAGAAAAGAAAGAAAGAAAGAAACGCAGACTACAAGTAGTAAGTGCTATGTGATCTATGTGAGATTTTCTTCTTCAACTTTTATTTACCAAGAATTAGATCCCAATATTTATGGTATTGAAATAATAGAACATAAAATGTCATTGATGATAAATCATGGATGTTGTCCTAGAGGATTTGAACCATTGACTATTCAGACACACTGGGCCTAATGGCCAGAACAATGGAAGGCTACACAAAAGACCTGGCCATATTCATGAAGGTTGGACAATCCCAGTGTGCACCTTGAATGAACTCATTTATTTTGTGATTTGGAGTTTAATTCTATAACTTGAAAACAGAACATAGGTGAAGTGCTGCTACAGCTTCTCCTAGGCTTATCCTGTTCTGCATAGGACTTAGTAACTTCTTGTTTTTCTTAAAGTGTTATGATATATTCAAATGACCATTAAATACTAGGCCTTGCTCTTTGAATTTTCCCAAATTTTGAGCTTTATAAACTACCATAAAACCTACCAAACCTCAGATGTTCTGTTGTAACAATATAAACTAACCAAGAATAAGAAGACAAGTTAGAAATTGAGATGCAAAAATTAAAAACCAAATAGTCCCAGTAAAAATAGAAGCTTAATGATCTTTAAGTTTGTATGAGAATAAAAGGGAATGGAAGCAATTTGATGGCAACAGAAAAAAAAACTAAAAACCAAAAACCAGAAAACAACTTGAACAACAGAATATTTAGTGCTATGATAGTTTCTGTAGAGGCCGGTTGCAGGATGGAGAATATAAGAATTTAGCTGAGACTTAGAAAGAAAAAATCTATAGAAATCAAAAATGTAACCCACAATGTTGAGTTAAAAATGAAATAATTAGAAACTTCAACAGAAAATGTCATTTGCATAATAAAAACTCTAAAAACAAACAAACTGTATTCAATCTAAAGGGGAAAACAGATAGAGTTTATTATGCACCTAAAAACAAAAACAAAACTAAAATACCCCAGGAGAGGAGTTTAAATCCAATAAAATGGTGGGTTTAAAAAAAAAAAACAACAAGAACTCAAATATATCTCTTTAAATATTTCTAATTTCTTTATAGTTAAAACTTTTGAAATCCTATCTTTTAGCCTTTTGAAGTATAGGATACAGTACTATAATAGATGTAAATAAAGTTTGATTAATGGTTAAAACAGTATTCTAATACTTAGAATCATTCCAGATGTATAGTACTTAGTATTTTAACATGTTTTAATTCATTTCTCTACTTTATATTCCTATTTTTAATTGTTGCAAAAGCGACTGATTCCTTTCATGGCAGCTTTACTTCTTTCATGTAGAAGGGGAGAAGTAACAAAGATGCTGCCCCAAAGCAATGTTTCTATGGAAACAGCTTCTTCTACTTGATTCCCAAGTTGAATATGAATGATCAGTGGCATTAATTTTAATATTTATAAATACCAAGTATGATAGGTTTTCATTTTGTCGCAGTTCCTCCATAGATATATAGGTGGTTTTGCCTGTTAAATGAGTTTACTCCACATTGTACCTGGAAGCATTTGAAGAAATAAAATTTACTAAATAAAGGAATCTGATGAAAACACATCACAAAAATAAATGCCTTTACCAAAGCTGTTTGCATTTCATAACTGAATCTTTTCTTTACAAGGAGATATGAATAGAAAATCAATCATTAAGCTGTGAATATAGTTTTGGATTCTAATTCTCAGTGGGTTAAAACAAATAGAGGAGATGGAGTTAGGAAAGAGAGGTGATATGAAAGTCTGGGAGGAGTTGAAAATGAGAATTAGATGGATATCGGCAACATGTAAGTTAAAAACGTGGAAATTTTGAAAAAGTACATAAAATATATTTTAAATATAAATCTTATAATGCCATTCAAGTAAACTTTTCTTCAAATAATAGTGCAGATTGTGACATTGACAATACATCATATCTTTGGTTTACAGTTGAAAGGTGTCTAAGAATTAATGTTAATTGCTTGGTGCTCACAATAAATTTATTGAATGCTTTACAAGAATTACAATGGATTTCAGTTCCCTGTGTATTAAATTTAAATTTTTGAGTAGTAAAAAATGAAAAACTAAGTCAACGAGGCAAGTAAACAAAACAATGCTCAGACATGAACAGAAATATTCACAAAAGCTCACATATATATTCAACTATTTACTCTATTTACTAGATCTTTTATGGCTTAATGTTGAACTAAAGGTAAATATACAAGCAGATAAAATTAGCAATAGAAAGTTTAATATAAAGACCTTTACTTTTTAGAAAATCAGTTCTTTTTTCTTTTCTTTTGTAGTACAGTCTATTGGGTAAAAATTTTCAAAATTATCAATACAACCATCACAGACAGAATGAAATTTACTTCTTACAAAGGACTCTTGCCAGGACCTCTTTCATGTCTTGTTTCTCAGACTGTAGATGATGGGGTTCAGCATGGAAGTCACCACTGTGTACATTATGGTAATAGGGCATGACCTCAGGGAGGAAGCTCTCAAGGTTTGTGTGAATGGCCATCCTAGGTAGCTGTAAGTAACTCCTTTATCTTAGTGTCTCTTGCATATCGGTGCTCCTAAGGATTTTGAAACTTGATATTTTAATAATTTCATGTATATATTCCATATATAATAATTACACACACACATACATACACACACACACATGCACACACACACACACACACATATATATATAATATATATATATAATATATATATATATATATATATATATAATATATATATATTGTCTGTATCAGCTGCATAAATTGGCGTCTGAAACTCAGCTGTGAAAGTCTGTGTAACCTTTAGAACTCTATTTTGTTTCTTAGTAGTTATAGTGTCTTGGCTATCATTGGCATATCAAGCACAGCAGAGCCAAGTGATTCCCATGATTCCACTCTCTACTTTCTCAGCTTGCCCGCTCTCTGCCCTCGCTTCTGTAAGGTGACATTTAGGAACTGATAAATTGAATGTCTGCAAGGCCTAGATAAAATCAGAAATTTGTCAAGTTTTATTTTGGTTTTTATTTTTTATTAATCATTTTATTTGTTTTCATTTCAAATGATATCCCCCTTCCTGGCTACCCTTCCAAAACCTCCCGATCCTATCCCCCTTCTCTCTTCTACCCTTTGCCTTTATGAGGATGCTCTTCTGCCCATTCACCCACTTCCAACTCATTGCTCTAGCATTCTCCTTCGCTGGGGCATCAAGTCGCCACAGAATCAAGGACCTCCTTTCTGATTGATGCCAGATAAGGCCATCCCCTACTATATATGTATCTGGAGCCATGATCGGTCCATGTATACTCTTTGGTCGGTGATTTAGTCTCTGGAAACTCGGTGTGGTCTGGTTAGTTGATATTATTCTTTCTATGGGTTGGTTGCAATCCTCTTCTGCTCCTTCACACTTTCCCTTAGCTCTTCCCTTGGAATTCCCAGGATCAGTCCGGTGGTTGGCTGTGAGTATCTGCATCTGTATTGGTCAAGTGCTGGTAGAACCTCTCAGGGAACAGTTATACCAGGCTCTGGTCAGCAAGTGCTTCTTGGCATCAGCAATAGTGTCAGGGTTTGGTGTCTGCAGAAGGGATAGATCCCTAGGAGGGACAGTCTCTGGGTGGCTTTTCCTTCAGTCTCTGTTCCACTTTTCCTGTCTTTCCATTGGACAGGAGCATTTCTGGATTAATAATTTTCAGATGGGTGGGTATCCCTATCCCTCAACTGGGGGGCATGCCTATCTACTGGAGGTGGTTTCTCTGGGTTCTATTTCTCCTTTGTTGTATATGTCAGCTAAAGTCATCCTAGTTGGGTCCTGGGAGCTTCTCACCTCCCTGGCATCTGGGACTTTCTAGTGGCTACACCCAGTTCCCTATACTACACTGATACATATTTCTATTTAATTTTCTGACACTCTGTACTTCTCTCATGTCCCTTCTCATACCTGATCTTGCCCCCTGTTTTCCCTTCCCCCTCCTACCTCCCTCTAGGGTCCCTTCCTCTCTCTACCACCTGTTATTATTTTGTCCCCCATTTTAGGTTGGATTGAAGCATCTAAACTGGTCTTCTTCCTCTTTAAGCTCTATACAGTTTGTGGTTTGTATCGAGGGTATTCTGAACTTTTGAGCTAATATCCACTAATCTGTAAGTACATACCTGTGTTTTCTTTTGTGTCTGGGTTACCTCACTGAGGATGATATTTTATAGTTCCATCCACTTGCCTGTGAATTTCATAAAGTCATTGTTGTTAATAGTTAAGTAGTACTCCATTGTGTAAATGTACCATATTTTCTGTAGCTATTCTTTTGTTGAGGGACATCTGGGTTGTTTCTAGCTTGTGGCTACTATAAATAAGGCTGCTATATACATAGTGGAGCCTATGTCCTTGTTATATTTTGGAGCATCTTCTGGTTGTATGTCTAGTAGTGGTATAACTAGGCCTTCAGTTAGAACTGTTTCCAGTTTTTTGAGAAACTGCCAGATTGTTTTCCAAAGTGATTTTTACCAGCTTGAAGTTCCACCAACAGTGAAAGAGTGTTCCTCTTTCTCCACATCCTGCCAGCATCTGCAGTCACATGCGTTTTTGGCCTTAGCCACTTAAATTGGTGTGAGATGGAATATTAGGGTCATTTTGATTTGTATTTCCCTGATGACCAAGGATGTTGAATGTTTCTTTAAGTGCTTCTCGGCCATTCAGGATTCCTTAGTTCAGAATTCTTTTTTTTAGCTCTATACCCCATTTTTATAGGGTTAATTGGTTCTCTAGAGTCTAACTTCTTGAGTTATTTGTTGATTTTGGAAATTAACCCTCTATCAGATGAAGGGTTGGTAAAGATCTTTTCCAAATCTGTAGGTTGCTCCTTTTTCCAATTGACAGTGTCCTTTACTTTACAGGAGTATTTTAATTTTATGAGGCCCCATTGGCCGATTTTTGATCTTAGAGCAGGAGCAATAATGTTCTATTCAGGGATTTTTTACTCTGTCTCAATGTGTTCCAGGATCTTCCTCAATATCTCTTCTATTAGATTTATCTGGTTGTAGGTGGAGGTCCTTAATCCACATGGACTTGAGCTTGTATAAGAAGATAAGAATAGATCAATTTGCATTCTTCTATGGGCTGACTGCCAGTTGAACTAGCACAGTTTGGTGAAAATGCTCTTTTTTTCCACTGGATGGTTTTGGCTGCTTTGTCAAAAAGCAAGTAACCATAGGTGTGTGAGTTTATTTCTGGGTCTTCAGTTCTATTCTATTGATCTACCTGCCTGTCTCTGTAACAATATCATGCAGGTTTTTTTTTTTTTTTTTTTTTTTTTTTTTTTTTTTTTTTTTTTTTTTTTTTATCACTATTGCTCTGTAGTACAGCTTGAGGTCAATTATGTTGATTTCCCTGAAGTTCCTCTATTGTTGAGAATGTTTTCACTATACTGGGATTCTGCTATACCAGATGAATGTGAAAATTTCTTTATCTATGTCTGTAAATAATTGAGTTGAAATTTTGATGGAGATTGCATTGAATCTCTAGGTTACTTTCAGTAAGATAGCCATTTTTAATATGTTAATTCTGCTGTTCCATGAGGAAGGCTACTGATTTGTTTGAGTTAATTTTATATCCAGCCACTTTGCTGAAATTGTTTATCAGCTGTAGTTCTCTGGTAGAATTTTTGGGGTAACTTATGTGTACTATTATATCATCTGCAAATAGTGATATCATGGCTTCCACCTTCCCAATTTGTATCCCCTTGATTTCCTTTTGTTTTCTAATTGCTCTGGCTAGAACCTCTAGTACTATATTTTATAGACAGGAAAAGTGCGTAGCCTTACCTTGTCCTTGATTTTAGTGGGAGTGCTTCAAGTTTCTCTCCACTTAGTTTGATATTGGATATTGGTTTTCTTTCTTTTTTAAAAAATGTTTTTTTAAAAGATTTATTTATTTTATTTATATGAATACATTGTCACTGTCTTCAGACACACAGAAGAGGGTATCAGATCTCATTATAGATGGTTGTGAGCCACCATGTTGTTGCTGGGAATTGAACTCAGGACCTCTGGAAGAGCAGTCAGTGCTCTTAACCACTGAGCCATCTCTCCAGCCCCAGCTATTGGTTTTCTGTATATTGATTTTATTATGTTTGGTATGGACCTTGAATTTCTGATCTCTCCAATACTTTAAACATGAAGGGGTATTTTATTTTGTCAAAAGCTTTTTCAGTATTTAATGAGAAGATCATGTGTTTTTTATTCTTTGAGTTTGTTTATAGAGTGGATTATGTTGATGGATTTCTGTATATTGAATATCTCTGCATCCCTGAAATGAAGCCTATTTGATCATGGTGAATGGTTGTTTCGATGTGTTCTTGGATTCGGTTTGTGAGAATTTTATTGAGTATTTTTATATCAATATTCATAAGGGAAAATGGTGTGACATACTCTCTCTTTGTTATTTCTTCGTATGATTTCAGTATCAGCTTAACTCTGGCTTCATCAAAAGAATTGGCTACACTTCCATCTGTTTCTATCTTGTGGAATAATTCGGGAAATATTGTTATTAGGTTTTCTTCGAAGGTCTGATAAAATTATGCACTAAAACCATCTGGCTCTGGGCTTTTTTTGGTTGGGAAACTTTTAATGACTGCTTCTATATCCTTAGGGGTTATTGGATGGTTTATATAACTTATCTGATTCTGATTTAACTTGGTAACTGTTATTGTCTAGAAAATCATCCATTTCATCTACATTGTCCAGTTTTGTTGAGTATAGGCTCTTGTAGTAGAATCTGGTATTTTTTCAATTTTTTCAGTTTCCGTTGTTTTGTCTCCCTTTTCATTTCTGATTTTGTTAATTTGGATACTGACTCTGTGCCCTCTTGTTAGTCTGGCTAAGGGTTTATCTATCTTGTTTGATTTTCTCAAAGAACCAGCCCCTGGTTTTGCTGATTCTTTGTATAGTTATTTGTTTCTACTTGCTTAATTTCAGTCCTGATTTTGATTGATTCCTGCCATCTCCTCCTCTTTAATGTATTTGCATCTTTTTGTTCTACAGCTTTCAGAAGCGCTTTTATGCTGCTAGTGTATGATCTCTCCAATTTCTTTTTGGAGGCACTGAGAGCTATGAGTTTTCCTCCTAGCACTGCTTTCTTTGTGTCCCATAAGTTTGGGTATGTTTTGCCTTCATTTTCATTAAATTCTAAAAGGTCTTTAATTTTTTTCTTTATTTCTTTCTTGACCAACTTTTGATTGAGTAGAGTGTTGTTCAGCTTCCAGGTGTATGTGGGCTTTCTGTTGTCTTTTTTGTTATTTTGGACAAGCCTTAGTCCATGGTGATCTGATAGGATGCTTGGGATTATTTCAGTCCTCTTGTGCGTGTTGAGGCCTGTTTTGTGACTGATTATTTGGTCAGTTTTGGAGAAGGTACCATGAGGTGCTGAAAAGAAGGTGCATACTTTTGTTTTAGGATGAAATGTTCTATAGATATCTGTTAAATCTATTTGGTTCATAACTTCTGTTACTGTCAATGTGTCTCTGTTTAGTCTCTGTCTCTATGATCTGTCTATTGCTGAGAGTAGGGTGTTGAAGTCTTCTACTATTATGGTGTTAGGTTCAATGTATGCTTTGAGCCTCAGTAATGTTTGTTTTACAAATGTGGGTGCCATTGCATTTGGGTCACAGATGTTCAGAATTAAGAGTTCATCTTGGTGGATTTTTCATTGATGAATATGAACTGTTCTTCCCTATCTTGTTTGATAACTTTTCATTTAAAGTCTATTTTAATGGATATTAGAATGACTACTCTAGCTTGTTCCCAGGGACCATTTTCTTGGAAATTTTTTCTAGCCTTTTACTTTGAGGCAGTGCCTTTGTCACTGAGCTGTGTTTCTTGCATGCAGCAAAATCCTGGATCCTGTTTATGTATCCGGTCTGTTAGCCTTTATCTTTTTTATTGGGGAATTGAGTCCATTGATGTTGAGTGATATTAAGGACCAAAAATTGTTATTTCCTTTTATTTTTGTTATTAGAGGTGGAGTAATGTTTGTGTAGTCCTCTTCCTTTGGTTTGTTGTGAGAATATTAATTTATTGTTTTTTGTTGGATATAGTTTCTATCCTTATGTTGGAGTTTTCCTTTTCTTATCCTCTCTGTGGCTGGAATAGTGGAGAAATATTGTTTAAAATTGGTTTTAACATGGAATATCTTGTTTCTTCATCTGTGATAATTGATAGTTTTGCTGTGTATAGTAGCCTGGGCTTGCATTTTTGTTCTCTTAGTGTCTATATGACATCTTTCCAAGATCTTCTGGCTTTTAGTGTCTCTGTTGAGTAGTGTGGTGTAATTCTAATAGGTCTGCCTTTATATGCTACTTGACCTTTTTCCCTTACTGCTTTTAATATTCTTTTTTGTTCTATGCATTTGGTGTTTTGATTATTATGTTACAGGAACAATTTCTTTTCTGGTCCAATTTATTTTGTGTTCTGTAGGCTTCTTCTATGTTCATGGGCATCTCTGTCTTTAGGTTAGACTGCAAGTTAGACCAGCACCATTTCTTGAAAATGCTTTGTTTACTCCAATGTATGGTTTTGGCTTCCTTTTCAAAGATCAAGTGTCCATAGGTATTTGGGTTTATTTTTGAGTCTTCAATTTTATTCCATTGATCAACCTGTCTGTCTCTACAAATACCATGCAGTTTTTAATCACTATAGCTTTGTAGTACAGCTTGAGTGTTCAGGGGTGGTGATTCCCCCAGAGGTTCTTTTATTGTTGAGAATTATTTTTGATATCTTGGGTATTTTTGTTTTTCTATATGAAGTTGTAAATTGCTCTTTCCATGTCTGTGAAGAATTGTATTGAAATATTAATTGGTGTTGCATCAAATATGTAGATTGCTTTTGGTAAGAGAGACATTGTTGCTATGTTAATCCTTCTGATCCATGAGCATAGGGGATCTTTCCATTCTCTGAGGTCTTCTTCAATTTCTTTCTTCGTGGACTTGAAGTTCATTTCATACAGATCTTTCACTTGTTTGGTTGGAGTTACACCAAAATATTTTTTATATTATTTGTGGCTATTGTGAGGGGTATTGTTTCCCCCTAATTTCCTTATCAGCCCATTTATCATTTTTATAAAGGAAGGCTACTGATTTTTTTGAGTTAATTTTATATCCAGCCATGTTGTTGAAGTTGTTTATTAACTGTTGGGGTTCTCTGGTTGCTCTCTGGGGCTCTCTTATATATACTATCATATCATCTGAAATTAGTGATACCTTGATTTCTTCCTTTCCAATTTGTATCCTCTTGATCTTTTGTTGTCTAATTGCTGTAGCTAGAACTTGAAGTATAAAAAGCTAGAACTTTCTTACTTTGATTTCAGATGATTTTTACTATCAGGAATATGTTCCGTGTCCTTTTCAAATAAGAGCATATGTCACAATAGACTCCGGCCTCTAATGCCCACATTTTTACTTGAAGGTCTTATTTCTAAATAAAGTCATATTGGGAATATTGAAATTATACATTTAGTAATGTTTTAGCCTTTTAAGTAATATCTTTTTTTTTTAAGGTCTCACAAATAAACACACATACAAGTGCTGTTTTCAATATTTTAATATTATGCTTTGACAGACCAAACTTGTGTTTCTCTTTTTGGATATATGCAAAAAGTAATGTGGTGTTTTACAGGGGTTGCCTTCTCTTGGAAGTCTACAATGAAATGGAATTAAAATTAAAATTGCTTATTGTAGAATAACAGATGGGGAACAAAAAGGGAAAATGCAAAATTAGACATGCGAAGCTGTCAGAATATAATTTAGACTTGGCAAAATTTTTGACAGTGCAAGTGGGAACTTCAGAGCAAAGATTACTCAGCAAGGTTATTATTATAAGGAATCTCTCTAAGGCCTTGTACACTTTGCTCATTTGGTTCACTAACCCAGACTTGACGAATTCAGTAACTACAGCTAAACAACTAAATATAGTACTTGAAACTGGAAAGCTTTTACTTTGAAGTGGTTTCTTAGTAATCAGAAATAAACTTTTTATCCACGTTAATTAAAAAAAATATACTTTCGTTGGCACACTATACATGATATCTAAAGACCTTCATATCTTTCCCTCAACTGTACCATTTCTCTCTAGTAATTTAAGTGTATACAAAATGAGCTGTGTCTCTCATTTCTTCTCTTATTTCAGTTAGGCATCTCAATCTATCATTTTACATTTTTTTTTTAAATACAGGAATTTTTTCCCTTTCCTATAGCAGGCTATGCATTCCTGTACATTTCTGCCTTCTTGTGATGTTGTGATTAATAATCTTCATGAAATAGTTTATGTCAGTAAAGTCTCTCTATTATTGGTGTTCCTGCATTGTACAATCCAAGTTACATATATATATATATATATATATATATATATATATATATATATTCAATCTAATGTACTTATACTAAAGCACACCACATGTAAAATGAATAAGATCATAGTGGGAATGGAAAATTGAGTCCCTTTATGTCTTCAGTATTTTTTCCACATAAAACAACTTTCTCCATGTACATACACAATTATTAAGAAGGAAGGAAGAAGGGAGAGATACACAGAAAAGTAAGAGTTTTTAAAATGCTAGGGCCTTATGTGGAAAGGACAAGAGAAAATGAATACCTTTTATTCCACTAACCTCTTGATGGTGACTGCCACTGCATCAGCATGGAGTGAACAACATATTTATCACCTGCGTTCACTAATGCTCTGCTTTCTTATCTGAGCTGCTCAGAATTTTTGTTAAGTAATCACTCTATTTACTTTCTGTAGAAGCAATCTACTATATCTTATTTTGTCAGGTGCTAAGAATAATATAGTCTGTATATCTAAACAGATTAATATTGAATTCTCAATTCTTTCAAAATTTCCCCCAGTGCTTTAAATGTGTCCCCTTGAATTGATCTTGCCATTTTTGTGTTATAGCTCAGATCTCATTTAACTACTTTTTACATGGCTTATTTTTCTGTACTAAAGCTATGTTTGATTTTCATAAATTAGAAAAAGCAGAAAATAAACAATATTTCTTTTCAGTTTTCTGTTCAAAACTTTATACAATTATTATTTGTTTTTGCAACATAATCTAATAGAGCTAGCCTTGCCTTAAACTTACTACATAGCTAATGGTGACCTTGAAATTACTATTCTGCTGCCTTCACTTCCCAAATTGTGGGGTTATATGCTGGCATCACCAAACTCAATTACTCTTTCTCATTATATATTACTACAAAGATTGATGAGACATGTCAATGGGCAAAGAGTCTTGCTACCTGTCTTAATTAGGGTTTTACTGATGTGAAGAGACACCATGGCCAAGGCAACTCTTACAAGGACAACATTTAATTGGGGCTAGCTTACAGGTTAAGGCATTCAGTCCATTATCATCAAGGTGGGAACATGACAGCATCCAGGCAGGTATGATGTCAGAAAAGCTAAGATTTCTACTTCTTGTTCTGGAGGCAACAGGAGAAGACTGACTTCCAGGCGGCTAGGATGAGTGTATTAAAGACCAACCCACAGTGATACACCTACTCCAAGAAGGCTACACTTCCTAATAGTGGCACTCCCTGGGTCAAACATATTCAAACCATCACATTCTACTCACTGGCCCCATAGGCTTGTTCAAACATGTGAGTCTATGGGGGTCATACCTAACCATAGCATAATCAAAAAAAGTGCATTTAAGTTTAATTTCCAAAGTCCTTATATTTTATAGCAGTTTCAACAATTTTAAGATTCCAAAGTTCAAGGTCTCTTCTGAGAGAATTCTACACTAAAACCCTCTGGACCTGGGCTTTGTTTAGAGGAAGGGGTTGGTAGGTTTTTGATGACTATTTCTATTTCCTTAGGGATTGTGGGACTGTTTAGATAGTTTACCTGCTCTTGATTTAACTTTGGTATATGGTATCTGCCTAGAAAATTATCCATCGCACGTAGACGTTCCAGTTTTGTAGAGTATAGGCTTTTGTAGTAGGTTCCGATGATTTTTTTCAATTTCCTCGATTTCTGTTGTTGTGTCTCCATCTTCCTTTCTGATTTTGTTCATTTGTAAACTGTTTCTGTGCCTTTTAGTTAGTTTGGCTAGGGGTTTATCTGTCTTGTTGATTTTCTGAAAGAACCAACTCTTTGTTTCTACCTGGTTGATCCCAGCTCTGAGTTTGACTATTTCCTGCCATCTAATCCTCTTGGGTGTCTTTTTTTCTTTCTGTTCTAGAGCTTCCAGGTGTGTTGTTAATTTGCTTGTATAGGATCTCTCCAATTTCTTTATGAAAACACTTAGTGCTATGAAGTTTCCTCCTAATACTGCTTTCATTTTGTCCCATAAGTTTGAGTATGATGTTTCTTCATTTTCTTTGGATTCTCTAAGGTCCTTGGTTTCTTTCTTATTTCTTTCCTGACCAAGTTATCATTGAGCAGAGAGTTGATTATTTTTCATAAGGATGTGGGTTTTCTGTTGTTTTTGTTGTTATTGAAGTCTAGCCTTTGTTCATGGTGATCTGATAGAATTCATGGGATTATTTCAATCTTCTTGTATCTGTTAAGACTTGGTTTTTGTCTGATTATATTATCAGTTTGGAGAAGGTTCCATGAGATGCTGCAAAGAAGGTATATTCTCTTGTTTGGATTAAAATGTTCTATAGATATCTGTTAATTCCATTTGGTTCATAAGTTCTATTAATTTCACTGTATCTCTGTTAAGTTTCTGTTTCATTGATCTGTCTATTGGTGAGAGTGGGGTGTTGACATCTCCCACTATTATTGTGTGAGTTTCAATGTGTTTTAAGCTTTAATAAGGTTTCTTTTACAAATTTGGGTGCCCTTTCATTTGGGGCAAAGACGTTTAGAATTGAGACTTCCTCTTGGTGGATTTTTCCTTTCATAAATATGAAGTATTCTTCCCCATCTAGTTTGACAACTTTTGGTTGAAAATACTACCAACTGAATTGCATCCTGTGTCCTAGATAAAATTTCTGAAACTCAGCAATAAGAAAATAAATGTCCCAGTAAACTTTGTCCGCTATGAAATAGCTCAGATTATATAATCCATGACCAAGAGTATTGTAGCTCTATATTCAAGATTGTGGCTGTAGAAGAATTGGTAACTGTTGAGGTCTATGTTTTTTCATAAAGGACACTTTTTTTTTCTGCCTTCTTACAAGCTACATTTGTATCTTTGAACTTTCCTTTTTAAATATGAGGGAATAAACTAGTCTTTTAGAAACCAATTACACACTCGACCTTAGTGTTCATGAGGGATTTATTTGCAACCCATATTGGCCTTGAGCTTGCAGTTGTCATAATCTCTGAATCTTTAGATTACAGTTACATGCCACTGAAAGGGCTGATTCCACTAATAAACATTCTGTCTCACAACACTGTAAATTCCTGAAGGGCTCCTTTTGTAATACTATTGCATTGTTGGTTAAGGGATTAAGGTTTTACATATGAATTTCTTGTAGAAAATGTCAAAAAATAAGAGCAAAATAACCTAATGGAGATATCACTTACAGCATTTTACACAGCTGTAATCAAACTAAATTTTTTGATAAATCAAAGATATTTTACAGATTGTATATATATGCTTAAAATATATCCAGGAAAATATGTAAGTCTAAAATTTCAGCTTACAATAATGAAATATCAATAGCTATAAAATTTAAATAAATTTTTATATTTATTTAAATTGTATTTAAATAAAGGATAATATCATAAGGGGAGTCATGAACCAAAGAAGTCCTCACATAATTCTGGTTCAAGTGGGTACAATATGATTTAGTAACATCATAATTGAAGACAGTTTTGCAGGTAATTTTTTTTTCAAATATTTAATCTTTTTTTTTTTTTTTTTTTTTTTTTTACACTCCAGATTTTATTCCCCTTCCGGTTCAACCTCTGACTGTTCCCCATTCCACTATCCCATATATCCCCCCTTCCCCTTGTCTCCAAGAAGATGTCACCCTCCCGACCCCACCAGACTTCAAAACTCCCTTGGGGCTTCAAGTCTCTCCAGGGTTATGTGCATATTCTCTGACTGAACCCAAACCCGGCAGTCCTCTTCTGTATATGTGTTGGGGGCCTCATATCAGCTGCTGTATGCTGCCTGGTTGGTGGTCTAGTGTCTGAGAGATCTCGGGGGTCCAGGTTAATTGAGACTGCTGGTCTTCCTACAGGATCACCCTCCTCCTCAGTCTCTTTAACTCACTTCCTAATTCAACAACAGGGGTCAGCAGATCCTGTAGATTGGTTGGTTGCAAATATCTGCATCCATCTCTTTCAGCTGCTTTTTGGGTCTTTAGGAAGGCAGTCATGCTAGGTCCCTTTTGGTGAGGGCTCCATAGCCTCAGTAATAGTGTCAGGCCTTGTGACCTCCCCTTGAGCTGGATCTCACTTTGGGCCTGTCACTGGACCTTCTATTCCTCAGGCTCCTCTCCATTTACATCCCTGCAGTTCCTTCACACAGGAACAATTATGGGTCAGAGTTTTGACTATGGAATAGCAACCCCATCTCTCACTTGATGCCCTGCCATTCTGCTGGAGGTGTGCTCTACCAGCTTCCTCTTCCCACTCTAAGGCATTTCATCTAAGGCCTTTGAATTTTGAGTGTATCTCATCTCCCAGATCTCTGGTACATTCAGGAGGGTCCCACCAACCTCCTACCTCCTGAGTTTGCCTGTTTCTAATCTTTCTGTTGGCCCTCAGTGCTTCTGTCCTTTTACTCCACCCAATGTTGGATGATGTTCCCCTCTTCTCCAACGTGTCCCCTTTCCCTCCTAGGTCCTGCCCTCCCTTCCACCCCCCCCCCCTTGTTTTTGCTTTCTTCTTCCTCCCAAGTGGAACTGAGACATCCTCACTTGTACACTACAGCTTGTTGACCTTTTTGAGTTCTATGAACTCTATCTTTGGTATTCTGTACTTTTTTGTTTGTTTGTTTGGTTTTTTTTGGCTTGTATCCATTTATTAGCAAGTATATACCATGCATGTCGATTTGGGTATGAGTTACCTCACTCAGCATGATATTTTCTAGTTCCATCTATTTGCCTGCAAAGCTCAGGATGTCCTTGTTCTTAATAGCTGAGTAGTATTCCATTGTGTAAATGAACCACATTTTCTGTATCCATTCTTCTGTCTGGGACATCTGGGTTGTTTCCAGCTGCTAACTATCACAAATAAGGCCGCTATGAATATAGTGGAACATGCATACCTGTGGCATGGTGGGCATATTTTGGCTATATTCCCAAGAGTGGTATTGCTGAGTCTTCAGGTAGATCTATTTCCAGTTTTCTGAGGAAACTAAAGATTGATTTCCAGAGTGGTTATACCAGTTTGTAATCCCACCAGCAATGGAGGAGTGTTCCTCTTACCAACATGTGTTATCACCTGAAGTTTTGATCTTAGCCATTCTGATTGGTGTAAGGTGGAATCTCAGGGTTGTTTTGATTTGCATTTTTATGATCACTAAGGACTTCGAATACTTCTTTAGGTGCTTCTCAGCCATTCGAGATTCATCTCTTGTGAATTCTTTAGTTCTATACCCCCTTCTTTGATTAGCTTGTTTTTTGTTTTGTTTTTTTTAGCTTCTTGAGTTCTTTATATATTTTGGATATTAGCCCTCTAATGGATGTGAGTTTAGTGAAGATTTTTTCCCAATCTGTAGGTTGCCAATTTGTCTTATTGACTATGACCTTTGCCTTACAGAAGCTTTCCAGTTTCATTAGGTCCCATTTACTAATTCTTGATCTCAGAGTGTGAGTCACTGGAGCTCTGTTTAAGAAATTTCCCCCTGTGCCAATGAGTTCAAGGTTCTTTCCCACTTTCTCTTGTGTTAGATTCAGTGTGTCTGGTTTTATGTTGAGGTCCTTGATCCACTTAGTCTTAATCTTTGTGCAAGGTGACAAATATGGGTCTACTTTCATTTTTCTACATAAGACAGCCAGTTTGACAAGCACCATTTATTGAAGATGCTTTCTTTGTTCCATTGTATATTTTTGGCTTCTTTGTGAAAGATCAAATGTGTGTAAGAGTATGATTTTATTTCTGATTCTTCAGTTCTATTCCATTGATCAACATGTCTATCTTGGTACCAATACTATGCAGTTTTTATCACTATTGCTCTGTAGTATAGCTTGATGTCAGGGATGGTGATTCCTCCAGCAGTTCTTTTATTGTTGAGAATTGTTTTGGCTAATTTTTTGCCTTTCCAGATTAATTTAAGAATTGCTCTTTCCATGTCTTTGAAGAATTGTGTTGGGATTTCGATGGAGAGTTTATTGAATCTGTAGATTGTCTTTAGTAGGATGGCCAATTTTACTATGTTAATTCTGCCAATCTATGAGCATGGGAGATCTCTCCATTTTCTGAGATCTTGGTTGATTTCTTTCTTCAGGGACTTGAAGTTCTTGTCATATAGATATTTCATGTGTTTGGTTAGAGTTACCCCAAGATATTTTATATTATTTGTGGATATTGTGAAGGAAGTTGTTTCCCTTTCTTTCTCTGCCTATTTATCATTTGTATAAAGAAAGGCTACTGATTTATATGAGTAAATTTTATATCTAGGCACTATGCTGAAGTTGTTTATTATCAGAAGTTCTCTGGTAGAATTTTTGGGGTCACTTTTATATACTATCATATCATCTGCAAATAGTGATACCTTTATTTTTTCTTTGCTAATTTTTATCCCCTTGGTCTCTATTTGTTGTCTAATTGTTGTAGCTAGCATTTTGAGTACTATATTGAATAGATATGGGGAGAAGGAGTATCCTTGTCTTGTCCCCGATTTTAGTGGGATTGCTTCAAGTATCTCTCTATTTAATTTGGTTTGCAGTAAATTGCTTTTATTATGTTTACATACAGGCTTTGAATTCCTGATCTCTCCAATACTCTTAACATGAAGAGGTATTGTATTTTGTCAGATACTTTTTCTGCATGTAAGGAAATGATCATGTGATTTTTTTCTTTGAGTTTGTTTAATGGATTTTCATATGTTGAGTCAACCTTGCATCCCTGTGATGAAACCTACTTGATCATGGTGAATTATGGTTTTGATGTGTTCTTGGATTCGGTTTGCAAGAATTTTATTGAATATTTTTGCATCGATATTCATAAGAAAGATTGGTCTGAAGTCATCTTTTCTGGTTAAGTCCTCGTATGGTTTAGGTGTCAAAGTAACTGTGGCTTCATAGAATTAATTAGGTAGTGTTCCTTCTGTTTCTATTTTATGGAATAGTTTGAGGAATATTGACATTAAGTCTTCTTTGAAGGTCTTGTGCAGAATTCTCTATATTAAATCTTTCTGTCCCTGTGCTTTTTTTTTTTTTTTGGATGGGAGGTTTTTTAATGACTTCTACTATTTCCTTATGGGATATGGGCCTGTTTATATAGTTTACCTTCTCTTGATTTAACTTTGGAATGTGGTATCTGTCTTGAAAACCATCCATTTCATCTAAATTTTCTGATTTTGTTGAGTTTAGGCTTTTGTAGTAGGATCTGATGATTTTTTGAATTTCCTCCATTTCTCTAGTTATGCTGCCCTTTTTATTTCTGATTTTGTTAATTTGCCTCTGGGCCCTTTAGTTAGTTTGGCTAGGGGCTTATCTACATTGTTGATTCTCTCTCAAAGAACCAGCTTTTGGTTTTGTTGATTCTTTGTATAGTTCTATTTGTTTATATTTGGTTGATTTCAGCCCTGAATTTGACTGTTTCCTGCCTTCTACTCCTCTTGGGTGTATTCACTTCTTTTTGTTCTAGAGATCTCAGGTGTGTTGTTAAGTTGCTAGTGTAAGTTCTCTCCAGTTTCTTCACCAGGGCACTGAGTGCTGTGAATTTTCCTCTTAGCACTGCTTTCATTGTGTCTCATTAGTTTGGGTATAATGTGTCAACATTTTCATTAAATTCCAGGAAGTATTTCATTTCTTTCTTTATTTCTTCCCTGACCAAGTTATCGTTGTGTAGAGAGTTGTTCAGTTTCCACATGTATGTGGGCTTTCTGTTATTTTTGGTGTTATTGAAGACCAGCCTTAGGCCATGGTGGTCTGATAGGATGAATAGCATTATATCAATGTTCTTGTATCAGTCAAGTGTTGTTTTGTGACCAATTATATGGTCAATTGTGGAGAAGGTACCATGAAGTGCTGAGAAGGTGTATTCTTTTGTTTTAAGGTGAAATATTCTGTAGATAACTGCTAAATCCATTTAGTTCATAGCTTCTATTAATTTCACTGTGTCTCTGCTTAGTTTCTGTTACAATGACCTGTCCATTAGTGAGAGCGGGGTGTTGAAGTCTTCCACTATTATTGTGTGGAGTTCAATGTGTGTTTTGAGCTTTAGTAAAGTTTCTTTTATAAATGTGGTTGCCATTGCATTTGAAGCAGAGATATTAAGAATAGAGACTTTCCTTGATGTATTTTCCCTTTGATGAATATGAAGTGTTCTTACCATATTCAAAGCTTGAAAATTTTTGGTTTAAAGTCTATTTTATTTGATATTAAGATTGCAACTCCAGCTTGCTTCTTGGGACCATTTGCTTGGGAGACCTTTTCCCATCCATTTACTCTGAGTTAGTGAGGTGTGTTTCTTGAGTGCATCAAAATACTGGATCTTGTTTGCTAATCCAGTCTGTTAGCTTATGCCTTTTTATAGGTGAGTTGAGTTCATTAATACTGAGAGGTATTAAAGGCAGATGACTGTTATTTCCTGTTATGTTTGTTTTAGTAGGTAGCTTTATGTGCATGTGGTTCTCTCCTTTTGGTTTTGTTGTGAGATGCTTAATATCTTGTCTTTTCTTTGGTGTAGGTACCTTCCTTCTGTTGGAGTTTTCCTTCTAGGATCCTTTATAGGGCTGGATTAGAAGACAGATACTGTTTGAATTTGGTTTTGTACTGGAATGTTTTACTTTCTCCATCTATGTTGATTGAGAGTTTCGCTGGGTGTAGTAGCCTGGGCTAGCATTTGTATTCTCTTTGACTCAGCATGACATCTGACCAGATTCTTCAGCCTTTTATTGTCTGTGTTGAGAAGTCTGGCATAATTCTGATAGGTCTACCTTTGTATTTTACTTGGGCCTTTTCCCTTGCAGATTTTGACATTCTTTCTTTGTTCTGTGCATTTAGTATTTTGATTATTATGTGAGAAGAGGATTTTATTTTTTGGTCCCATTTATTTGGTGTTTTATAGACTTCTCCTACATTTATGGCCATCTCTATATTTAGCTTAGGGAAGTTTTCTTCTATTATTTTATTGAATACATATTTAGGTCCTTTGAACTAGGAATCTTCATTCTTTATTCCAATTATTCTTAGCTTTGGTCTTTTCTTTGTGTCTTGAATTTTCTGGTTGTTTTGGGTTAGGAGGTTTTTGTGTTTTGCATTTTCTTTGACAGTTGTATCCATCTTTTCTCTGGTAGCTTCTATACCTGAGATCCTCTCTTCTATTCCTTTTATTCTGTTGGTGATGCTTGCATCTGTAATTCCTGACCTCTTTCCTAGGTTTTCCATTTCCAAGTTTGTCCCCATTTGTGTTTTCTTTATTGTTTCTACTTCTACTTTAGGCCATGGATGGCTTTATTCAATTCTTTCACCTATTTGATTGTGTTTTCCAGTATTTCTTTAAGGGATTTATGTGTTTTCTCTTTAACGGCTTATACCTTTTGACCTTTGCTTTCCTGTATTGTATTTCTTTCTGTGAATTATTTATATCCTCCTAAATGACTCTATTATCTTCATGAGGTAGGATTTTAGGTCAACTTCCAGATTATCAGGTATGTTGACCTATTCTGAGCTTGCTGTGGCTGGAGAACTGAGTTCTGGTGATACCCACGTATATTGGCTTTTGTTGTTGTGCTTGCCTCTTGACATCTGGTTATCCCTGGTGTTTGTTCATCTGTGTATCTCTGTATGGAGCTTGCCTCTTTTGTCCCAGGGTTGCTTCAGGTCTCCTGGTAGGCCTGTGTCCCTGGCTGTAGCAGACCTCCTTTGGGGCTTTCTGACTATGGGGTCGTTAGAGGGGCAGAGAAGCCCCTCTTTAGTTGGTGGTCCAGTCTCTGGGAGCACCAGAGGGCCTGACCAGTTGACACTCTTGCTCCTTTCCAATGGGGCTGCAAACTCCTTCAGTTCCTTCAGCACCTTCTTCAACTCCTCCATCTTGGACCCCACACTCAGATCTGTTGTCCCGACTGCAGCAGATGTCCTGGCCTTCAGACTCTTGAGTTTTCAGAGAAGCAGTGTAGATGTTCTCCAGGGAGGTCTATGGACTGTGGCTTCTGTTTCCCTGTGTGCAGCAGAACTCCATGGAGGATTTTAGTCTGTTGAATCAGTTGCTCTGCTTGCCTCAGAGCCCCAGGAAGTCTTCAGACTGTGGTGTTGGTTGTCCAGTTGCCCTGTGTACAGAGGAACTCTTAGCATGCCTTTGACCTGTGGTGTCTTCAGGGAAGAAGACAATTTGGCAATCAGTTGCTCAGTTGTCCAGTGTACAGCAGATCTCTTGGGATTGCTTCAGGCTGTGCTGTCACTTGCCCTGTGTGCAGCAGATCTCTTGGGATGCTAGTTGCCCTATGTTTAGCAGATCTCCTGGGATACCTCAGACTGTGTTGTCAGTTGTTCTTAATACAGTGAACTTCTGGGATGTCTCAGGTTGTGGTGTCAGATGCCCTGAGTGCAGCAGATCTTCTGGGATGTCTCAGGATGTGGTGTCTTCAGGTGGGCAGACTAGCTAGAAGTCTATCCCTGCAGAATGGACTGATGGGAAGGGGAATAGAATTCAGCAGGCAGTATTTTGGGGGGGTGATAAGTGCAAGTCTACTGGACTCCCAGTCGCAGCTGTGCGACTTCAGGAAGATCATTACCAGATGCAGTGAGTGCAGTGAATCTTCAGGGATGCCTCAGAATGTGGTATTTTCAGGGAAGCAGGTTAGCTAACTGTCTGTCCCAGCAGAAAGGATTGGCCACAAGGGGACAGTTTTGCAGTTTTTTTTTTTTTTTTTTTTTTTAACAATATAATTTGGCAGACATTCTCCCAAATATTTATGAAAAGAAGTTAAAAGACTAACACATAATATCCAAATGAAATTAAAATTAAATATACGTAAAATAATGTTCAACACTTTTTTCATAGGTAGAAGTACAGGAGTCTTTTTTTTTTTTTTTTTTTTTTTGGTTTTTTGAGTCAGGGTTTCTCTGTGTAGCCCTGGCTGTCCTGGAACTCACTCTGTAGACCAGGGTCGCCTCAAACTCAGAAATCCGCATGTCTCTGCCTCCTAAGCGCTGGGATTAAAGGTGTGCACCACCCAGCTGAAGTACAGGAGTCTTAAACTCTCATTTATCACTCTTGTGTGTGTGTGTGTTTGTGTGTGTGTGTGTCCAAAACTTCTTTTTTATTTTATTTTTTTATTTAATACTTTATTTACATTTCAAATGTTTTCCCCTTTCCACATCTCCCCTTTGGAAACCTCCTATCCCCTCACCCCTCACATTGCCTCTATGAGGGTCTTTCCCTACCCACTCACCCATTCCTGTCTTCCCTCCCTGGCATTCCCCTATACTGGGGCATCTAACAATCTCAGACACAAGGGCCTCTCCTCCCACTGAGGGTCAACAAGGCCCTTCTTAGCCACATATGTGGCCAGCAGCTTGGGACCCTTCATATGCATTCTTTAGTTTCTGGTCCAGTCTCTGGGAGCACCGGAAGGCCTGACCAGTTGGCACTGTTGCTCATTTCCAATGGAGCTTCAAACTCCCTCAGTTCCTTCAGCACCTTCTTCAACTCCTCCATCTGGGACCCCACGCTCAGTCCAGCAGTTGCTGTGAAATGAATCATGGGTGTTCCAAACTTTTGGGCTAATAATGACTTATCAGTGAGTCCATACCATGATTGTTCTTTTGTGACTGAGTTACCTCACTCAGGATGACGTTTTCAAGTTCAATCGATTTGCCTGCGAATTTAATGAAGTCATTGTTTTTAATTGCTGAATAGTATTCCATTGTGTAAATGTACCACATTTTCTGTATCCATTCCTCTGTTGAGGGACATCTGGATTGTTTCCAGCTTCTGGCTATTATAAATATGGCTGCTATGAACATAGTGGAACATGTGTCCTTATTAGATGTTAGAGCATCTTCTGGGTATATGCCCAGAAGAGGTATAGCTGGGTCCTCAAGTAGTATTATGTCCACTTTTCTGAGGGTCCTCCAAACTGATTTCCAGGGTGGTTGTACCAGCTTGCAATCCCACCAGCAATGGAGGAGTGTTCCTCTTTCTCCACATCCTCGCCAGCATCTGCTATCACCTGAGTTTTTGATCTTAGCCATTCTGCCTGGTGTGTGGTGGAATCTCAGGGTTGTTTTGATTTGCATTTCCCTGATGACTAAGGATGTTGAACATTTCTTTAGGTGTTTCTCAGCCCTTCAAATTTCCTCAGTTGAGAATTCTCTGTTTAGCACTGTTCCCCATTTTTTGATATGGTTATTTGGTTCTCTGGAGTCTAACTTCTTGAGTTCTTTGTATATATTGGATATTAGCCCTCTATCAGATGTAGGATTGGTAAAGATCTTTTCCCAATCTGCTGGTTGACGTTTTGTCCTATTGACAGTGTCCTTTGCCTTACAGAAGCTTTGCAATTTTATGAGGTCCGATTTGTCGATTCTTGTTCTTAGAGCATAAGCCATTGGTATTCTGTTCAAGAACTTTTCCCCTGTGCCCATGTGTTCCAGATTTTTCCCCACTTTCTCTTCTATTATATTCTGTGTATCTGGTTTTATGTGGAGGTCTTTGATACACTTGGACTTGAGCTTTGTACAGGGAGATAGGATTGGATCAATTTGCACTCTTCTACATGTTGACCGGCAGTTGAGCCAGCACCATTTGTTGAAAATGCTGTCTTGTTTCCATTGGGTGGTTTTAGCTCCTTTGTCAAAGATAAAATGACCGTAGGTGTCTGGGTTCATTTCTGGGTCTTCAATTCTTTTCCATTGATCTACTTGCCTGTCACTGTACTAATATTGTGCAGGTTTTTTTTTTTCTTTTTATCACTACTGCTCTGTAGTACAGCTTGAGGTCAGGGATGCTGATTACCCCAGAAGTTATTTTATTGTTGAGGATATTTTTTGCTATTCTGGGTTTTTTGTTATTCCAAATGAATTTGAGAATTACTCTTTCTAATTCTATGAAGAATTGAGTTGGAATTTTGATGGGGATTGTATTGATTCTGTAGATTGCTTTTGTCAAGATGACCATTTTTACTATATTAATCCTGCCAATCCATGAGCATGGGAGATCTTTCCATCTTCTGAGGTCTTCTTTGATTTCTATAAGAAACTTGAAGTTCTTGTCAAATAGATCTTTCACTTACTTGGTTAGAGTAACACCAAGATACTTTATATTGTTTGTAACTATTGTGAAGGGTGTCCTTTCCCTAATTTCTTCTCAGCCTGTTTATCCTTCAAGTATAAGATGGCTACTGATTTGTTTGAGTTAATTTTATATCTGGCTACTTTGTTGAAGTTGTTTATCAGCTGTAGCAATTCTCTGGTGGAGTTTTTCGGGTGACTTAAGTATACCATCATATCATCTGCAAATAGTGATATTTTGATTTTTTCCTTTCCAATTTGTATCCACTTGACCTCCTTTTCTTGTCTAATTGCTCTAGCTAGAACTTCAAGTACTATATTGAATAGATAGGGAGAGAGTGGACAGCCTTGTCTAGTCCCTGATTTTAGTGGGAATGCTTCAAGTTTCTCCACATTTAGTTTGATGTTGGCTACTGCTTTGCAGTATATTCCTCTTATTAAGTTTAGTTATAGGGTTTGAATTCCTGATCTTTCCAAGACTTTTATCATGAAGGGATGTTGAATTTTGTCAAATGCTTTTTCAGTTTCTAATGAAATGACCATGTGGTTTTATTCTTTGAGTTTGTTTATGTAGTAGATTACGTTGATGGATTTCCAGGTATTGAAACATCCCTACATCCCTGCGATGAAGCCTACTTGATCATGGTTAGTGATTGTTTTGTTGTGTTCTTGGATTCAGTTTGTGAGAATTTTATTGAGTATTTTTGCATCGATATTCATAAGAGAAATTGGTCTGTAGTTTTCTTTCTTTGTTGGGTCTTTCTGAGGTTTTGGTATCAGTGTAACTGTGACTTCATAGAATGAATTAGGTAGTGTTCCTTCACTTTCTATTTTTTGGTATAATTTGACAAGTATTGGCATTAGGTCTTCTTTGAATGTCCGATAGAATCCTGCACTAAACCCATCTGGTCCTGGGGTTTTTTTGGTTGGGAGACTTTCAATGACTGCTTCTATTTCTTTAGGGGTTATGCGACTGTTTAGATGGTCTACCTGATCCTGACTTAACTTTGGTATTTGGTATCTGTCTAGAAAATTGTCCATTTCATCCAGATTTTCAAATTTTGTTGAGTATACGCTTTTGTAGTAGGATCTGATGATTTTTTTTAATTTCCTCAGAATCTGTTGTTATATCTCCCTTTTCATTTCTGATTTTTGTTAATTTGGATACTGACTCTGTGCCCTCTGGTTTGTCTGGCTAAGGGTTTATCTATCTTGTTGATTTTCTCAAAGAACCAGCTCCTGGTTTTGTTGATTATTTGTGTAGTTCTTTTTGTTTCTACTTGGTTGATTTCAACCCTGAGTTTGATTATTTGTTGCCACACTTCTATTTGGTCTAGTAGCTTCTTTTTGTTCTAGAGCTTTCAGGTGTGCTGTTAAGCTGCTAGTGTATGCTCTCTCCTGTTTCTTTTAGGAGGCACTAAGAGCTATGAGTTTTCCTCTTAGCACTGCTTTCATTGTGTCCCATAAGTTTGGGTATGTTGTACTTTCATTTTCATTAAATTCTAGGAAGTGTTTGATTTCTTTCTTTATTTCTTCCTTGACCCAGTTGTCATTGAGTAGAGTGTTGTTCATCTTCCATGTGTATGTGGACTTTTTGTTGTTTTTGTTGTCATTGAAGACCAGCCTTAATCTGTAGTGTTCTGATAGAAGACATGGGATTATTTCAATCTTCTTATATCTGCTGAGATTTATTTTGTGACCATATGGTCAATTTTAGAGAAGGTACGATGAGGTACTGAGAAGAAGGTATATTCTTTTGATTTATGATAAAATGTTCTATAGATATCTGTTAAATCCATTTGTTCCATAACTTCTGTTTGTTTCACTGTGTCTCTGTTTTGTTTGTGTTTCCAAGACCTGTCCATTGGTAATAGTGTGGTGTTGAAGTCTCCCACTTTTATTTTGTGAGGTACAATGAGATTTAGTAAAGTTTCTTTTATGAATGTGGATGCCCTTGCATTTGGAGCACAGATGTTCAGAATTGATAGTTCTTCTTGGTAGATTTTTCCTTTGATGAGGATGAAGTGTCGTTCCTTATCTTTTTTGATGACTTTTGGTTGAAAATTGATTTTACCCTATATTAGAATGGCTACTCCTGATTGTTTCTTGGGACCATTAGCCTGGAAAATTGTTTTCCAGCCCATTACTCTGAGGTAGTGTTTGTCTTTACCCCTGAGGTGTTTTTTCTGTATGCAGCAAAATATTGGGTCCTGTTTATGTATCCAGTCTGTTAGTCTATGTATAAGGGAATTGAATCCATTAATGTTAAGAGATATTAAGTAATAGTGATTATTGCTTCCTGTTATTTTCAATGTTATTTTTATGTTTGTGTGGCTATCTTGTTTTGGGTTAGTTGAAAGATTATTCTTGCTTTTTCTAGGGTGCAATTTCCCTCCTTGAGTTGGTGTTTTCCATCTATTATCCTTTGTAAGGCAGGGTTTGTGGAAACATATTGTGTAAATTTGGTTTTGTCATGGAATATCTTGGTTTCACCATCTATGGTAATTCAGAGTTTTGCTTGGTATAGCAGCCTGGGCTATACTCTCTTATAGTCTCTTATATTCTCTTAGTGTCTGTAAGAGATCTGTCCGGGATCTTCTAGCTTTCATAGTCTCTGGTGAGAAGTCTGGTGTAATTCTGATAGGTCTGTCTTTATATGTAACTTGACCTTTCCCCCTTACTGCTTTTAATATTCTTTCCTTGTTTTGTGCATTTGGTATTTTGACTATTATGTGATAGGAGGAATTTCTTTTCTGGTCCAATCTATTTGGAGTTTTGTAGGCTTCTTGGATGCTTATGTTCATCTCTTTCTTTAGGTTAGGGAAGTTTTCTTCTATATTTTTTGAAGATATTTACTGGACCTTTAAGTTGGGAATCTTCACTCTCTTCTATACCTATTATCCTTAGGTTTGGTCTTCTCATTGTGTCCTGGATTTCCTGGATGTTTTTTGTTAGGAGCTTTTTGCATTTTATATTTTCTTTGACTGTTGTGTCAATGTTTTCTATGGTATCTTCTGCGCCTGAGATTCTCTCTTCTATCTCGTCTATTCTGTTGGTGATGCTTGCATCTATGACTACTGATCGCTTTCTTATGTTTTCTATCTCCAGGGTTGTTTCCCTTTGTGATTTCTTTATTGTTTCTTTTTCCATTTTTTAGATCCTGGATGGTTTTGTTAATTTCCTTCGCCTGTTTGATTGTGTCTTCCTGTATTTCCTCTTTAAGGGCTTCTAGCTGTTTACCTGTGTTCTCTTGTATTTCTTTAAGGGAGTTATTTATTTCCTTCTTAAAGTCTTCTATCATCATCATAAGAAGTGTTTTAAATCTGAGTCTTCCTTTTCTGATATGTTGGGGTATCCAGGGCTTGCTGTGGTTGGAGAACTGGGTTCTGATGATGCCAAGTTGCCATGGTTTCTGTTCCTTATAATCTTGCCCTTGCCTTTCACCATCTGGTTATCTCTGGTGTTAGCTGGTCTTGCTCTCTCTGACTGTGGCTTGTCCTTCCTGCAAGTTTTTTTGTCAGTACTTCTTGGATACCAGCTCTGAGAGGAATTTGGGTATCTATGGTATAGAGTCAGCACTGGGGTGCAGACAGAAACAGGAAGGATCCTGTCCCCAGCTGTTCCTTGGTTCCTATGTCCTGATGGCTCTGCGAGGGTCCCTCTTGATTGAGGAATTTGAACAGAAGTGGTGGTCTTCCTGTGCTCAAAAGTGTGTTGACACACCTGGGAGACCAGCTCTCTCCTGGCACTGAGTATGAAGCCCTGTGTCATGGGATCTGCCTCCTGGCCTCAGAAGGAAACCAGAAGGCCACTCCTCAGTCCCTGTGTCCTGAGGGTTCTGTATGGTCTCTCTGAGCAGAGGTGCTGAACTTAACCCTGATCATAGGCTTGTCCACACTCCTGGGAGGGTAGCCCTTTTCCTGTGCTATTTGGGTATGGAGCCACATGGCACAGACCTCAGGCAGAAAATGGAAGACTTCTGTTCCAGACTGTTCCTTGGTCCAAGTGTTCTGCAGATTCTGGGCGGTCCTGCTGAGCAGTGGTGCCTGTCCAACCTCCACTCATGGGCTTGTCCATACTCCCTGGATGCTATCTTCTCCCTGCGCTATTTGGTTATGGAGCTCTGTGGCACAGACTGGAGTCCCCGGCTGCAGAAAGAGACCAGACAGCTTGTAGGTCCCTGTGTCCAGGAGGTTCCAGGCAGGTCCCTCTGAGCAGAAGTACTGGTCTTACCCCTAATCACAGGCTTGTCCACACTCCTGGGAGGGTAGCTCTTTCCCTGCGCTATTTGGGTATGGAGCCGCGTGGCACAGACCACAGGTGTAAACTGGAAGACTCCTTTCCCAGGCTGTTCCCATTTATCACTCTTAAATAACATTTTGTTATTCTAGAAATTAAGCCCTTATGAAATAGCTCTATTACTTTTGCTCAGAATCATTTAAGTCAATGTCATCTTTCTTCAAGGCCTATTTGTCTCATTACTAATTACTATTACTAGTAAAATAATGCTTAACTTAAAACAAATCAACAACAAAAAATTTGTCATGGAAAAATATTTTCTAGGTTCTTTTCTAATTTTAATAATAATATATACTGTAAAATTCTTTATAAAAAACATAAACTGAAATAAGTAATTTTTATAACAAAAGACAACAACTATTTAGAACATTGAGGCTTTCAGACATAGAAACAATAAAATTGGAATGGCTATAATGATGATAAATGTTTTGTTGTAAAAAAAGTACACAGTTCTTATATTTTCTTGGTGATTTTAATTCTGTAGTATTGTTCAGTTATTTTAATGCTAAGAATCACAAAATGATGTCTGTAAATTTTTCTAGATCAGCTCTTATTCACAAGGATTTTTTTCCCTCATTGGACCTTGTTTGGTTTGAAATAATGCAAAAGACTCCCATAACTCCTAAAAAATAGAAGCAGTCGCAGTCATCACAAGTCTCCCAACCAAAAAAAAAAGCCCAGGACCAGATGGGTTTAGTGCAGAATTCTATCAGACCTTCAAAGAAGACCTAATATCAATACTCTTAAAACTATTCCACAAAATAGAAACAGAAGGAACACTACCCAATTTGTTCTATGAAACCACAATTATGCTTATTCCTGTACCACACAAAGAAGCAACAAAGAGATATTCAGAACAATTTCCCTTATGAATATAGATGCAAAAATACCCTCCCCCAAAACAAAATAAAAAAACAAATCCAAGAATATATCAAGACGACCATCCATCATGATAAAATAGGCTTAATGCTAAGGATGCAGGGATAGATCAGTATATGGAAATCCATCAAGGTAATCCACTATATAAACAAACTCAAAGAAAAAAAACTACATGATCATCTCATTAGATTACATTAAAGTCTCATTAGACTCTAAGAAAACATTTGACAAAGTTCAATACACCTTCATAATAAAAGTCTTGGAAAGATAAGGAATTCTAGGCCCATCCTTAAGCATAGTAAAAGCAATATATAGCAAACCAGTAGACACATCAAACTACATGGAAAGAAACTTGAAGCAACCCCACCAAAATAAGGGACTAGAAAAGGCTGCCCTCTCTGTCCCTATCTTTTCAATATAGTACTCGAAATCCTAGCCAGAGCAATTAGACAACAAATGGAGGTCAAAGTGATACAAATTGGAAAGGAAGAAGACAAACTATCACTGTTTGCAGATGATATGATAGTATAGTTAAGTGACCCTACAAATTCCACCATAAAACTCCTAAACATGATAAATAACTTCAACAAAGTGGCTGGATATAAAATTAATTCAAACAAACCAGTAGCCTTCTCAACTCAAAGGATAAATAGGCTGAGAAAGAAATTAAGGAAATGGCACCCTTTACAATAGTCACAAATAATATAAAATACCTTGATGTGACTCTAAGCAAGCAAGTGAAAGATCTGTATGACAAGAACTTCAAGTCTCTGAAGAAAGAAATCAAAGAAGATCTCAGAAGATGGAAAGATCCCCCATGCTCATGGTTTGGCAGGATTAATATAGTAAAAATGGCCATCTTTCTGAAAACACTCTACAGATTGAATGCAATCCCCATCAAAATTCCAACTCAATTCTTTATAGTGTTAAGAAGAGCATTTTGCAAATCCATTTGGAATAACAAAAAAAAAAAAAAAAAAAACAGGATAGAGAAAACTATTCTTAACAATAAAAGAACTTCTAGGGGAATCACCATCCCTAAACTCTAGTTTTATTACAGAGCAGTATTGATTGATAAAAAATGTATGGTATTGGTACAAAGATAAGAAGTTAGATCAATGAAATAAAATTGAAGACCCAGAAATGAACCCATACATCTATGGTCACTTGATCTTTGACAAAGGAAATAAAACCATTCAGTAGAAAAAGGACAACATTTTCAACTAATGGTACTCTCATTCAACTAGCATTCAGCATGTAAAAGAATGCAAATTGATCCATTCTTATCTCCTTGTACAAAGTTCAAGTCCAAGTAGATTAAGGACATCAACAAAAAAAGCAGATACACTGAAACTAATAGAAGAGAAAGTGCAGAAGAACTTTGAACACACGAGCACAGGGGAAATTTTCCTGAATGGAATACAAATGGCTTATGCTCTAAGATCAATATTAGATAAATTGAACCTCATAAAATCGCAAACCTTCTGTAGGGCAAAAGACACTGTCAATAGGACAAAACAGCAATCCACAGATTAGGAAAAGATCTTTACCAATCCTACATCCTATAGAGGGCTAATATTCAATATACACAAAGAACTCAAGAAGTTAGACTCAAATAAACCTATTAAAATGGGATACATAGCTAAACAAAGAATTCTCAACTGAGGAAACTTGAAGAGTTGAGAAATACCTAAAGAAATGTTCAGCATTCTTGGTCATCAGGGAAATGCAAATCAAAACAACCCCGTGATTCCACTTCACACCAGTCAGAATGGCTAAGTTCAAAAATTCAGGTGGTAGCAGATGCTGGAAAGGATGTGGAAAAAGAGGAACAATTCTCCATTGTTGGTGGGATTGCAAGCTTGTACAACTACTCTGGAAATCAGTCTGGTGTTACCTCAGAAAATGGGACATAGTACTACCTGAAGACCCAGCCATACCACTCCTGGGCATATGCCTAAAAGATTCTCCAACATGTAATAAGGATACCAGCTCCACTATGTTCATAGCAGCCTTATTTATAATAGCCAGAAGCTAGAAACAACCCTGATGTCCTTCAACAGAGGAATGGATACAGAAAGTGTAGTACATTTACACAATGAAGTATTACTCAGCCATTAAAAACAATGACTTCCTGTAATTCTTAGGCAAATGGATGAACATTGAAAATATCATCCCAAGTGAGGTAACCCAATCACAAAAGAACAAAATGGTATGCACTCACTGATAAGTGGATATTAGCCCAAAAGCTCAGAATACCCAAGATACAATTCACAGACCAAATGAAGCTCAAGAAGAAGGAAGACCAAAGTGTGGATGCTTCAGTCCTTCTTAGAAGGTGGAACAAAATACTCAACGGAGGAAATATGGAGACAAAGTGTGGTGCAAAGACTGAGGCAAAGGCCATCCAGAGACTGCCCTACCTGGGAATACATCCCATAACCATCCTCCAAATGCAGTCATTACTGCTAATGACAAGAAATGCTTGTTGATAGGAGCCTGATGTGGATGTCCTCTGACAGGCTGTGCCAGAGCCTGACAAATACAGATGTGGATGCTTCCAGCCAACCATCAGTGTGAGCCCAGGGAACCTCAATGGAGGAGTTAGGGAAAGGACTGAAGGAGCTGAAGGGGTTTGCGACCCAATAGGAAGAACAACAATATCAACCAACCAGATTCCCCAGAGCTCCCTAGGACTAAACCACCTACCAAAGAGTACACATCGAGAAACCCATCGCTCCAGCTTCATATGTAGCAGATACCTTATTGGGCATCAATGGGAGGAGAGACCCTTGGTCCTGTGATTGCTTGATGCCCCAGTGTAGGGTAATGCCATGTTGGGGAGGGGATATTTGGTGGGTGGGGGTGAGTACTCTCATAGAAGCAGGGGTAGGGTGTATGGGATGGGGGCTTCTGGTGGGGAAACCAGGAAAGGGGATATCATTTGAATGTAAATAAAGAAAATATCCAATAAAAGAAAAAACGATACAGACTTATTGCAAGTAAAGAAACTTTTGAGAAACAAACAAAAACAGAAATAATTTAAAACAACATGAAAAACTGGTTATACTGAAAACATGTATTAAAACACGTCAAGAATAATTAGAAGGTGAGATCATGTTGTAGTTCCCTAATATCATTTAAATAGCTAATATACATATACAATTCATATTATCTGTAAGCATTCTGAACAATGCTTTAGAAAGCTTGTGATATACAAAACTGGATTTAAGGCTATCATCACACAAAATGTACATTTTTGAATGACTTAAATTAGGGAATTAATATAAATATGATAATTACACTAAAACATTGAAAATGCATATGCTTATCTAAATTGTCACATTATCTTTCATTTTAAGTTATCCAATTGTTACTAATGGTGAAGTCATATTTATGAGCAAAAAAAAATTAAAATATTGTTGAAATCATTACTCACTAATAAAATTACTGTAAAGAAAATGTAAAATATGGTGGTATTCAACCTTAAAATTGAGATATCCATACAATTGGGTTTCACTTTAGGTAGGTAAAGTTAAAATTCTTAAATTACTATTTTTAAATGTGTATTGAACATCATAAAAGAATAAATTTAATGAGTTGTTCTTAACAGTAACAACAACAATAAACTGCCAATGAAATAGAAACATGAATCTCAAGCTACTCCTGAGAACAATTTGGAAAAGTAATCCAAACTTAGAATTTTTTAGAGTCAACAGATAGTATTAAAATCAAAATCATCTTTAAAGCTCAAGAGATACAAGAATGACTCCTTCCTCTTGATTTACACTGACACAAAAAAGTTTGGCATTCCAATTTGCAGTACAAAGTAGAAATTAGGATTTTTAAGGCAGAGTGCTTGCTTTAAGGTAATATGACTTCAAAGATAGGACAGTCGATATTTAGTGCTGATAAATGATAGTTTCCCTAATCTCTCTCCTCCCTTTAAGGAATTCCTTCTCCCAACCCAATTCCCAGGATTCTTATGCTCAGGCCACCTGTCACTTTTCAATAAGTCTGAGAAAAGTATCTAAAATGAATTCACACTGAGGTGTTGATGACTGTGTCAGTATGGTTTCTTCTCATGCATCTCTGTGAGTTACTTAAAGGCAAGACTCATGTATTATTCATGATTATTTTTTTAGGCCCTCTCATGGTGCTGTGGTTGGGCACAGTCTCTAACTCAACAATTCAACAAAAAATAATTTCTTATTAGAATTCTGAGCAACTCATCTCTCCATATTGTAAAACTTCAAGTTATTTTGTACACTGCAAAATGAGATCTGAAGTAACACAAAAAGAATACAATGGAGAAATTTGAGTGATGGTTTGGAAAGGAAAGTAGGTGTTGGAATAAACTAGGTGCAAGGAGAAATTATGTAAGGCTGATTTAAGGTACTGTATAACCCTTTAATAAATTACAAAAAGCTTTTGAAAAAGGAGGTCAATGACATGTAATGAAAATTCACACAGATGCTCTTCTACCTATTTATCCTTACCATATTATTATGAGATATTACAAAGCCTGAGTTACAAATGGAAAATCTGAGGCTCAGAGAATTTGTAAAGATCATGTAATAGGAAAAGGCAGAATGCATAAGGGAATGTATGACATTCATGATTTTAAAAAAAATATTATAGAAGAACTGAAGTGAAAATGTGATGACTGACATCTGTAATTTTAACACTAAAGAGACTGAGACAGAAAGTTCCGGGAATTCAAATCCCATCTTGTTTCCATGGTGTCTTCCAGATAAGGCAATATTAGAATGAAGCAAGTACCAAAACAACAAACAAAAAGTTGTTCATAAAAATATAAAAATCACTAAAATATATGGAAATGAATTTTGATATTTTATTCTATCAATTCCACACTATTAGTATCATAAGCACATCAATATATATTTTAAATTTATAACAACAATTTTAGTAAAATCAAATCCATTATATTATGATTGACCCTTTATAGTTTAAGTGTCAGGGGATTTGAAAGATGCATAGTATTTTTCTAGTCAGGGTTTCTATTCCCGCACAAACATCATGACCAAGATGCAAGTTGGGGAGGAAAGGGTTTATTCAACTTACACTTCCATGCTGCTGTTCATCACCAAAGGAAGTCAGGACTGGAAATCAAGCAGGTCAGGAAGCAGGAGCTGATCCAGAGGCCATGGAGGGACGTTCCTTACTGGCTTGCTTTCCTTGGCTTGCTCAGCTTATTTTCTTTTAGAACCCAAGACTACTAGCCCAGGGATAGCACTACCAAAATTGGCCTTCCCCCCTTGATCACTAACTGAGAAAATGCCTTACAGCTGGATATTATGGAAGCATTTCCTCACATGAATCTCCTTTCTCTGTGATAACTCCAGCTTGTGTCAAGTTGACACTCAAAACCAGCAAGTACAATTGACCCCCTGTCAACTTGACACACAAACACATCACTATTAAGCCTCAACCTTTACTTTCTTACTCATCCCAGAGATCTAAATAACTTCAAAAGTCCCACAGTCTTTACATATTAAAAGTTCAATCCCTTTAAAATATCCAATATCTTTTAAAATTCAAAGTCTTTTAAAAATTCAAAGTCTATTAACTGTGGGCTCCACTAAAATACCTTCTTACTTCAAGAGGGAAAATTATCTGGGCAGAGTCACAATCAAAAGCAAAACCAAATTCCAACCTTTCAGTGCCTAGGATCCAATTATGATCTTCAAGGCTCCTCCAAGGACTTGGGTCACTTCTCCAGCTCTGCCCTTTGTAGAACACACCTTGTCTTCTAGGCTCCTGTAATCCACTGCTCCTGCTGTTCTTGGTGGTCATCTCATGGTACTGGCATATCCAAAACACTGCTGTCTTCCACTGTAACTAGGCTTCACCAATAGCCTCTCATAGGCTCTCTTCAGGGTGCCAAGCCTCAACTCCTTTGCACGACCCCTTCAATCTTGGGCCATCAATTGCAACTGGGGCTGCACCTTCAGCAATGGCCTTCTGTGGCCTCTCACAGAGCTGAGCCTCAGCTGCTCTCCCTGACTCCATGCCTTCAAAACCAGTATCACCATGGTGTCTCTTACACATTACCAAGTTCAGCCACAGCACAAGGTACAACCTTGCCTATCTCTGGAACACAGCCTCTGTGCTCTCAGAAAACATTTCCCAGAAGATTTCACTTCAGTGATGCTGGTCTTTTCTTAATCACTGCTAATTTCTTAGCTCCAGCTAACGAGCATCAACAATCCCAGTAATGCAAAGGTTTCACTTTAGTAGTTCTGGTATCTTGTTAATCACAGCTGATTCTTCATCCCCAGCTAACCACAACCACAGAATCGTCATAATCAAAATAGCAATGGCCCTGATAAGAGTCTTTGGTCTTACCTCTGAAATTTCACAAGCCAGGCCTCCATCTTCTACACTGTTCTCAACATTATCTTCCAAGCTCCTATACAACATCCAATAGAGCTCTTAACACAGAATGGCTTTTCTAGTCCAAAGTTCAAAAGTCCTTCCACAGTCTTCCCCAAAACATGGTCAGGTTGCCACAGGAATATCCAACTTCTGGTACCAATTTGAATGATGAATATTATTTTATACTTAGTGTATTTTCAAATTTGTTTCATCTTCATAAAAATGCACTATATTTTACATATAAATTATTCCATCTATTCTCTGCAATCTGGAAATTACTGAATTAGTATATGCTGTCATATTTAGTTGAAATTATATTCTACATATGATTTTCAGACTGGTGATTTTTATGTCATGATGCTGATTTCTCTATATGTCTTTTATGGTTTGTACCATGTGTTCTTTCTTTCTTTTTTTTTTTTTTTTGATACTTTATTTACATTTCCAATGTTTCCCCTTTTCTGGGTCTCCTCTTTGGAAGCCCCCTATCTCCTCCCCATCCCTACATCTATGGGGAAATTCCACCTCCGAACCACCCGCCCACCCATCCCCCTATTCCCAAATTGACATTCCCCTTTACTGGGGCCTCTAACGCCCTCAGGCCCAAGGGACTCTCCTCTCTCCCTGATGGCCATTGAGATCGTCCTCTGCCTCATATGTGTTGCGAACCATGGGTCCATAGATGTGTATTCTTTGGTTGGTGGTCCAAACTTCAGGACGACCGGGGATGGGGGGGCAGGCCCATTGGCGCTGTTGCTCCCTCCATGGGGCAGCGAACTCCCTCAACTCCTTCAGTCCTTTCTCCAACTCCTCCATCTGGGACCTCACTCTCAGTCCAGCGGTTACTGTTAAGTGAAACTTGGGCATTCTGAAATTTGGGCTAATATCCACTTATCAGTGAGTACATACCATGTTCCTTCTTTTGTGACTGAGTTACCTCGCTCAGGATGATATTTTCGAGTTCCATCCATTTGCCTGCAAATTTCATAAAGTCATTGTTTTTAATAGATGAGTAGTACTCCATTGTGTAAATGTACCACATTTTCTGTATCCATTCCTCTGATGAGGGACATCTGGGTGGTTTCCAGCTTCTGGCTATTATAAATATGGCTGCTATGAACATAGTGGAGCATGTGTCATTATTACATGTTGGAGCATCTTCTGGGTATATGCCCAGGAGAGGTAT
>CM052722.1:33208951-33231158 GCA_028551405.1 Uromys caudimaculatus | reverse complement strand
AAAATACTCAATAAAATTCTCGCAAACCGAATCCAAGAACACATCCAAATGATCATTCATCATGATCAAGTAGGCTTCATCCCAGGGATTCAGGAATGGTTCAATACCCAGAAATCCATCAATGTAATTCACTACATAAACAAACTCAAAGAAAAAAACCACATGGTCATTTTCTTAGATGCTGAAAAAGCATTTGACAAAATCCAACATCCCTTCATGATAAAAGTCTTAGAAAGATCAGGAATTCAAGGCCCATACCTAAACATAGTAAAAGCAATATACAGCAAACCAGTAGCCAACATCAAACTAAATCGAGAGAGACTTGAAGCAATCCCACTAAAATCAGGGACTAAACAAGGCTGCCCTCTCTCCCCCTACCTTATTCAATATAGTAATGAAGTTCTATCTAGAGCAATTAGACAACAAAAGGAGGTCAAAGGGATACAAATTGGTAAGGAAGAAATCAAATTATCACTCTTTGCAGATGATATGATCGTATATCTAAGTGACCTGAAAAACTCCACCAGAGAACTCCTGCAGCTGATAAACAACTTTAGCAAAGTGGCCGGATATAAAATTAACTCAAACAAATCAGAATCTCTTTTTAAAAGTCTGGTGTAAGTCTAATAGGCAGGCCTTTATGTTACTTGGCCTTTTTCCCTTGCAGCTTTTAAAATTATTTCTTTGTTCTATGCATTTAGTGTTTTGATTATGATGTGGTGAGAGGATTTTCTTGTCTGGTGCAATCACTTGGTATTCTGTAAGCTTCTTGTATGTTTACTGGCATCTCTTTCCTTAGGTTGTGAAAGTTTGTTGAAAATATTTTCTGGGTATTTGAGCTGGAATATCCTTCTTCTACTCTCATTATTCTTAGGTTTGGTCTTTTCATGGTGTCCCAGATTTCCTGGAGGCTTTGGGTCTGAAATTTTTAGATTTAATATTTTTTTGGCACGTATATCTAATTCTTTCATTGTATCTTTACTATCTCACATTATTTTTCCTCTTATCTCTTGTGGGTGATGCTTGTGACTATAGATTCTGTTTACTTACCAAGGTTTCCAATCAACAGGATTTCCCCAATGTTTGTTTGTTTTATTGCTTCTATTTATATTTTCAGGTTTTAAACAGTTTTATTCATTTCTTTTACCTATTTGATTGTATTTTCCTGTATTGCTTTAATAGATTTACTAATTTCATCTTTACAGGCATCTATTATCTTCATAAAATTTAATTTAAGGTCACTTTTCTTCTGTTTCAGTTGTTTTAAAATATCCAGTGTTTGCTGTAATATGATAGCTACTCCCTGGTGATGCCATATTACCCTGGCTGTTGTTGATTGTGCTCTTATGCTAGCCTTTACACATATGGATTTTTGTTTGTTTGTTATTATATGTTCAGATGCTGATTTTTGAGTTTATTTTTTGCTGGATATGTGGTGTTTGGTTGCTTTTCCCCCTTGGTTTCTGTTTGCTTTTTGTGTTCTGGACTGAGTAGCCTGTGGTTTTGGGGACTAGTGAGTCTTCAGGTCCAGTATGGTTTTCACCATTGGATTTTGTGACTTCTGTGGTCTCTGGAGTTTTGGATGCTAACCTTGCCTCTGAATTCCTGATTACTAGCATTTCATGGGATTCCTGGTGCCAGAGGCAGAGTTACGGAATAGAAAATGGAGTACAGGTCTTGTGGCACAGTTTAAAGCTTTTGGGTGTGTTTTAAGGGGTCTTGGTGGGCTAGGGGTTGGGAGAGGGTCTTATCTGGTGTGAAAGGTGCCAGCAGACTTCTGGTAAAACAATTAGAGCTGTGCATTAACAAATGGACAGGTATAAGTTTAGTACTGTTGGGTGTGCTTTAGGGAGACTTGGCAGGCAGGGGATTGAGGGAGTTCTTAGCTGATGTTCCTTGTGCCCATAGTCTTCAGGAACACATACAGAGTTGTGGGCAAGAAAATAGAGTATAGGGCATAGAATGCAGTTTAGAGCTCTTGCTTGTGCTTTAGGGGAACTTGGTAGGCAGAGGTTTAGGATGCTGTCTTATCTAGTGCCCTTGGTGACACTGGGCTTCTGAGAAAGAAGGCAGAGTGGTGGCTTAAACATTTTTATTGATTATTTAGGAATTTCACATAATGTACCCTTATTGCCCTAACTTCCCATGCTCTGAGGTTAGCTCCCGCCATTGTTGCCACTCCTCCCCCCAAAATAAACAAAAATAAACAAAATGTCTAATTTGTGCTGTGCATATAGTCATTGGAACATGTTTAAACTTCCTCTGACCAGGCCCTTTAAAGAAAGTGAGTCCTCCTCCACCCCTGCCACCTCTCAGTAGACATCATTTGCTACACTTCAGCATTTTTATCTTTAATGGTTTCCAAAACAAAACATTATTAAACATAAGTCTTTCATATAAAATATGAGTCGTAACAAAACTGCTAGGAAGTGTTCTTCTTTGGAGGAAAGGCATAATATGTCTAGAGGCTTATAAATACTTTTTTTCTGGTCTGAGTAATAATTATTCAAAAATTCTCAAGAGACAGGGGAATTTATCCTGTGAAATATCAGAGAAATCTAGACAATTTACATATTTATCAAAACTAAGGAATGTTAGTGGGCTCAACTCTGTGTGAATCATTTTTTTTAAAAAAATGTTCAATTATTTCTCTTCTCTTAATAACATACCACTCATCAAGTAATGAGGTGCTCACCAGAGTTCATTTCTTAAACTTTAAAAGCTCTCCCATGGGAATAATCTGAGTTCGATGTTTTCTACTTATTTTACATTTGTGAAAAATTATTTAAAAAGGTTACCAACCTCATCCAAAATGGATTTTATCTAAGTTAAAATAAACTAAATTAATAATGCCCTTTTACCAACACTTCATGTATGGATATAGGGTATTTTAAAATCATTTTACAAACAGCAGTATCTGAAGTTTGATTCTCTGAGCAGTAGATCTTTATACAAATCTTTCAGTTATCTAATGAGCCTTTCCATTTGAAAAACTTTTAACTGTGTGTGTTAGAATAACCTATTGCTCTTCAGATATAGTAATATAAGTCTAAGGTACCAACCAGAGAAAGAGTGACTTGTTATTTTTTGAGATTCATTAAGGTTATGTTATCCTCTAATTCTTTCACTTATATCATGAGACTTGATAATCACTGGTTGGGATTATTTCTGTATACACTGTATGTTTTAAAAGTTTATAGATTTCCTCAATACTATCTAAGTGACTAGGTGTCTTATTATTTTCTTAATGGTTAATATTATTTTATTTTGATATTTTGCTTTCTTGATTCTCTGTGAATAATAAGCATATGTAGACATGTATCACACACACACACACACACACACACACACACACACATATATATGCATGCCTGTAGATATACATACTTCTATACATTCTATATTTATTATTCTAATGATATCTAGGATCATATAGTTTTCTGATAGGAATGGAATGGGAAAATATTAACATTTTAATTACATTCTTGGTTTAATATTTTATAATTTACTGAACACTTCTATAATTAACAGGTTTTTAAAGAAATGGCTAAAGCTGAGGCCCCAGGGAGGGGATGGAGGTCTGGAGGGGTTGCAGAGTAGGGACATACTCTTGGAGATAGGTGAGGAGGAATGGAATGAGGAACAGTCAGAGGGGGGACTGGGAGGAGGATAATGACCTCACTTAAAAAAAAAAAAGAATAATAATATAAAAAATATTTAAAAATGTTTAAAGCACTAAGGATTACAAAGCACTTACAACACAGGTCTCCATATGCATCTGGGAGCTAAGGCTGTTCCACACCCCTCCCCAAGCAAATCTCACCAGGAGAGAGCTAGTCTCCCAGTAGTGTTTCACTCCTGAGCCAGAGATGAGATCACCACTTTCCTTCCAAATAACTGTCCAAAGTGTGACTGGCCAGAAGCACACAGGGCACAGGTACAGTGCATAAGCTAGAGACAGGATTCTTCTAGGATTCTGGGAGCTAAGGCTGTCCCATAGCCCTCCACACTCAAATTCCACATAGGAGAGAGCTGCTCTTGTTTGAAGTCATGATACACCTAAGACCACAGGCTTACAGGCCCACAAAGGCACAAACTCTAGTCATAGACAGCAAGACCAACTAACATCAGAGATAACCAGATGGCTGGTGGCAAGCTGAAGAATCACACCAACAGAAACCAAGGCTACTTGTCAACATCAGAACCCAGTTCTCCCATCCTAGCAAAACATGGATACTCAAACATACCAGAAAAGCAAGATATGGATTTAAAATAACATCCCATGATGATGATAGAAGACTTTTGAAAGGACATAAATAACTCCCTTAAAGAAATACAGGAGAACACAGGTAAAGAGGTAGAAGCCCTTAAAGAGGAAATACAAAAATCCCTTAAATAATTACAGGAAAGTACAACCAAACAGATGAAGGTATTGAACAAAACCATCCAAGATTTAAACATGGAAATAGAAACAATAAAGAAAACACAAAGGGAGACCACTCTGGAGATAGAAAACCTAGGAAAGAGATCAGGAGTCATAGAAGCAAGCATCACCAACAGAATACAAGAGATAGAAGAGAGAATTTCAGGGGCAGAAGATATCATAGAAAATATTGACTCAAAATTCAAAGAAAATCCAAAATGCAAAAAAATCCTAACCCAAAACATCCAGGAAATCCAGGATACAATGAAAAGTCAGAACCTGAGGATAATAGATATAGAAGAGAGTGAAGATTCTCAACTCAAATGGCCAGTAAATATCTTCAACAAAATTATAGACGAAAACTTCCCTGACCTAAAGAAATAGATGTTCACGAACGTACAAGAAACCTACAGAACTCCAAATAGATTGCAGCAAAAAGAAAATTCCTCCCAACATATAATAATAAAAACACCAAATGCTCAAAACAAAGAAAGAATATTAAAAGCAGCAAGGGAAAACTGTCAAGTAATGTATAAAGGCAGACTTATCAGAATTACACCAGACATCTCACCAGAGACTATGAAAGCCTGAAGATCCTGGACAGATGTCATACAGACCGTAAAAGAACACAAATGCCAGCCCAGGCTACTATACTCAGCAAATATCTCAATTAACATAGATGTAGAAACCAAGATATTCCATGAAAAAAAAAAAACAAATTTATATAGTATCTTTCCAAAAATCCAGCCCTACAAAGGATAATATATGGATAACTCCATCACAACAAGGTAGAATACATGCTAGAAAAGGTGAGAAAGTTATCTTCTTTTAACAATCCAAAAAGAAGATAGCCACCCCTAACAAAAAAAAAAATAGAGGAAGCAATAATATCTTTTCCTTAATATCTCTTAATATCAATGGACTCAATTCCCCCAAAAAGACATAGACCCAACATTTTGCTGCATACAGAAAATGCACCTCAGTGACAGACATTACCTCAGAGTAAAAGGCTGGAAAAATTCCAAACAAGTGGTCCCAAGAAACAAGCTGGAGTAGCCATTCTAATATCAAATAAAACCGATTTTCAACCAAAAGTTATTTAAAAAGATAAGGAAGGACACTTCATACTCATCAAAGAAAAAAATCTACCAAGATGAACTCTCAATTCTGAACATCTATGTTCCAAATTCAAGGGTACCCATATTCATAAGAGAAACTTTACTAAAGCTCAAACACACATTGTACCTCACACAATAATAATTGGAGACTTCAACACCCCACTTTCATCAATGGAGAGATCATGGGAACAGAAACTAAATAAAGACACAGGGAACCTAACGGAAGTTATGAACCAAATGGATTTAACAGATATCTATAGAACATTTCATCCTAAAATAAAAGAATATACTTTCTTCTCAGCACCTCAAGGTACCTTCTCCAATACTGACTGCATAACTGGTCACAAAACAGGCCTCAACAGATACAAGAAGATTGAAATAATCCCATGCATCATATCAGATCACCACAGAATAAGAATTGTTTTCAATACCAGCAAAAACAACAGAAAGTCCACATACACATGGAAGCTAAACAATGCTGAACTCAATGATAACTTGGTCAAGGAAGAAATAAAGAAATTAAAGACTTTTTAGAATTCAATGAAAATGAAGGCACAATACACCCAAACTCAATGGGACACAATGAAAGCAGTGCTTCTTAGAAAATTCATACCTCTGAGTGCCTCCAAAAAGAAAGTGGAGGGATCATACACTAGCAGCTTGACAGCACATCTGAAAGCTCTGGAACAAAAAGAAGCAAATAGAACCAAGAGGAGTAGACTGCAGGAAAGATTCAAACTCAGGGCTCAAATCAACCAAGTAGAAACAAAAAGAACTATACAAATAATCAACCAAACCAGGAGGTAGTTCTTTGAGAAAATCAAAAAGATAGATAAACCCTTAGCCAGACTAATGAGAGGGCACAGAGACTGTATCCAAATTAAGAAAATCAGAAATGAAAAGGGAGATATAACAAGAGAAACTGAGGAAATTCAAAACATCATCACATCCTACTACAAAAGCCTATACTGAACCAAACAGAAAAATCTAAATGAAATGGACAATTTTCTAGACAGATACCAGGTACAAAAGATAAATCAGGATTAGATAAACCATCTAAATAGTCACATAACCCCTAAAGAAATAGTAACAGTCATGAAAAGTCTCCCAACCAAAAAACTTCCAGGACCAGATGGGTTTAGAGCAAAATTCTTTCAGATCTTCAATGTAGACCTAATACCAATACTCTTCAAACTATTCCACAAAATAGAAACAGAAGTAACACTACCCAATTCATTCTATGAAGCCACAGTTATGCTGGTACCAAAACCACACAAAGATCCAAAAAAGAAAGAGAACTTCAGACCAATTTCACTTATGAATATCAATGCAAAAATATTCAGTTATATCCTGGCAAACTGAATCCAAGAACAAATCAAAATGATCACCATGATCAAGTAGGCTTCATCACAGGGATGCAGGGATGGTTAAATACCTGGAAATTAATCAATGTAATCCACTACATGAACAAGTTCAAAGGAAAAAAAAACCATGATAATTTCACTAGATGCTGAAAAATCATTTGACAAAATTCAACATCTCCTTACATTAATACTCTTGGACAGATCAGGATTCAAAGCCCTTAAGTAAACATAGTATATGCAATATACAGTATCCAACATCAAACAAAATGGTGAGAAACTTGAAGCAATCCCACTAAAATCAGGGACTAGACAAGGCTGCCCTCTCTGTCCCTATCTATCATTCAATATAGTATTGGAAGTTTTAGCCAGGACAATTAGACAAGAAAAGGAGGTCAAAGGGATACAAAATGGAAAGGAAGTAGTCAAAATATCACTATTTGTAGATGATATGATAGTATATTTATGTGGCCCCCAAAATTCTACCAGAAACTCCTAATACTGATAAACAACTTCAACAAAGTGGCTGGATATAAAATAGACTCCAACAACTCAATAGCCTTCCTCTACTCAAAGGATAAACAGACTGAAAAAGAAAATAGGGAAATGACACCCTGCACAATAGTCACAAATAATATAAAATACCTTGATGTGACTCTAACCAAGCAATGAAATATCTGTATGACAAGACCTTTAAGTCTCTGAAGAATGAAATCGAAGAAGACCTCAGAAGATGGAAAGATCTCCCGTGCTCATGGATTGGCAGGATTAATATAGTAAAAATGGCCATCTTTCCAAAAACAATCTACAGATTCAATGCAATCCCCATCAAAATTCCAACTCAATTCTTCATAGACTTAGAAAGAGCAATTCTTAAATTCATTTGGAATAACACAAAACCCAGGATATCAAAAACTATTCTCAACAATAAATAACTTCTGGGGGGATCAGCATCCCTGAACTCAAGCTATACTACAGAGCAGTAGTGATAAAAACTGCATGTTATTGGTACAGTGACAGGCAGGTAGATCAAGGGAACAGAATTTAAGACCCAGAAATGAACACATACACATATAGTCATTTGATATTTGACAATGGAGCAAAAACCATCCAGTAGAAAAACGACAGGATTTTCAACAAATGGTGATGGTTCAACTGGCAATCAGCATGTAGAAGAATATAAATCAATCCATTCTTATCTCCTTGTACAACGCACAAGGCCAAATGGCTCAAGGACCTCCATATAAAACCAGATACAGTGAAACCAATAGACGAGAAAGTGGGGAAGAGCCTCGAGCACATGGGCACAGGGGAAATTTTCCTGAACAGAACAACAGTGGTTTATGCTCTAAGATTAAGAATTGACAAAAAGGACCTCATAAAACTGCAAATCTTTTGTTAGGCAAAGGACACTGTCAATAGGACAAAATGGCAACCTGCAGATTGGGGAAAGATCTTTCCCAATCCTACATCCAATAGAGGGCTAATATCCAATATATACAAAGAACTCAAGAAGTTAGACTCCAGAGAACCAAATAACCCTATTAAAAAATGGGGTACAGAGCTAAGGCAAGAATTCTCAACTGAGGAATACCAAATATCTGAGAATAACCTAAAGATATATTCAACATCCTTAGTCATCAGGGAAATGCAAATCAAAACAACCCTGAGATTCCACCTGTTACCAGTCAAAATTACTAAGATCAAAAACTGAGGTGACAGCAGATGATGGCAAGGATGTGCATAAAGAGGAACACTCCTCCATTGCTGGTGGGATTGCAAGCTGGTACAACCACTCTGGAAATCAATCTGGCAGTTCCTCAGTAAATTGTACATGGCATTACCTGAGGATCAAGCTATACCACTCCTTGACATATACCCAAAAGATGATACAAAATATAATAAGGACATATGCTCCACTATAGTCACAGAAGCCTTATTTATAATAGTCAGAAGCTGGAGACAACTGAGATGTTCTTCAACAGAGGAATGAATTCAGAAAATGTGGTGCATTTACACAATGGAGTACTACTCAGTTATTAAAAACAATGACTTCATGAAATTCTTAGGCAAATAGATGGAACTGGAAAATATCATCCTGAGTGAGGTAACCCAATCACAAAATAACACACATGGTATGCTCTCACTGTTAAGTGGATATTAGCCCAAAAGCTCAGAATACCCAAGATACAATTCACAGAGTACATGAAGCTCAAGAAAAAGGAAGACCAAAGTGTGAATGCTTTGGTCCTTCTTGGAAGGGGGAACAAAACACTCACAGGAGGAAATACAGAGACAAACTGTGGAGCAGAGACTGAAGGAAAGGACACCCAAAGACTGCCCCACTTGGGGATATATCCCATATAGAGTTTCCAAATCCAGACACTATTGTGGATGCCAAGAAGTGCTTGCTGACAGAAACCTGATATAGCTGTTTCCTGAGAGTCTCTGCCAGAGCCTGACAAATACAGAGGTGAATGCTTGCAACTAACCATTGGACTGAGTACAGTGTCCCAATTTGAGGAGTTAGAGAAAACACTGAAAGAGCTGAAGGGGTTTGCAACCCTATGGGAAGAACAACAATATCTATCAACCAGAAACCCCCTCCCCAGAGCTCCCAGTGTCTAAACCACCAACCAAGATGTACACATTGAGTGACCCATGCCTCCACCTGCATATGTAGCAGGGGATGGCCTTGTTGGACATCAATTGGAAGAGAAGTCCCTAGACATGTGAAAGCTCGATGCCCCAGTGTAGGGGAATGCCAGGATATTGAAGCAGAAGTGGGTGTGTGGTTGGGGGAACACTCCCATAGATGCAGTGGGAGGGGTGATGGGATAGGGTATTTTCATAGTGTAAATCAGGAGAGGAGATTACATTTGTAATGAAAATAAAGAAAATATCTAATGCAAAACCCCAACAAAATCCACTTACACATATCTATTATGCGTATTAGTCATTGTTGATTATGATTCAAAAATCAACATGTATTTTTTATGTAGCATTATGTATATGAATCATTTCTGACCATGATTCAATATTTAAAGTATTTGTTTTGTAGTTAGAATAAATTGGCCTTGTTCTTTAGATCAAAATAATGTGCTTGAGAAAAAACAATATATACCTTAAGGGAACTGTATCAATGGTAAACAAGTTAAAAATAGTTTAAATTGCCATAAAATATAGGAAATTCACACAGTGTGTAGGAGAATGGGTACAATATTTTAACTTATTGAATTAACTTCATACCCTTTAGATCAAAATACATATTGAAATATTTGAATTGCCATAGAACAGAAAGAATTTCTGATGTACTGTTATATGAAGTAGATGTATGACAGAAGCCTTAATTACACACAAATCCACATGTATTGGTACAGATATATAACTGGAGGTTGAAATTTACCAGGTAGTTTATAATGTGAATCTTGTTGTTTCTACACAATTATTGAAATGGTTATTCTTCTGGCACTATACTGGCTTAACACCAGAGTCTAAATTCAATCACCTCTAAATGTTAAAACTTGTCAACCCTCAGTTCTCCATTGATCTATATGTTTGTTGTCATGTTAATTAGATTTATGATAGTAGGTTTCAAATCTAGACATGAGACTCCTCCAATTTTCTTAAGATCATTTGTATTATTCTAGGTATCATGGATTCCCATACGAATTCTGCAATAAACTTGTCTGTTCTCAAAAGCCAGTAAAATTTTATGTATGTATGTATGTGTTTATTTGTTCACTTCATATCCCGATCGATCACAGCACCACTTCCTCCTTCTCTTCCAGGTCCCATTCTCCAACCCTCCTTTCCCCATCCCCAACTCCTCCTCAGAGAAAGGAAAGCTCCCCCAGTACCAACTTGCTCTAGCACATCAAGTCTCATCAGGACTAAATGCATCCTCTTCCACAGAAACCAGATAGGGCAGCCTAACTAGGGGAAAGGGACCCAGAGGCAGGCCACAGAGTACAAGACAGTGAGAGCCCCCACTTCAAATGTTGGGGAACCTAATGAAGACCAAGTTACATAACTGCTACATATACATAGGGTTTCCGCGTCCAGTCCTGGCAGGCACTTAGGTTGGTGGTTCAGTTTCTGTGAGCCCTCATGGGACCACGGTGTTTGGCTCTGTAGGTCTTCTGGTGTCCTTGATTCCTCTCTGTTCCTAAATCCTTCCCTTGACTCTTCCAGAAGAGACCCTGAGCTCTAATGTTTGGTTGAGGGTCTCTGCATTTTTTTCCATTTGTTTTTGGATGAAGCCTTTCAGATAACAGTTGTGCTAGGTTCCTGTCTACAAGCCTAGCAGCATATCATTAACAGTTTTATTGGTTGATGCTGTCCCCTGAAGGGTATCTAAAGTTGGGTCAGTCATTGATTGGCCTCATAATCCCTATTTCTAGGGGTCTCAGATAGGGTCACCCCCATATCCTTTCAGGATCCTCTCCATCTCACCTCTCTGACTTGTCCCAGAGATAGCCCCTCACAGATTTTGCTTCTTTCTCCCAGCCTTCTCACTCTGACACCTCCTCTTCCTACACCTGATTTCTACCTCCATTCGCCTCCCTACACTCTCTCACACACATTTCTCTCTCTCCATTCATAACCTATGCCTGTTTTATTTCCCCTTCTGAATGATGTTCAAGCATTGTGTCTTGGGTCCTCCTTGTTACTTAGCTTCTTTGGGTCTGTTAATTGTAGCATGGCTATTCTGTACTTTACAGCTAAATCCACTTATAAGTGAATATATACTGTTTGTCATTCTTGGACTGGGATACATCACTCAGGATGATCTTTTCTAGTTCTTTCCATTTGCCTACAAATTTCATGATGCCCTTTATTTTAATTTACTTTTATGTTTTTACTTATTCACTTTATATACTGCTCACTGCCCCCTTCCTGGTCAAAACCTCCCACAATGCTTCACCCATCCCCACTCCCCTTCTCCTCTGAGTAAGTGGTCCCACCCTGGGTATTCCTCCACTCTAGTACTTCAAGTCTCTGTGAAGCTAGGCATGTCCTATCCCATTGAGGCAAGACAAAGAAGCCCAGAAAGAAGAACATATCCCACAGACAGGCAATAGATTTCAGGATAGTCCCTGCTCCAGTTTTTTGGGACCCACATGAATTCAAAGCTGCACATCTGTTACATATGTGCAGGGAGGCCTAGGTCCAGCCTGTATTTGGTCTATGGTTGGTTGTTTAGACACTGAGAGCCCCAGGAGTCCATGTTAGCTGACTCTGTTGGTCTGCCTGTGGAATTCCTAGCCTCTTTAGGGCCTGCAATCTTTTTTCCTATTCTTCCATAAGAATCCCCAATCTCTTGGACAGCATGGGCCTGTCTGAAAGCATATCAGAGTATGATTAATAGTGATAGGGACAGGTGCTTGCCCATGGGATGGGTCTCAAGATGGACCAATATTGATTGGCCATTCCCTCAGTTTCTGGTCCATCCACTGAGTCTGCAATTCTTGTAGATAGGATAAATTGTAGGATGAAAGTTTTGTGGGTTGGGTTGTGTCTACTGGGGTTCTTATCTGATTACAGGAAGTGACCTCTTCAAGTTCCATACTCCCAATGCTGTGAGTCACCACTAAGGTCATCCCATTGATTCTTTGGTGCCTCCTTTATCCCATATCTCTGTCTCATCCTGGAGATGCCCCTACCTCCTCACCCCTGTCAGTTACAGATTTCCATTCATTTTCATGGGCTTCTACCCATCTCTCCTGCCCTTCCTCACATCTGATTCTGAACCCCTTATTCCTGTCCCATGCTCCCTCCCAACATCTGCCTCTTAAGATTATTTTATACTCCCTTCTAGATGAGATTCAAGCTTCCTCATTGGGCCTTTTTTCTTGTTTAGCTTCTTTGGGTCTGTGGAATTGGAACATAACATGGTACCTGTCTTTATGGATAATATTCCCTTTAAGTGAGTACATACCATGGATGTCCTTTTAGGAATGGGTGACCTCACTCAGTATGATATTCTCACATTCCATTCATTTGCCTGCAAAATTCATGATGTCTTTGTTTAGCTGGGTAGTATCCCATTGTGTAAATATACCACATACTCTTTATGCATTATTCAACTGAGGGACATCAGTGGTATTTTCAGTTTCAGTTATGACCTCTGTGACAATTAGTTCAAGTCTCTGAAGAAAAGAATTGAAGAAGATATCAGAAGATATGGGTAGGCAGGGTTAAAATAGTAAAAATGGCCAGTTTATCGAAAGCAATCTACAGTATCACTGCAATTTCCATCAAAATTCTAACACAATTATTTACAGACATTGAAAGATCAATTATCAACTTCAAATAGAAAATCACAAAACCCAGGATAGCTAAAGCAATCTTGTACAATAAATGAATTTCTGGAGGTAACACAATCATTGATTTCCTGCTGTACTATAGAACAATAGTAATAAGAACCCCATGGTATTTGTATAAATCAGACAGCGTGACCATTGAAATAGAGTTAAAGACTCAGAAATTAAACCACTCATTCAGTGACACCTTATATTTAACAATGAAGTCAAAACTGTACACAGGAAAAAAGAAAATCTTCACCAAATTGTTATGGTCTAACTGGATGTCTGTATATAGAAGAATGCAAATAGAACCATATTTATAACCCTGCACAAAACTCAAGTCCAAGTGGATCACAGGCCTCAACATAAAAACAAGAAACACTAATTCTAATTGAAGAGAAAGTGGGGAATCGTCTTAAAAACATTGTTACAGGAAATAACTTCCTGAATAGAACACTAACACCCCAGGCACTTGGATCAACAAATAATAAATGGGACCTCATAAAACTGAAAAGATTCTTCTGTAAGGCAAAAGACACTATCAATAGGACAAAGTTGTAGCCTGCTGTCTTAGAGTATTACTGCTGTGAACAAACACCATGACAAAGGCAACTCTCATAAGGACACCATTTAACTGGGGCTGGCTTACAGGTTCAGAGGTTCAGCCCATTATCATCAAGGCAAGAAAATGGCAGTATTCAGGCAGGTATGGCGCAGAAGGATCTGAGAGTTCTGAATCTTCATCTGAAGGCTACTAGCAGAATACTGGCTCCCAGGCAGCTAGGACAAGGGTATTAAAGCCTATACCCCAAGGCCACGCCTACTCCAACAAGGCTACACCTCCCAACAGTGCCATCCCCTGGGCCAAGCATATACAAACCATCACACCTACACATTTGGAAAATATCTTCATCTTCTTTGCATTTGACTGAGAGTTAATATCAAAAATATATAAAGGAATTTTAAAAGAAATTATATACCAACAATCCCATGAACCCAATTACAAACTGGAGTAAGAGCTAAACAAAGAATTCTCCACCTCATGAAATTACAAAGCTTCTGTAAGGCAAAGGACACTGTAAATAGGACAAAACGACAACCAACAGATGGGGAAAAGATCTTTACCAATCCTACATCTGATAGAGGGCTAATGTCCAATGTATACAAAGAACTCAAGAAGTCAGACTCCAGAGATCCAAATAACCGTATCAAAAAAATGGGGAACAGAGCTAAACAGAATTCTCAACGGAGGAAACTCGTAGGACTAAGAAGCACCTAAAGAAATGTTCAACATCCTTAGTCATCAGGGAAATGCAAATCAAAACAATCTGAGATTCCACCTCACACCAGTCAGAATGGCTAAGATCAAAATCTCAGATGAGAGCAGATGCTGGAGAGGATGTGGAGAAAGAGGAACACTCCTCCATTGCTGGTGGGATTGTAAGCTGGTACAACCACTCTGGAAATCAGTTTGGTGGTCCCTCAGAAAAATGAACATAATATTACCTGAGGACTCAGCTATTCCACTCCTGGGCATATACTCAAAAGATGCTCCAACATGTAATAAAGACACATGTTCCACTATGTTCATAGCAGCCATATTTATAATAGTTAAAAGCTGGAAACAACCCAGATGTCCCTCAGCAGAGGAATGGATATAGAAAATGTGGTACATTTACACAATGGAATCCTACTCAGCTATTAAAACAATGACTTCATGAAGTTCACAGGCAAATAAATGGAGCTTGAAAATATCATCCCGAGCAAGATAACTCAGTCACAAAAGAATGAATACAGTATGTACTCACTGATAAGTGAATATTAGCCCAAAAGTTCGGAATACCCAAGATTCACTTCACAGCAACTGTTGGGCTGAGGGTGAGGTCCCAGATGGAGGAGTTGGAGAAGGGACTGAAGGAGCTGAGGAATTTGCAGTCCCATGGAGGGAGCAACAGTGTCAACTGGTCTGATCCCCAATGCTCCCAGAGACTGGATCACCAACCAAAGAATACACATGGAGGGACCCATGGTTCTGGCCATATATGTTGCGGAGGAGGGTCATGTTAGCCATCAGGGAGAGTAGAGGCCCTTGGGCCTGAAAGTGTTAGATGCCCCAGTATAGGGGAATGCCAAGGAAGGAAGACGAGAGTGGGTGGATGGGAGGCATGGGGAGGGGATAGGGGGATTCCAAAGGGGAGACCTGGAAAGGGAAAAACTTTTGAAATGTAAATAAAGTATCAAAAAAAAAAAAAAGAAGAAAAAAGAATTCTCAGTAGAGAATTCTCTAATGGTCAAGACGCACTTAAAGAAATGGTCAATGTCTTTATTCATCAGAGAAATTCAAATTAAAACCACTCTATGACTCCATCTTATATCAGTAAGAATGGCTAACTCAAAAACCTCGAGTGACAGCAAAATCTGCTTAGGATGTGGACCAAGGGGAACCCTCCTGCATTGCTGGTAGAAATGCAAACTTGAACAATAACATTGGAAATCAATCTGATAGCTTCTTAGAAAACTCAGAATTATTCCACCTATGTCTTTGTGTATGATTTTGCATGACTTATATAATAGCTTCACTAGAAATTGTGGGGCACACCTTTAATTCCAGTACAAGGGAAACAGAGAAAGATGGACTTCTATGTGTAAGAGAGCAGCTTTGTATACACAGTTTGTTCCAGGACAGTCAGGGGCGATACAGAGATACTCTGTCTCAAAAAAAGACAATTATTATTTACACCCAGAGTAAATGTCTAAAAAGGAAAGCATTTATGAATATTTTTATTATTTCTTTTTGTACTAAATTCTCAGTGTGTGTATTATATTCTTGTTGAATATAGGAATTGTGTGAAGCTTCCTTAAGAACTTACAAAGAAATGTCACATAGAAACAAGTTTTATAAATGGAATGATCAGTCTCTTATCTATTTTTTATGCCTCTTCTGGGTTATCCGTAATTATTTCCAGCCTTCACACACTGTGTAGTTTTCATTCTGAATCTCAACAGGAGCCATTTCTTACTCTCCAGGAAACCTTGCCATTTTAGTTGGAAAATGCCTTCTTTCCTGGCAAAGCTATTAGAAAAATTTCCCTTTAATTCTCCCTCATCCCACTTTGAGTGGAAGACATTTTCAGTGATTCAAAGTCCTCTACAGCAAAGTTATTAGATACCAAGTTGACATTCAAGCTATCCTTAATACTTTTTAAGAGTTGTTACTGAAACTATATAAATTTTATTTGGGTTAACTGAAACCCCCATTTGTGATCTACCAATTAAACCTTTAGTGAATGAACTAATCATCTCCTGTTTGCCTCACAGTTTACTTTTGTCTCAGATGCTTCTTAGTACATTACTAAGGATTGCATACTGATGATTAACTTTTCTGTTGTTACTTTCCCAAATGCATTCCTTTATGTTTAGTTGAAACATGCAAAGGAAAATTAGACTTAACTACAGGAGGAATGATAGAGTTATACTATTTCTACTCCCTCTCACTGATTAAAAATTGTTTCCTCCTTAAATGTTAGAGTTATTATTGTTGTGTAGACACCCCATGATCTAAGTGATTTGGTGAGGAAAGAGCTTATTTTGGTCACAATTCCATAGGACAGTTCATCCTGTAAGGAAGTCAGGGAAGGACTCAAGGAGGGCAGAAGCCTGGAGGCAGGATCGGATACAGAATCCATGGCGGGATGCTGCTTACTGGTTTGCCTCCCACAGGTTGCACAGCTTACTTTCTTTTACAACACAGGGCCATCAGATCAGGGATGACACCACTCACAATGGTCTGAGTCCTCTCCTATCAATCACTACTTAAGAAAAATGCCCTACAAGCTTGCATACTACCTAATCTTAGAAAAACATTCTCTGAATTAAGGTTCCCTCCTTTTAGATGAGTTTAGCCTGTTTCAAGTTGACATAAAACTAGCCAGTGCAGTTTCTAAGAAGTTACTTCTTTGGCAGAATAATTCTCTTCTGAGGTCTCAGTTTTCAGTTTAAATGTTCCACATTCATGATGGTAGCTAATGATTTCTAGCCCTAGATATATTACTCAAATGCCATTTCTTTCACTTAAGTGCATTACTCACCTATTCCTAGAAATGACAACATCGTCTAGGAATTCATGTGATGTTACACTTTTGCCTTGGTACTTCACATCTTAGAATAAAATTTTACATATTAGCCATTGATCTACTCAATAAGAGCTGTTGTTTCTTGAATAAAATATTTAATAAAAATAACTACAATAGTTTTAGTTATTTTAATTCTTTGTAGTTTCACAAATACTTAGAAAAGATGGTATATTATCATTTTTGATGAGAATATAATTTTACAATATTTTCACAATTATATTAATTAGTTTCCACCTACAGAACCAGCATTAAAAACATTTTACTTCAATTAATATCTGTACAACACAAATATTTACTTAGTGGTAAAGTGTGATGACTCTTTTTATAGAGACATAAAGAGTAGCATTGGTTATAATTTCATATTAAAATTTTGAGGGAATATATACTCAGGACAAGTTCCATTTCAAAATACTAGTTGTATCTAACTCATTTAGTCAACTTCCAGGAGCAGGCATAGATACATACATATTTTGTATGCTGTAGGGGCTTATTATGTCTGGTCATAGCTAGGAATTATTGATTTATACTATTTATGAAATATGAAAATGCTAATATATTTTGCTGATGTATAACTAATTTTGTGCTACCATTATTGAAATTAACTTCATTCCCCATGGTACATGTGTATTTTCTATGCCATTTGGCTACCCAATACCGTATATAATAGTTGCCAAATTTATAAACTTCATTGATCTGTGAAGTTCTTCATTCTGAACTAACATGGTCATTATATAGTGGTGCAGATTATTAAGGGTATAAATTTAAAATTTAGTTTTACTGAAGTGACAAAATGGTCCACTTTGGGTAGTTAGAAAGAGCCATTGATTTTTCTCAGCATGAGGATTAGTCAAATCCTATTCTGGACTTCCATTTAATCAAAAAGCACTTGCAAAGTACTTAGATAAAATTATAGAATTAAAAGCATCTTAGTGGAAAGAAAAGCATTAGAAGACAGTTTTTAGAAATGTACTTGTGTCATATAAGTCACTATTTATGTCAACTTGACATAAGCTGAAGAAATTAAGAAAGAGGAGACCTCAACTGAGAAAATCCCTTCATAAGCTTGCCCTGTGAATATTCCCATAGGCATTTTTGAATAATAATTGATATGAGGATGAATAATCCACCGTGATCATGTTCACTTCTGGACATTCATCAGTGGTCTCTGCTTCAGTTTATGCCTTCAGGTTCTGACTGTGACTACTGATTTAACTTTTGGATGGACTGTAAGTTTTAAAATGGAATCAACTTACTCCTTTTTAAGTTGTCTTTGGTTATGGCGTTTGTCACAGCAACAGAATGCAAACTAAGCAAGACCCATATTAACAGAGTATTTTAACTTTTCTTCATTTGTTATCTAGATCCTTGTATTTATTTAAAATATATGTTTTAGAAAGGAAGGCTATAAATAACAATAATTATTAAATAAATAAATAAATAAAATTTGGGAAATCCATGCAAATTTATAAAGTAAATCAACACATTTCAAAGTGGTTGTTTAGTCATTTAATGTATTTACTAGTGAATATGTGATTCACTTTCTGTCAATTAACCATATTAAGTTTCAGTAAATATAGAAATGTTCAGAATAGCCTGTGTTTATTAACCAAATAGTAAAGCAGTGACATATTTTTATGTCTGCAAAATATAATTTCTGGAAAGTGAATTTATTTTTCTTTCAATAAATATAAAAATTATCTTGATGCCTGTTATAAAATCATTGCTGGTTATGTTGGGCTTCAATTACTGAAATCCAATGTTTATTCAACCAGAATATATCTAGAAGTTCAAAACTTACAGGGTCATGCTTTCTTAGTAAAATATTTTAAAAGTATATACAGGTAAAACAAGCGGGGATTAATGTTGATCTAGTATAAAATCTTAGACAAATTTTCATAAACATCAGCTCTGAAAAAAAGACAATGGTTATCAATAATGAACAAACATTTCTTTCTCATGCCTTCTTTCTCATCAGTGAAATAAAAATTAAACTGTCATTCTGTTTTACCTACAAATGGCTAATATTTATGGAATATGGATACTTGCACAATCTGCTGTATGTATGCATCAGACACATAGTAAATGAGGAAAATAAACTAACAAAGTGATAAAAAACTACATTCTAGATAGCACCTATTTTTCATAAATGAAGTTTTAAAAGAAGAGGTATAATTTATAAGGATGGTAGTAATTAGTTATCCATGAATTTGGTAGAAAAAGTAGAACCAACCCAACATGAAATCTTAACCCCCATTCTTCCTCAGGAATCACCAGGGATTTTGACATAATGCTGCTTTTATTAATATGCCCCTAAACTCACATCAGAAATAAGCTTCAGCTTCTTAAATTACAATAGAAATGAAAACAATAAAGAAATTAGACCTTAAATGCTTTGTGGAAATGGAATTATTTGTTTCCTCTCCAAGATGAATTTGAACATGGTGTTTATCATAGCAATAGTTTAAAGAAAAAGGAACATATCTATTTGCTATACTTTGTTTTTTCATTATCCCTAAAAAAGACAAAGTAGAAATGTCAAAAATGACTATTAAGTGGTCTTGAACAATTAAAGGACATTAGACAGGTTTTTGAGATATAGTTTTCTGATTTAACCCAGTATGGCCTTGAATTCAGTGACCCTAGTTCTATTGTATAGGTTCTTACTATTACATATGACTGAATATAACAATAAACATAAAACATTTAGAAAGCTTGAGAAACAAAGTGGTTAATGGGAGCTTGATGTGATCAATACATGCTATATGTGTGTTGATATGTCATACTTAACCCCATTAACACAATCATGTATATGTATGTGTATGTGTGTACTTATGTATATGTATATGTGTGTTTATATGTACATATGCATATATGCGTGTATATGTATATATGTATATATGTGTGTGCATGTGTGTATGTGTCTGTATATGTGTATATGTATATATATGTGTGTGCAATATTATGTATACATATATAAATATATATGTATAAATTATACTTTTAAAAATACTCTCCTTAAAAATTTATAGCTAGTATCCTTGCTGTGCTTTTGGTGCAATTCATTTATGTTATTGTTCTGTGTATATGGTATAAAATACGCGTTTCTATGAAAGACATTTTGTATAATATCCTTAAAAATTGTTTACTTCTCTTTTCTAGATTACCAATTTAATATAGAGAAAATATTGTTAAGTTCAGGATATCAACTCATCAGAGTTAAGCCCCCACATTTTTGTATTGGATGGTATTATCATCATTCTTTGTGTTTTATTTTCATTGACATTTCTTCTATTGCATAGATATCTTTAACATTATTTTCTAATCTTGAATATAACTATTTGTTACAAGAAAATACTATTATTATACACAGATCTGATTGTTTTTAAATAGAGACTCATACTTTTGCTCTTTTCAATCAAATATGTAAAGCATTCGTTATGGGGTTCATTGTAATCGTAGATGCATACATTAAACATTTTTCATTTCAAGTGTACAAAGAGCATTGTTTTGATAGCAGCACAAAATATCATTTTTAAAATGCCATAGTTTCAATTCCTGATTTCTTTATTTAAATCATATTTTGGTAGGCCATTAAGCAATATGGCAAGAAAGACTGAACATTATGTTCTTCTTTTGGAGCCCTAAAATTATTGGAAACTTTTTCCTGTTACCTGGACAATGTACATTATTATTTCATTTTAATACTAGAATATTTGCTCTCAAATATTTATATAATTGCATTATTTTTATGCATTTATTTAGTGCATAATATGTGTTAAATACAAGAAAAATTCAAATAATAGATAGCTGAACTGAAAAAGAGGTGTCTTATTAAAATTACTCCAATTTTCACAACTTATGAAAAAACCTATAACCTTTTAAATATTTCAAGTAGGTTTCTTTATAAGCTCTATGTATATTAAAGTTAAAACAAAGGATTGAAAATTTGAGAATCATAAAAATATATTAAAGGTCATATGCATCAAATATGACAAAAAGAAAAGCTGGTATCCTAAATACATATCCTATCCTACAGAAGTTATATATAGCAATTATAAACCATAAAGTAAAATGGAGTAAAATTATGTGAAATACCAAATAATCATTATGATATTTTTTTTGATACTTTATTTACATTTCCAATGTTTCCTCCTTTCTAGGTCCCCTCTTTGGAGACCACCTATCCCTTCCCCCTCACCCATCTCTATGAGGGAATTCCACCTCCCACCCACCCACCTGGCAACTCCCATATTCCCACCTTGACATTCCCCTTTACTGGGGCCTCTCCTCCCCCTGATGGCCAACAAGGCCCTCCTCTGCCACATATATGGGCCGAACCATGGGTCTCTTCATGTGTATTCTTTGGTTGGTGGTCCAGCCTCCAGGAAGACCGGGGGGGGGGGTCAGGCCAGTTGACACTTGCTCCCTCCATAGGGCAGACTCCCTCAGCTCCTTCAGTCCCTTCTCCAACTCCTCCATCTGGGACCTCACTCTCAGTCCAGCAGTTACTGTAAAGTGAAATTTGGGTATTCCAAACATTTCGGCTACTATCCACTTATCAGTGAGTACATACCATGTTCGTTCTTTTGTGATTGAGTTTCCTCGCTCAGGATGATATTTTCAAGTTCCATCCATTTGCCTGCAAATTTCATTAAATCATTGTTTTTAATAGCTGAGTAGTACTCCATTGTGTAAATGTACCACATTTTGTGTATCCATTTCTCTGATGAGGGATATCTGGGTTGTTTCCAGCTTCTGGATATTATAAATATGGCTGCTATGAACATAGTGGAGCATGTGTCTTTATTACATGTTGGAGCATCTTCTGGGTATATGCCCAGGAGAGGTATAGATGGGTCCTCAG
>CM052722.1:33192793-33208851 GCA_028551405.1 Uromys caudimaculatus | reverse complement strand
CCCATTTTTTGATGGGGTTATTTGGTTTTTTGGAGTCTAACTTCTTGAGTTCTTTGTATATGTTGGATATTAGCCCTCTATCAGACATAGGATTGGTTAAGATCTTTTCCCAATCTGTTGGTTGCCGTTTGGTCCTATTGACAGTGTCCTTTGCTTTACAGAAGCTTTGCAATTTCATGAGTTCCCAAATTCAATGCAATCCTCATCAAAATTCCAACTCAATTCTTCTTAGACTTAGAAAGAGCAATTCCCAAATTCATTTGGAACAACAAAAAACCCAGGATAGCAAAAGCTATCCTGAACAACAAAAGAACTTCTGGGGGAATCAGCATCCCTGATCTCAAGCTGTACTACAGAGCAGTTGTGATAAAAACTGCATGGTATTGGTACAGTGACAGGCAGGTAGATCAATGGAATAGAATTGAGGACCCAGAAATGAACCCACACACCTATGGTCACTTGATTTTCGACAAAGGAGCTAAAACCACTCAGTGGAAAAAAGACAGCATTTTCAACAAATGGTGCTGGTTCAACTGGTGGTCTACATGTAGAAGAATGCAAATTGATCCATTCCTGTCTCCTTGTACAAAGCTCAAGTCCAAGTGGATTAAGGACCTCCACATAAAACCAGATACACTGAATCTAAAAGAAGAGAAAGTGGGGAAAACTCTCGAACACCTGGGTATGGGGGAAAAGTTCCTGAACAGAACACCAGTGGCTTATGCTCTAAAATCAAGAATAGACAAAAATGGGACCCCAGAAGATTTTACTTGTGATGCTGGTCTCTTTTTAATCATCAAAGGCAGATGGCTAGCTCCAGCTAACCAGCATCAATTTCCCAGGTAAGCTTTTCTATTCTTGACTCTAAAGACAGACCCACATGGCCAAATCTGTGGAGTTCTGTTGATATCCTTGAATGCAGGATTTAGCTTCATTCCACATCCTGATGCTTTTTAATAGTTAAACCATCATTTTGTATTGTTCTTTTCTTTCTTTTTAAAATTATTCTTTTATCTTTTTTTACAGTCTAGTCTTTATCCCCCTCCTGGTCCACCCTCTGACTGTTCCTCATTCCAGTCCTCTTTCCCTGTCTCCAGGAGAAGGTCCACATCCCCACCCCACCCCACCCCATCAGACCTCCCCACATCCTGGAGCCTCAAATCTCTTGAGGAGTAGGTGCTTCTTCTCTCACTAAGGCCAGAACAGTCAGTACTTTGCTGTATATTTGTGGGGGACCTTATATCAGGTAGTGTTTACTGCCTAGCTGGTGGCTCAGTATCTGAGAAATCTCGGAGGTCTCAGTTAGTTGAGACTGCTGGTCTTCCTTTGGGGTCATCCTCCTCCTCAGCTAATTCTAGTCTTTCCCTCATTCAACCACAGGGATCCCCAGCTTCTATCTATTGGTTGGGCATAAGTATCTGCATCTGATTCTTTCAACTGCTTGCTGAGCCCCTCGGAGGGCTGCCATGCTGGACTCCTGTCTATAAGCACACTACAGCATCAGTAATAGTATCAGGCCTTGGAGCCTCCCCTTGAGCTGGTTACCAATTTGGGCCTGTCGCTGGACCTCCTTTCTCTCAGGCTCTTCTCCAAGTTTTTTCCTGTGGTTCTTTTAGACAGGAACATGTCTGGGTCAGAGACTTTGACTCTGGGATGGTAACTCCATCCTTCCACTCAATGCCCTGTCTCTCTACTGGAGGTGGACTCTACAATTTCCCTCCCCTCACTGTAGGGCATTTCATCTAAGGTCCCTCCCTCTGAGTCCTGAGAGTATCTTACCTCCCAGGTTTCTGGTACATTTCAGAAGATCCACTCATCTCCTACCTCCCAAGGTTGCCTGTTTCCATTCTTTCTGCTGGCACTCAGGACTTTAGTCCTATCCCCTCCCCCAGTACTTGATCATGTTCCCGTTTTCCCATCCCTGTCCTCTTTCTCACCAAGTTCTCGCCTTCCCTCAACCCAGATGTCTCACAAGGAAAGAATGGACACAGCAAATATGGTTAATTTGCATAATAGAATACTATTCAGCTATTAAGAATGAGGACATCATGAGTTTTGCAGGCAAATGGATGGAACTAGAAAATATCCTGAGTGAAGTAACTCAAACCCAAAAGGACATACATAGTATGTACTCACTAATAAGTAGATATTAGTCAAAAATATACAGAATACCTAGGATACAATCCACAGATCTCAAGGTTAAAAAGGAATTTGTTTTGTATTTTTTCTTTTCTCTGTTTGGTATACTTGATTAAAACACTCTTCATAAAGAGTGAACCACAGAACAGAGTCTAATGTAGACTTTTTTGAGACTTCCTTCAACAATGCAATTCAAATCTCTTCTCTTAAGCCTCAATTAGTCTCTGTACTAGGGAGAAAAGCAGATACACTCTTTACCAAAATATCACACTATCTGTCTATAGGCCACATACTAAAATTGTTTTCTGGAACCTCTTGAGCTAAGCTCCCACATTTCAAATCACCCTCAGCACACTGTATTCCATGCTTCTTCTTACATGGCCCAACAACTCCCACTTAAAGTGTTCCACTGTTTTCATAATCCAAAGTCACCAAATCTACATACTCCTTCAAACAAAAATATGGTCAGTCCTATCACAGCAATACCCCAGTGTCTGGTACCAACTTCTGACCTAGTAAGAGTTTTACTGCTGTGAAGAGGCCTGATGACCAAGGCAACTCTTATAAAGTACAACACCTAATTGGGGTTAGCTTATAGTTTCAGAGGTTCAGTCTATTATCATCGTGATGGGAGGCATAGCAACATGTAAGCACATATGTTGTTGGAGGAGCATCTTGATCCACAGGCAGCCAGAAAGAGACTGTCTTCCAAATTGGATGGAGCTTCATCATAGGAAGGACCTCAAGGCCCACTATCACACGAACATACTTCTCCCAACAATGCCATACCTTCTAATAGTGCCACTTTCTGTGAGCCAAGCATATTCAAACTACCACATGTGTAAATAAACAGTTTGAAATGGGAAGATTATTTTTTGATTGGCTTCATTATAAAGTCCAGGTGGTTGAACAATGGGTGTTCCTATGCTATAAAGTTTGAGAACCTTACACCCTGCTCAATCCAAAAGTCTGGGTGCTATAGCAGTCTCAACTTAGAAATAAAGGCCTAGAGAATTCCTGGAGAGTCACTGGTCTACATTCCACATTTGGAGTCTGAAGAGAATAGCTCTGATACTAGTGAAGGAGGACAATAGGATTAGTAGTGACAAAGGAGATGATTTTGTTAGCCAATTAAAGGAACACGCTAGATAAGAATAAAAGTGGTAATGAAAAAAAATCTGTGTTTGATCTTGGATTTTATTTTATTTGGCTCATACTATAAGGTACTACCTACAGTTAGGTCAAGTCTTCACATATAAAATAATGTGTTGAAAAAAATTCCCTTACAGATGTACCTAGAGGCTTATCTCTCAGTGGATTCCTGATCTAGTTAAATTGACAACCAAAATTATCATTTCATACATATATACATATGCACATACACCTTCCGTAATTCTCCTCTCCCTATGTTCTTCTGTCTTTCTCTTCTCCCTTTTCTTATTAAAAAATTTATCAATAATCCCATTCCCAGTACTGTCTCCCTCCATTGTCTTCCCACATGATACCTCCTGTTCCTTTCCCTATGCACCATCAGTCTACTACCACTATCTATTCTATTTCCCTGTACTATGGAGTTCCATGCATCCCTGTTTGAGCTCTCCTTGTTGCTTAACCTCTCTAGATCTCTGGATTCTAGCATAGGTATCCTTTACTTTGCAGGTAATATCCACTTATAATTGGGTACATACCATATTTGTCTTTTCTAGGTCTGGTTTACTTTGCTCAGGAATATTTTTCTTAGTTCTTTCCATCTGCCTGAAATTTTGATGAGATCTTTGTAACAGCAGAGTAATATTTCATTGTGTAACTTAAATTCTGTGTGTGTGTGTGTGTGTGTGAATTCAGGGGTCAAGGTAGAATCCTAATGCAATGGAACCTATTAGAGTGGCACTCACTAATACTCCTAGTAATGGGGGATGCAGGGCCTCAACAAGTCATCTCCTATAACCAGGCAAGACGTCCAGAGGGTTTGTGGCACCAATCCAGCCACAAAACCTTCGACTTATATTACTTCTTGCCAGCATAATATACTGGGGTAAAGGTGGCACAGAAACTGTGGAAGTAGTTAAACAATGACTGGTGTAGCTAAGAGACCTATGCCACAAGAGGGAACCAAACCCTGACCCCAACTGGTAGACTATAAACCAGAAGCCAGATAGCCCAGATACCTAGAATAGGACCAAACACTACTGGAAAAATGTCAATGAAATCATAATTAATGATTGTTATATGCATAGGTGGGTACCTAACCCAATTTGTTGTCAGACAGGCTACAACCGGAAGCTTATATAAATAGCCAAACATTAGGTGGAGTTTGTGGAATACTGCTGAAGAGGGCGTTCAAGGAAACCACAAGAAAACCCACAGAATCAACAAACATTGACTCACAAAAACTGATCTGATAATATGAGAGCCTGCATGAGTCCAACTTAGGCATTTTATGTGCATGTTACAGCTATGTAGTTTGGCTGGGAGTCCAAAGAGAGAACAGGGACTGTTTCTGATGCTTGTCTATACTTTTGGTACCCTTGATCTCCTACTGAGTTGCTCTGAGAGCCTTAATACAAGGTGAGGTGCCTAATCTTATTGCAACTTTATATGACACGTTTGGCTGATATCCCTGGAGATCTGCTCCTCCTGGCAGAGAAACAGAGGAGGAATAAATGGTAATAGAGGAGGTGAGGGATATGGCAAATGGGGGCAGGAGAAGAATGGGAAACTACAGTCAGAATGTAATATATGAGAGAATAAAATAACAAAGAGTAACTCCATTCAATTCAACAAATATTTATCTATAGTTTCTATGTTGCTGAACAGAGGTCTTTATCTATGTGCTCAGAATAACATGCCTACTTTTATTTTTGGAAGGAAATATTTTCTCTGAAAATTCCATAAGATTCACTATTTCTGAACTATAGGATCTTTTCATGCGTCTGAGTGCATTTTCTCTTTGCTGTTTCAAGAGGAATCTCAGGTGTATTATGTTTGTTTCTGTGTATCTCTTTGTGAGAGGAGATGATCATGCCCAGATTTTCAAGACATCTCTTTCCAGAAAAACAGGCAAAATAAACATTTCATTGTCATGGTTTGCTGAAAGTATGTATAATGTTGTTTCTGCATGACTTATAATGAGTTCAGTCAAATGAAAATAAATTAGAGATATTAATAAAGTCCATTCATGGGCTATCCCACCATTTATCAAGCTTTATAATCAGAAACTCAATGCTTACAAAAATGCTAAGATGAAAATTCAAAGAAAGAAAAAAAAACATAAATTCTATAGTGTAAAAAAATGAAAATTATAGTCATGTTCAAATATCTATTCAACATTAAATTTCATAATGAAAAAAGTTGTGGCTATTCTAACTGTATTAAAGTTCAGTAAGGTTTATAGAATATAGGCTTGGCTAATTTTTCTCCAAGATGTTATTTATTTTCCCTATTTTTATGGTAAATTTCTATATATAAAAATAGGTTGTGATATTTTTCTCTTATTTGAAAATTTTAATTTATCACTGATTAAGTATATTATTTCATAAATCCCCATGAAGAGAATTTGCCACCATGATCAAATATCCATCATTGCACAGATGTAAGAATGTTTCAGTTTATGAAAATAAGAAAATGTTTTCCACCATATAAACAAACTGAAAGACAAAACCCATATAATCATATCATTAGATACAGAAAAGTTAATTGAGTGAGTCCAAAAATGTTTCATGATAAAAGGCTGAAGAAATCAGGGATACAAAGGACATACATGAACACAGTAAAAGCTGTTTATAGCAAGCTTATAACCTACATCAAATTAAATGGAGAGAAATTCAATACAATTCTATTCACATCAAGAAAAAGACATTGTTGTCCACTCTTTCCATGTCTATGTAATATATTCTTAGCTAGAATGATAAGACAACTGACAGAGATCAAGGAGATGCAAATTGGAAAGAAAGAAGCCAAAGTATCATTGTTTGCAGATATGATAGTATAAATACGTGACTCGAGAAAACAAAATGAAAAATATTTCTACAGTTTATAAACACTTTCAGCAAAGTAGCTGAATACAAAATTAACTGACAATATTCAGTAACTTCCTAATATAAAATTGACAAATTGACTTGAGAACGAATTCAGGGAAGCAACACTTTGTAGAATAGTCTTAAATAATATAAAATACATTGAGGCAACTATAACCAAGCAAGTGAAAGACTTAAACTTTAATGAAAGAAATTGAAAAAAATATCAGAAAATGGAAAGTTCTCTCATGCTCTTGGGTTATCTGATAACATAGCAAAAATGGTCATTCTACCAAAAGTAATTTATAGAATCAGTGAAATTCTGAGCAAATTTCTAACATTATTCTTCACAGATCTTGAAAGGAGAATTTCTAGCTTACTATGTAAACATCCACACCCTCATCCACAAAAAAAAACAAAAAAACAAAAAGAAAGGCAGAAAAAAGAGAAAAGGAAAGCAAAAATAATCCTAAAACCCAACAAACCAAACCAAACCAAATCAAACCAGTCAAACAAAAATCTGGTGTAGTTGTCACCATACTTTCAAGCTGTGCTATAGAGCTACAGTTATAAACAAATCATGAAATTTGGACAAAAAAGACATGTTCATCAGTAGGATAGAACTTAAGATTCAGATATGTATCCACACTCCTATAGGCAACAAAATTTTGATAATGAAGACAGAAATACACCCTAGGATATGACAATGTCTTCAACAAGTGGTACTGATGAAACTACTCTGTTTCATGTAGAAGCACCTAAGTAGTTCCCTTCTTACCACACTCAAAACTATACTCCAAATGGATCAAAGGCTTTATTTAACACAACAGCAGATACACTAAAATTGAGAGAAGAGAAACTGGGAATCATCAAGATCTCATTGGCCCAGAAGAAGGCTTCCTGAAGAGAATACTGTTAACACAGGCACTAAGATCAACAATTAATAAATGGGACCTCATGGAACCTAAAAGCTTCTGTAAGACAAAGGATGCTGTCATATGGACAAAGCACAACCCTACTCAAAAGGAAAAAAGTTTTACCAAATACACATCTGATAGAGGAATCATATATACAAAATACATAAAGAACTCAAAAACTTAGAAATAAAAAAGAATAGATAACACAGTTAATAATGGGTCACATATCTAAATGGAGAATTGTCAGTGAGGAAGCTCAAGTTGCTAAGAAATACTTACAGAAATGTTCAACATTCTTAGTCATCAGGAAAATGCAAATTAAAACTACTTTAAACTTTCATCTATTCCTATCAATAAAACAAGTGACAGTTCATGCTGGAGACTCAACCATTGCTGGTGGGAGTGTGAATTTGTACAGCAACTATTAAAATTAGTGTGATGGTTCCTCAAGAAGGTGGAAATTGATTTACTTGGCAGCTATATCACTCTTATGCAAATACCCAAAAGCTGCTTCATCCTATCACAGAGACACTTTCTCTATTACATTCATTTTTGTGCTAATCACAATAGGCAGAATTTGGAAACAACCTCGATGTACCTCATGAGAAGAATTGATCAGGAATATGTGATACTCTTACAAAATGGAGTAATACCATGTCTTTAAAAAATGAATATGTAATTCTTCAGTGTACAGTGAGTGAGCTTTTTCTTCTAACTTTTGTTTTATTCCAATTCCATTTTGTTTGTTTTATTGTATCTTAGTATATTTATCGTATTTTTCTTTTGTATTATCTCTTAGAAGCCTGTTTGTTTTCCAATAAGAGGAAGAAATGGAGTATATCTGGATGGAAGGGGAGGTGAGGAGGAACTGGGAGGAGTAAAGTGAGGGAAAATGGTAGTATGGATATATTATGTGAGGAAAAATATCAATTTTCAATACAAGAGAGCAAGACAGAGACACACAGAGAGAGTGAGAGAGAGAGAGAGAGAGAGACTGTGTGTGTGTGTGTGTGTGTGTGTGTGTGTGTGTGTGTGTGTGTGTGTGTGAGAGAGAGAGAGAGAGAGAGAGAGAGAGAGAGAGAGAGAGAGAGAGAGAGAGAGAGAGAGAGAGAAAGAGAGAGAGAGAGAATCCCCCCAAAAAATAGGCTTGGTCTCTGCTTATTTTTGGCTTCTCCTCTTTCATGACATGGGGATGTATGTAGAATATATATTGATGAGTACTGAAGCATACATAAATTTTAAAAATGAAATAAAATGAAAGCTAAAGTTTTTATTGGGTTGCCAGTGGGATATTAAGATTTTATGTTATGAAATGGTTCTTAAACTGCAAAAGAATTAAAAGTAAAGAGAATGATATTCTGGTGTCATCAATATGAGATAGATACCTGTATGAAGTTAATTGTTTTTATATGAAACAATTTTTGTCTAGAAATGTTTGTTACTCTATAACAGAATATATACTTAATGAAAAAGTGAACAGATTTGTACTGAAATTTTATAAAGCAACGTTTAAGTACTCCGAATATTTATTGTTGTATACATTTGATACTAAGGCAACCAGCAAGCTAGTACATTATATTGTATGTACTGCTACTGTGGGCCTAATTGTATTCTTTGCAACTTGAGTAAAGTTTATCTCCTCCTATTCTTTGATAGTTTGGAGGAAAAAGAAAATAATTTCACTGTAATATTTTATAATTTTATTGCTTATTTATTTACTTCTATGTCTTCGGACTCAACTTCAAAAGATTCATTCCTCCAAATCAGCCTTAGGTTTCACTTATTTCTAATCCCATCAAATCATGTTCACATAGATGGCATAAAGCAGTGGTCTCATTTTACCTTTACTTAACCTTCCATTCTAGTACTTATCTTATGATTTTTCAATGTTATGCTCTAGCAATCATAACTTTTAAGTTACTTTGAGTTTGTGTTGCTATGGACATGCAAACAGGATTATTTAGATACAGTGATACAGTGATATTTAGATACAGAGAGAAATAGAGAGGGAGAGACAGAGACAGAGACAGAGAGATAGAGAGGAGGCAGAGACAGAAAATAGGAGGTGAGAGAGAGAGAGAACATGAATTCAGATGGGGAGATGTTGTGGGTCAAGCCCATTGTGTATTTGAGGGTGAAATGGGAGTTTGTGTATATGCAATACATTTTACACATGTACAAAATTATCGCTATTATTTTTTTAAATAAATCATATAGAGTATTTTAAAATAGTTATGTTATTAAATGCTTACTTTTTTGAAATTATAAATATCAGTCAAGCAATAGACCACATTCAGGTAAAACAAATATTTACAGTAAAATATGTGCTTCTATTTTTCTTGTCAATTACTATACAAAGACATCCAAGTGACAATCAATATAATTCCAGACATTCTTCTTATCTGAATAAAAATTCTCTAAAAGACAATTGTTTTTCTTCTCAAACACTATGATTACAACATCAAATTGTTGCTTTAAGAGGAAAAAATTTTAGCAAAACCCTATTTATACAGTCCACAAACTATACTATTTTCAGCTCATCTATTGATTTTAGTTTAAAATAGTGTTTTCCAATATTACTTTCTATTAGAAACACACAAAAATATTTCTTTGTTTGTTTCTTTTTTGACAAACAAGACACCTTACTCAGCACCTTCTTTATAGCTGTTCAAGGTAAATGATAAAAAAGTTGCAATTTTGGTGAAGAAAAGAGGTGGATAGCACCTAGGGATAAGAGACCACTCTCAAGAAGTAAATCTAATATCTAGAGAAGGAATATTGTCCTTGCTAGATGGAGTAATTCAATAAAAGTCACTAGATATAATTCATATATATGAATTATAAATATAAATACACATATTATATATTTATACATATGTTTCAAATTTCTAGTAGATTAGATATTTCACGTATACTATTGCTCTCCTTCTGAATGGGGGCATACTTGTGTTTACTAGTCCCATATTTCTCTTAATATGAAAAAATACTTAGACAAGGTGCAACTTGTCTAGGGGAAATAGTTTACCTGCTTACAATTCCAGGCTACAGTCTAACACTGAGGGAAGTGAAGACAGAGACTTTAAGTAAGTAGCTAGGCACATCACATCAACAGCTATAAGTAGATTGAAATGAATAAATGCATGCCCAGCTTGACTCCTTACTTAGCTTAGTTGAACTACTCATACAGTTCAGGACACCATACTAGGAGAATGGTGCTGACCAAACTGTGTTGGATCCTACTTTAAAACTGAACTTGACACTACCCTAATAGCATGTCTGTATATCAATACAGTTTTGAAAGTATCTTACTCTGACTCATCTGAGGTGAATTTGGGGTTATGTCAAGGTAATAATTAAAGTTAAGTACCATTCTGTCACTCATATGTGGTTATTATGGTTGGCTATTATGATGTTGCTTTTTTTGATTTTATACTTCTTCAGAGTAATATTTCTTTGAAGACATATATGGTATATGCTTCAATTCTTCCAGATACTTGGAGCCATGATCTACTAGATCTGACCATTAAAGATTAAGTAAGGCTTTATGTATATAATAAATTGTTTACTTTTATAGTTTACTATGTTTGGGATTGCTTGTGTTAGTATAGTATTAAGAATATGTAATGGGAATATCAGAAGTAGACACAGTTTTGAAACTCTCTTTTTTTCAGAATCAGTGGTAACTCAGTCACTGGGTGCAAATTCTAATCTTGTAAGCCATATTAAATCTAAGCCTCCAGTGGCAAATCCTGGCAGATTCACCATCTAAACCAGGTCCACTTGTAGCTATATCATGTGTTCACCACTGTCACCATCCAAAAAGCTCAGTTTTAAAACTCTTATGGAATCTAATAAGTTTCAAGAAATTAAAATTCAAATTGTTCATGGCAGTGGGAATAATTTTAAATTAAGCAAAGTAAGTATATTAGTTACTTTTCTATTGCTGTGATATAGAAAAATAGCTAATAGGAAGAAGAAATTTTGGGGAACTTACAGTTCCAGAGAAATACAATTCTATGACCATCAAGGCAGGAGCATAACAGCAGGCACGAATACATGATGCTGGAAGAGTTGAGTGTTCAAATCCCAAAATACAAACAAGAAGCAAAGAGAGCAGACTAGGTATAGTGGACAGCTTTTGGAACTTTAAATCCTCCTGCAGTGTCAAACATTCTCCAACAAGACCATATATACCTCCCAGTCCTTCTCAAATAGCCACCAATTGGACAGAATAGTCAATTGCCTATGATTTAAACATGGGGGTTCATGTCTTATGATAATTAAAATCATCATAAGTCATTTTTATTGTTCTTTTACAATTTTTGATGAAAAGAGAAATTTTATAAGGAGAATAAGTAGAATCTTACAATGTTTTATATGAATTGTCATATTATGTATTTGCCTTTTAAAATATTTTAAAATATTAAATTCAAGTTGTCTTTTAAAAATATCTTATTTAGCCTGCCACAAACAAATATACCTGTGAACGTGTTAATTGTAACTTTGGGTTAATTCCAGAAGTCTAATTTGCAAATTTTGTGTCTGTATATGCATACATATCCATAAAGAAACAAAAACATTTCTTTACATTCAGAAAATGACAATTTAACACTGGTTTAATGATGCAGATTTATTATTTTGATATCATCAATGATTTTCCCTCAAATTCGTATCTGATTTAAAAACAATGTATAATACAAAGAAAATGTATATGATTAGGACGTGAGTATAGCAAAATTAGGATAATTCTGTTGCTCAATACCAGGCACAAACTGTCCATTTTTGAAAAATATACTCAAACTGTCACATTAACATCAGTAAAATGTGTAGTCGAAATGAGCTCAGTGATTTTTATTTTAATGAATTTTGAAAGAGTATCATAGTATTTTGGGCAACCTCTCTCTCCCAGACTTTAATTTGATATTCTCCTACATTAGCCTCCACTGCTTGTAGTAGAGACTACAGACATCCACAGCTTCATCCATTCTAGATTTTACTTGAATCATGTTTAAAAGAATCAGACTTAATATAGAAAGGAAAGTTCATAATTATATTAAGGATCTGAATATGTTCTTTCAATTTGTCCAATTATTGAGTACCTAATAGGATATAAACATAAAACAACAAAAAATACTTTCATTGTTGAAATCCTCAAAATCCTATCGTAAAATGAATTATGTCACTGGACTTATTAAAATTGACCTGATAAAAATTATCTGTCTGTACTCTTGAGAATAATCACTAATACCAGTAGAGGAACAAAAATGGTTCTTATCTACATCTAGGACATGCCTAGACACGAGCAACTGTTAAGGGGATGGATTTGTCATGTCATATGAAAGTTATAATAAAAGGCATCAGCTGTTTAATTTATCATTGAATTAAAAATATTTTTAACAAACTCCCTAATTACAGGAAAAGGAAAAGGGTAAATATTTTCTTTGTGTATATCTATATATCTATATATCTATATATAGGTAGATAGATAGATATAGATATTTACTTTGTTTACATTTCAAATGTTTTCCTGTTGGGTTAGATAGAGGTGAGTGGTGAGGAGCCCTGTGTCTGCCCCCAAGGCTTGGGCCTCTGGGAGTAGCAGGACTCAGGAAGTTTGACCATGCTCACCACACCGCACCGCAAGGCAGGTGTCGGGTTGTGAGAACCCTCCTCAGAACACAGCCCTGGGGTGGGGGAGCATGGCCTGGGTTCCTGGGGACTGCATGGAAGCCAGCTCCATCTGGTTCCCAGACTCTTGGGAATCCCAGGCACTGCTGGGATGCTGCAAAAGAGCTGAAAACAAAGTGAATGCTTGCTGCTTGGATATAGCCAGAGGCCAAGAGGGGGAAGGCCTGGAGGACCGTGGCTGGATCCTGCCAGGGACTGGGTCCTTGGCTTGTTACCGGCTAGCTGTGTTGGTTTGGTAGAGGCCATGGCTGGGAGTACTGGGAGGCCTTCTGCAGGAGACTAGATGTGGCTCTTTAGACCAAGGCCTGTTCCATTGTTCCCCACGGCAGATCCCAATGAAAAGAAACAGTCCATGGTTTTAGGGCATTTATTGTCATGGCAGAGAGTGGCAGGAGTGACTCTTTACCCCACAACCTCAGGGAGGAGCAAGGTTGAAATACCATTGGCTGGGAAGGGGAGTGGCTAAGCCTACAGGTGCCTCATTAACATAGGGATATCTTGAGGCTACTTGACCATACCTCTACCTGTGGAAGGGCTTGTGCCTTTGCCCTTACATAACTGATAGTTACAGACCTATGGAGGAGAGCTGTGGCCTCCTGTCAGGAGCCTGGTTCCCAGGAACATGGCAAAACGCCTACCATCCCTTGTAGGGTTATTCCCTGTTGGGAAGACCCTACTGAGTTCTCCGGGGTTTCAAAGCTTAGCTCAACCAGAAACCAGGCTGCCTTTCACGGTCCCACATTTTCCCCTTTCCAGGTCTCACCTTCGGTGACTCCCTATTCCATCCTCCCTCCCCCTGCTTCTATGAGGGTGCTTCTCCACCCACCCACCCCCACTCCCTTCTTCCTCCACTAGCTTTCCACTACACTGCTGCATCTAACATCTTTAGGCCCAAGGGCCTCTCCTCCCACTGATGTCCAACAAGGCTCTCCTCATGATGTCCAGCACCATGGGTCCCTCCATGTATATTCTTTGGTTGGTGGTCCAGTCTCCTGGAACTCCAGGGGCTCTGGTCAGTTGAACACTGTTGCTCCCTCCATGGGGCTGCAAACCTCCTCAGCTCATTCAGTCCCTTCTCCAACTCCTCCATCCAGAATACCACAGTCATTCCAATGGTTGGCTGCGAGCATCTGCCAATTTCTTTGTCAGTCTCTGCTTGAGCCTCTGGGGAGATGGCATATCATGATTCCATCATCCAGCACTTCCCAGCATCAACAATAATGTCCAGGTTTGGTGGCTATATACGGGTTGTATCCTCAGGTGGAACAGTCTCTGGGTGGCTTTTCCTTCAGTGTCTGCTCCACAGTTTGTCTCTGTATTTCCTCCTATTAGTATTTTGATCACCCTTCTAAGAAACACTGAAGCATCCATATTTTTGTCTTCTTTATTAATTTATTTTTTGACTTCATGTGGTATGTGAATTGAATCTTGGGTATTCTGAACTTTTGGGCTAATATTCACTTATAACTGAGTATATACCTTGTTCGTTCTTTTGTGACTCCTCACTCAGGATAATATTTTCATGTTCCATCCATTAGCTTGCAAATTTCATGAAGTCTTTGTTCTTAATATCTGAGTAGTATTCCCTTGTGCAAATGTACCACATTTTCTGTATCCACACCTCTGTTGAGGAACATCTGGGATATTTCAAGGTTCTGAATGCTGTAAATATGGCTGCTATGAACATAGTGGAGCATGTGTCCTTATTACATGTTGGAGGTCTTCTGGGTATATGCCCAGGAGTTGTATAGCTGGGTCCTCAGGTAGTACTATGTCCAATTTTCTGAGGGTCTGCCAAAATGATTTCCAGAGTGGTTATACCAGCTTGCAATCCCACCAACAATGGAGGAGTGTTCCTCTTTCCTTGCCAGCATCTGCTGTCACCTGAGTTTTTGATCTTAGCCATTCTGACTGGTGTGAGGTGTAATCTCATGGTTGTATTGATTTGCATTTCCCTGATGACTAAGGCTGTTGAACATTTATTTAGGTGCTTCTCAGCCCTTCAAATTTCCTCAGTTGAGAATTCTCTGTTTAGTTCTGTTCCCCATTTTTTAATATGTTTATTTGATTCTCTGGAGTTTAACTTTTTTTGTTGTTTGTTTTGTTTTGTTTTTTTGTTTTTTAAGACAGGGTTTCTCCGTATAGCCCTAGCTGTCCTGGAACTCACTCTGTAGACCAGGCTGGCCTCGAACTCAGAAATCCGCCTGTCTCTCTCCCAAGTGCTGGGATTAAAGGCGTGTGCCACCACTGCCTGGCAGAGTCTGACTTCTTGAGATCTTTGCATATATTGGATATTAGCCTTCTTTTTTTTTTTTTTTTGATACTTTATTTACATTTCCAATGTTTCCCCTTTTCTGGGTCTCCTCTTTGGAGCCCCCCTGTCCCCTCCTCCTCCCCACCTCTGTGAGGGAATTCCTCCTCCCACCTACCCGCCCACCCATTCCCATATTCCCACCTTGATATTCCCCTTTACTGGGGCCTCTAGCACCCTCAGGCCCAAAGTCCTCTCCTTTCTCCCTGATGGCCATCGAGGTGATTCCTCTGCCACATATGTAGTGCAAACCATGGGTCAATAGATGTGTATTTTTTGGTTGGTGGTCTGAACTCCAGGACAACCAGGGGGAGGGTCAGGCCCATTGACGCTCTTGCTCCCTCGATGGGGCTACCAATTCCCACCGCTCCTTCAGTCCTTTCTCCAACCGCTCCATCTGGTACCTCACGCTCAGTCCAGTGGTTACTGTTAAGTGAAACTTGGACATTCTGAGCTTTTGGGCTAATATCCGCTTATCAGTGAGTACATACCATGTTCGTTCTTTTGTGACTGAGTTACCTTGCTCAGGATGATATTTTCAAGTTCCATCCATTTGCCTGCAAATTTCATTAAGTCATTGTTTTTTATAGCTGAGTAGTACTCCATTGTGTAAATGTACCACATTTTCTGTATCACTTCCTCTGAAGTGGGACATCTGGGTTGTTTCCAGCTTCTGGCTATTATGAATATGACTGCTATGAACATGGTGGAGCATGTATCTTTGTTACATGTTGGGGCATCTTCTGGGTATATACCCAGGAGAGGTATAGCTGGGTCCTCAGGTAGTATTATGTCCATTTTTCTGAGGGTCCGCCATACTGATTTCCAGAGTGGTTGTACCAGCTTGCAATCCCACCAGCAATGGAGGAGTGTTCCTCTTTCTCCACATCCTTACCAGCATCTGCTGTGACCTGAGTTTTTGATCTTGGCCATTCTGACTGGTGTGACGTGGAACCTCAGACTTGTTTTGATTTGCATTTCCCTGAT